>VFFE01007015.1:317133-332814 GCA_008921705.1 Burhinus oedicnemus
GGGAAGGGAAGGGAAGGGAAGGGAAGGGAAGGGAAGGGAAGGGAAAGATTTCTTTGACTATATCTCAATCCAGACACTTTCTCTTCCCATTCTGGCCCCTCAGTAATCTTTGTCTTTTTTCATTGTAAAGGCTCTATATGTCTAGTGGGCTTGAAGACCTCTCTAGATTTAAAAAAGAATAATTGTAGTCGAAGTAATGCTGAAAACACTTTAAACTAAGAATTCCTCAAATATATTGTATTTGACTAACATTACAGGAAAATTAATTCAGAGGTTAAAATGTTATTTATTAAAATTTAGTAGATGGTGCTGAAGGAGGCAGAACTGAAAGCAATATATAGACATAAAAAGAATGGCAAGTATAAAATATTGACAGAAAAGAGGAAACAAACCCAACAACAAAAAGACAGACCACAAGCTATTGAAATGTTGCAAATCTTTACAATATGTGTGTTGTTCCAGAAGTGCTTTTCATTCAACTCAAAAGTCATGGATAAACTGTGCATAGATATATGACACCTTTCAGGACCTGAAAAAGATAATCAAGTCCATATTGCTGGGGCTCTATCTCTGTGGACTGTAATAAGAATTATAAAGGCTGCCACTAGAAGCCTACTCTATCTAAAGTCAGTGTCTTTTCTTGAGATCCTTAAAAAGAGTAAGAATATTCACTATATTCACCAACTTGAGTTCCATATTCTGTAATCCAAGAATACTTGCCTGTGAAAAGGAAATGCATGGACTTTTGGCTCATGAGAAGACTAAACTTATTTTCCAGGGATACACCCTAATCATGGTGCTGACAGCTTTCACTCCTGTCCTTGTCAGACTACAGAAGTCAAAAACCTCAGCCTCTACTTGTACTTCATGTACTCTAGGTCTCAGTCATCTCAACAGACCTCTGTTGGACCCACTCCAACGTTATAATGACATTTACAATCTTTGAAAGGTCTCAGCAATTGGGGTTCCTGATGAAGGGAAAAAGCCAGCTGTCACTATCATCTTCAAGGAGGGCAAGTAGGGATCTGAGGAACTACAGGTCAGTCAGCCAAATCTCAATTCCTTGGAAGATTATAGAATCGTAGAATCATTTAACTTAGAAAAGGCCCTTAAGATCATTGAATCCAACTGTTAACCTAACACTGCCTTGGAAAAGAGACTGACACCCACCTCGTTACAATCTCCTTTCAGGTAGTTGTAGAGAGTGATACAGTCTCCCTTCAGCCTCCTCTTCTCCAGACTGAACAACCACAGTTACCTCCACTGTTTCTCATAAGACTTGTGCTCTAAACTCTTCACCAGCTTTGTTGCTCTTCTTCTGACATGCTCCAGCACCTGGATGTCTTTCCTGCAGTGTGGGGCCCAAACCTGAACCCAGTATTTGAGGTGCAGTCTCACCAGTGCAAATCCTCTTGGAAACTTTTTCAAATAAAATCCTCTTGGAAGAAGGTGTTTAGGAACAACTCAGTATGATTTACTAAGTTCAAATCACACCAGAACAACCTGATTGCCCTCTACCATGAGATGTCTGCCTTTGGGGACAGCAGTGGATATCGCATTAAAGACATTATAAAGGTCTTTGACACAGGCTCACATAGTGTTCTTGTAGCCAAAATAGTGACATATGGTGTAGACAGTGAAATGTACAGCAGTTGGTGGACTGCTGGGTTCAAAGGGTTGGGATGAAGTGCACACACAGAAAATCCTCAGATGATACTAGACTGGGGAATTGGTTGATACACTGGAGAGTAGGACTGCTATTCAGAGAGACCTCAACAAGGTGCAGAAATGGTCTGACTGGAATGTCACAAAATTCAGCAAACAAAAATGCAAAGTTCTTCACTTGTAGAGGAATAATTGAATGCACCTCTACAGGCTGGGGGTCAACTGGCAAAAAAGCAACTTTTCAGAAAAGTGCTTCTTGTCTCGCTGGACAACAAGTTGGACTTAATCCAGCAGCGTGCCTTTGGAGCAAAGAAGGCCAACTGTATCCTGGGCAGTACTAGCAAGAAGATTGACAGCAGGTGTAAGGGAGTCATATTTCCCCTCCATTTGACACATGTGAGACTGCATTTGGAGTGTTGTGTCCAACAACATGTGTAGTTTGGGACTCTCCAGTACAAAATGGAATGAGTCCAGTGACATACTGGAGCTCATGGGGCTGGAGCACATGATGTATGAGGGGAAGTTGTGACAGATGGCTTTGTTCAGCCTTGGGAAGACTAAAGGGAGACCATATTGCTGTATACAACTACCTAATCAGAAGATATAAAGATGACACAGATCTTAGCAATTCACAGTGATGGGTTAGGAGGCAAGTTGTATCAAGGGGAATTTCTAATAGGTATAAAGAAACTTTTTTTATTTATTTTTTTTTTACCCAAGGGGAGATTGGTCAGACACTGGAACAAGCTGCCCAGGGAGGCTGTGGACTCTTCATGAATGAAGATATTCAGAATGGGGTTGGACAAGACCCTAAGCAACCTGACCTACATTGGCTGAGGAACGTGGCCAATGATGGCCTTGCTTTGAGTAGGGTTTTGGACTCCATGACATCTAAGATCCCTTCCAACAGAAATTATTCTAAGATTTGATGATATTTTGTTGAAGAGATCGCTTATTCTACCCTGATGAGCCTACTCAAAATGAACTACCTACATCAGTATTCTAACATTATTTGATCTCTTCTTGAGAATATAGTGTCAGAGACTCTGCAAGATCTTAGTAACCAGTTCTCAACGAAGGTAGAAACTTGCATTTTTCCTGGAAAAATTTTAATCTGTTTCTCCAGAATATTTCTTGTCCTTGTTATCTGAATTTTAATGGTGTTATCCAATGTATTTACAGTTCTTCCTCCAAATACAGTTTTCAAACCAAATTGGCCTTTATTTACAATAATTTAATTTAGATAACCACAGAAGAACTCCATGGAGAATCATAGAAAACATGGCTTCAGAACTGTCAGAAAACATTCTGGATGATGCCAATTCACATTAATCCAGAATCAGATATTCTGTTCTTCCTCTACAGAGGAGTGCATTACTCCACTATCTTTCAAGTAGAAAGGTGTTTGTGTGTGTGTGTGTGTGTGTGTATTAACTAGCCAACTTTCCTTCAGTTTTATACCAACACTTCTTGCGCAATCCACGATGTAAGTGGATCCTTTAACATATCTGGGCACAAAGAAAGAGAAACTTTCAGATTCAGCCTGCATATGTTTAACATGTTCTATTTACCTTAAACAGGTAGTTTAAGAGTGATCTCTAGCAACAATGACAAGTATGAACTTGCGATTGGACAAAGAGAATAACTCTTCAAAGATGGAGATAACACATTTCTACCATAATTATGTTTTCATTAAGATTTAGTCTACCTAAAATAAGCTATTTTAAAATGGTCATTGGTGCATTCTTCCAAGTTATTTATTTTTCTAGTTTAGTTATGATCTGGATTGTCAAGATATTTTTATATGTGTAAATTCAGATAAGCCTCTTGGAATGACTGACAGACAGACCTAACTTAAAATTACATGTGTGCAGTATGAAACTTCATTGCCAAATTCATGAAGTTCTTAGTTTCACATATACTACAGCACTGGACTGAGGAGCGAGGATGGGAACTCACAAAAGCATAGTTGTTTAGCATGTTCTTCCCCAGAGCTTCCTTGTGGAACCCATCAAAAGTAGATGTCTTTTTCATTATAAAACACAAGTTAGAAATAAAATCTTCAAATACAGGTGAGAACGATATGTCAGATTTTCCTTTGTCTTGTACAGAGTTTGTAGACTAGCAACATGTATTAAAAAAAAAAAAAAGAAAAAGCAAAATAGGTAAACTAATCTTGAATAAATAAGTGGTCTTCACAGCATCCTGACTGTACTACTGAATCTACATTGGCATATCATTGGAACAGCAATGAAACAATACTACAACCTACAAAAAAAATATGGCCTACGTTTTTAGCTTCGGCCGAGGTGAATAATGACTTCACTTTTATCTAGAAGTACTGTTGTAGCAGATGAATAAAGTTAATTTTTATAGACTTTATCAAGTGGTTATATGGCTAATATTGAAAACACTTGTGCAGATGCTCATGAAAACACATTTGTAGAAACTACACTGTTGTGAAACAACAGTGAATACAAGTCTAGCATGTTTGTAATGCTCTGACATAGGGAGATCTTTGAGAGCTGTCAAAGTCTGCTTAGAATTTTCAGAGCAACGCCTGTATACTAAATATGTCTGAGAAGTATGCACAACATGAGAGAAATCCTGGCAAAAAATGACTAGCTATATTTTTTACTTCCTCTTCAGAGGACATATTTCAACAGTGAAAGAACTACGCAAATGCTGATTGTTATCCAGTAAATCCTGGTTATTGGGAGCAAGCAGACAAAAGCACATAGAACTCAACTAATGCACAAGAAAAAGGGCAATTTCTCATGAGCAATGAGAATTTTTCAAATTCTATTACTGTCCTTATGGATTAGGAAGAATTAGCATATATATTGTCAATAATGGACTACTAAAAGCTTTGTAAGTAGCCCTTTTCTGTTTCCATGTACATGAATACTCCAAAACAAGCTTCAACACTTTATCTTAACTTCATTGATTTATAACTTGATCTCATGGCTATTTTCAGTCTTTTCTGAAACATAATAAGTCAGCTGTTCAAAAATAAATGTGTTATACCTGATTTCAGTAAAAGTTTCTATAAGGACAGTCTTTATGTGCTACTGTGTCAATGACTTATATTTTTGCTATAGAAAAGTGAAATTATATACGTCACTAAAAATAATGTATTTACTTAGTATTCAAAAGTTTAATTTAGTAAAGTTATAGAGAACTGTGTCAAATTTAAAATTAAGGGACAATACCTGTTACTAAAAAATTTATTACATAAATTATTTATAACATAAATTCTCGTAAAATTATGTTTTACAATATGAGATAAGAATGATACTACATATTTTTCCTAAAGTATAAAAGTACTCTGAGGAGACTTGTTGTTGGGTTTTTTTTTTATTTATTTGTCATGCAAACTAATATAAAGAAATTTTAAAATAATCCTATCAATATTACATGTGTACAGCAGAAGTAAAAAAAAATGTGGCTAGTATATGCATTATTGAAGACTACTTTGATAAGAGTTTGCTCATTGAATATTTTTTCTCTTCAAATTCACCTCCTTTTCCTGTTAATGTCCTTAGAAATGTCACTTCAGTACTTTTGCTGTTACAAACTTTTCAACAAGTAGCCATAAATAATGCATTAGTGGCAATATTGTTCTAATAACTTATTTAGGGCATAATTAATTCACAGCTTCAGGCATATTTAAATAAGGGTCTGCTTTTAAGTTTGTAGCTTTCAACTGAGCTTGTCTTAGGCTGGTAAACACAACAATCTAGGGGAAAAAGGCAAAAGAAGACAAGACAAGGAAAAAAACCCACAGTTCCTGTGGTTTCATTTTGGAAAGCCTAGTCTATAGCAAATCTATACTGCAAAATATATTACCTGAAATATCTGAGCCCATACAGCAAATCTCTTTCACCCCCTCTTTAATTTGCTACCAAGTTTATAACAGCCATCTCTGGGTTCTTCTTTTCTATTCCCCAATTCCTGCTTTTCATGCAGAGGAGTTAATGGGGTTATAATTTCATAATTAAAGCAGATAATTTTAATTCCTCTGATGACTCTTTATTATGATAATCTTGTTAAGATTATGGTGTTCATTTGTTGCTGCGTATGATCGTTTGGCTTTTGTAGAAGCTGTCTGTGTTACTGAGCCACTAAATAATTAAACAAGCAGAACATTCCAAACAGCAAAGTCTTGCTGTTAATGGAATACCAAAGTCAGAGTTAACTCTCTGTAAACCTATTAAGGGATTCAGACAGAGAACATACCACAGATTTACTGTCAGTCATCAGATATGAGATAAAGCTTAATTAACTGGGTATCTAATTTCACATTTAATGAAGAGCTGGCCTTCTAGATTGGATGGCGGTGTAGACTTTCCTAGGACAACAGACATAAAATGAAATGCTTCTAAACTATTTAGTTAACTACGAAAAGATCAATAGGAGGCCCAAGAAGGAAGATCCTAGGGAGGAATGTCTGTTATGTAGTCCTAACTGAAATGCTGCCTCAGTTGCTTTAGTTGTCTTCTGTAGTATAACATCATGCATGTTTGAAATTGAAATTGAAATAAATGAATCATTCACTTGCATTCTGTTGTTTGCTGAATTTGTATGCACATGGCTGCCCTTTACATTAAATCTTGTAGTCAAAGACAGTTGAAATAATAAATCTGGTACATTGTAGTGTGACAATACACAACTATGCACTATACACAGAGAGAGCCTTTGGAAGTGTTGAATATATTGTGTCAATATAACTACTTCTATTTGTTTAAAGTCTTTTGCAAAGTGAACACTTGGGTGATTTTTATGAAGCTGCTTTTACAGCTTTTATGTTTATGGAGACATAAACCACAGAAAATCCAAGCCTTCCAGACACATTAGCTATCTCTTCTCTAATGTCGGGTGTTTCAGATGGGTCAAATTTTTATTAAAAAAGCATGTGAAGCTAAATTGGCCTGTCTTTCTAAAAGGGGATGAGGTGGGACATAGATTAAGAAAATTTGGTGCAAGACTAAATATTTTGGCCTTTGAAAAACAAACAAAGTCAGGATAGATATTTTCAAGTCTGGTGAGAAGGAAAAATGTTAAAAATTCTGAGATGGTATTTCTGCGTTCGTAACATCATTGCTATAATAAATGAAAGTATTTATTGAGGTTGTACATAGTCACCAAGATTTTAAATAAAACTACTTACTTGACATTTTTAATAAGTTCATAATAAAAGGGAAGACATTGCTACTTAGAATTAAATAAGGTAAACATATTTTAAGGACAAATGTAGCATTTGATAATATGATAAATGTATAAATTTTGAATAAAATTTATGGTTGATATTGTAATTTCAATACATCAAGGACAACAAAGTTGCTTAGTGAAAAGTCTGTCCTCTGGTCATATGTTAACTGGATGTAGTTTTCACTTTTTACCAACCTGCATTTGGAGCTATATTCCAAGGGAATTACTGTAATGAGTTTACAAAGCAAAAATATTCTCATAACCAACATTTTTGTAAATATCATGTATATTTCCCTGAATATATTTATGTATGAACATAAAATAGCTGAAATTCAATGAAGAAAGATACCAGAAAAAAACCTTAAGTTGGAGATCATACCTTTTATCTAGTGCATGTCTTACATATTATGATAACAGAAGTTCTGGTCATTTTGTTAGCTTCTTACTGAGTTTCTTGTATTTTAAGATCCTCAGCATTTTTCGTGCTCCTAATGAGGCTATCAAGTGGCAGTATTTATTGCTATCTTGAGGATATTATCTATTTTCCTGTGTAAATCTAGCTCCTGTGTAGATCTGTTATTCATTAGCCATAAGATAAATCTGCCAGTGATTCCACAAATTAAGAACCAGAAAATGGAAATAGGAAGTCTTATAGTGGTTTTCATTATGCGAAAAGTTGCACTGAAGACATTGTGACTACTCCGCATATAAAGATTCAGTTCTGGGAGGGACAATCTCCAGCCTATGAAATAACTGATACCAGGATCACAGATAATAAAGACTGAATATATTTGCACTGAGTGTTGGTGATTCACCATTTTGACTTTTGGTCCATTATAAATAAGGTTTCCTCATGTGGATCCTTAATTAAAATAGAAAATGTCTTCTCAAAATCAAAAGATATCTGTCTCTCATATACTATACGTTACAGCCAAATTCGCACAGGCAGATCTTACAAATAACTGCTTGTCTGAACTGGTGAGAGAGACCTGTAAGAAGAGCAAAAAAGCAAACTGCATCTACCAGTGTTGCTTCCTGTCATGGGATGGAAGTATTAGACAGGGTTATGATTTAGCAGCAGTTTAAATTTTATTAGTGTTTTGAGGTAGATCAAGAGGTTGAATTTTAACAGCACTTAATCATTAACTGATTTAAAGATTTACAAAGTGATTTAACTAAATAACTGAACAGTGACTTGATTACAGATTCGAAGATGACAAGATTCACAGTAACTTATTATAAGGTATCTCAAAACAATATATATATATGTGAGCAAAAGCACAGATCTCAGATTAATGTATATACATATAAGCAAAGCATATAAGCGCGCGCACGCACACACACATACACACACATGCACACACCTCGGTTTATGACCTAGTCTTCTAGTCCTCGAGGTGTTTGCCTGAGGTGGCGTCCCAACTCAGAAAATACTGGCCACAGCCAGCTGTGATCCGGAAGAGCTCAAAAGGTCTTTACCAGAATTGCTACTTATAGTATCTGAGATAACTGATTTTTGTCATATACTTTTCCACTCTGGCCCAGCACGGACAATGGAGTAGTCCAGTACTTTCTATCAGTTATGCAAACCCAGGACTTGCTAGGACTTGTGGTCCTGGTACCCCCCTCTCTGTGGCCACAATCCCTATGCTGTCAGGAGTGATCGATTGTAATTATTATCTTCAAATGGTAGGAGCCATGTGAGCCGGGTACACTACGGGGTTGCCGTAGTGTTCTAGTCCATTGCTCTCCACCCTTTCTTTCTTTCATGTTAGACCATTATGTATCATTCTGGTCATTGTATTATTATGTGGCCCAGGTGGGAAGGAAATCACGCCAAGTACCAAGAGGCCTAAGGGTGTGTGTGTGGGGGGAAATTGCACCACCACACTTCCCTGTATTATATGCAGAAAGAGACTAATTGATAAATGAAGACAGAAAATAATCCTTTCTTGGTTGTGGAGCTTTCATTTTGGAGGCTGTTTAGAGTTCTCTGGGTGCACACTGTGTCTCTTATGCCTGGTATGGCTTCCTCAAATGCTTCTGTAAGTATAAATTGAAGTCCTACAGAATCCCAATGGTCTTACATTGAAGCCTATGGGGAGAGAAAGAGCCACAAAAAAATGGCACAAAAAGTACATAGAGAAGACTGGATTTTATCTATCAGATTATTTTCACCTGCACTAACTGATGCTTGTGTAAAATATTAACACATTTCTGACAGCTTTTATCCTTATTTGATAGGACATGTACCAAATGACACATCTGATCACAATATCTGCCTATCAGGTAATAAATGCTTTGCTGTTAAAGGCAGATTATGACACCTTTATTCATGGGAGTTAGAATTGAAATTAGGAGGAATTCTCAAGGTGCAGAGAGTATTCAGCATGTGTAAGTGAAACAGACTATGACTTGTGGATGATAAATTCTCTTAGCATGAAGGCTAACTCACAGAAAACAGACTTGATCATTTTTTAGATTAGTTATTTAAAGTCATACAGATGATTAACCATTAAACTTTGCTTAACATGTCACTTCTGGAAATCCTGTGCCTGCAGGAACAAATTATCCAGAGTTATCATTATGTTTTCTTGTATCCTTAAAAAAGGTCCTGAGACTACTACCTTTCAGATGTCTACCCATTTCTTTGGGTAACAGTTTGTGTTCTTAATTCTGAGAAATAAATTAGTATGTTGATTTTGTAAAGACAGACACTGAGGAAATTACTTTGAACAAAATGTAATGGGTTTAGTTCTGTATTACCTGTAAAAACAAGTGTAAGATGTAAGTATCAGAACAATAACTGGACAGAATAGAGAAAGTCAACCAGAAGGTTAACCGTGGCGCTCACTGTAACCTGGGCTTTCTGTGATCACTGCTGCAAGCCTCCCTTGCACCCAGAGGTTTGCTACTGCTTGACTAGAGCCAAGACTCACCTCAGACATGGCACAACTGCCTCACCTTAGCTCACAGTACTGTGAAAGGCCTGTCAAAAAGTCTGTTGACAGATAAGAAATACAAGATTTACAAATGGAGGGAGATATGCTTGTTACTTTAGGCGAAAATATTGGGCTGGATCTGATAGCCCAAGAAAGGTGAGGGTGCTACAGCCCCACGTCCGCAGGTCCAACCAGTCACAAGGCTGAGCATGTATTCCTGGTAAATGCATGCACACAGAGCACACATATGCACCACATATATATGTATATACAGGGCTAGCCACACAGATCACAGCCACGCACAGGGAACAGGCATAAACACAGACAGCAGCAACAAACTTATCCTACTCCCATCTCTGTCTGAGCAGGATAAAGATTTATTACTGGGAAATATTTATTTGTGTATGCGTATATATATACCTCTATATATGTATGTACTTAAGTACAATATAGATCCCTCCAGCAGCTGGTCTCAAACACTCATTCTGTCCAGTACCTGCCCTTGAATCCCAGTCTCCTCAATTGCTGGCACCTTGACACAGGGGCATCTGAGGCCACAGTTGCACTCCTGTTGTTGGTACAGTCTCACTCACGCATGCATGCACACACACGTGTGTTGAGACTCCTCTGGTCCCCTAGGAGTCAACTGTCACCATCGTCTTACCCTTAGAAGCACACACACACAGATGGGTCTTGCCCCTTGAGACCCCCTGTCTCCATAGTCTCTTCAGCAGCTGGTCAGGACTCCTTTGGTCTCCCCAGTATCCAGTTCCTACGATGGTCTTGCCTTTAGAGTCAGGAACACTTGTCTGGCTACCAGGTCTCTTCACCTACTTGCTGGCTAGTTCTGCTTTGATCTTTGGTAGCGATCACACACTCCCTCACATACCTGCACTCACTTGAATTTTCTTTGCCTCTCAACTCATCATTAATGTTCTACAACTCCGTATGGGATGGGAAAATTTTTCCAATAATGTTGTTTTCCTGGACACATTTCTTTTTTCCACATCTGTACCTCCATTCTTAAAATAATCCCCTGAATTATTGTCAGAAATATTAAGAGGCCCTTACATTGCAAAGTAAAATTACTTTGTAATTACCTTAGCTTGGCTTGCCAAAGTATCCAACAACAAGAGTTTCCAGGTATTTCTTTTATTCTGCTGTTTTTCTATTTATTTTTGTCTTTCCATCTAATATTTATTCCCAAAAGGAAATTCATAGAAACATACCAACAAAATTTACAAGAGTATTACCCCCCTTTTCAAAGAATCATAGAATCACATAATAGTTTTGGTTGGAAGCAACCATTAAAGCTCAACTAGTACAACCACCCTGCTATAAGCACCTTCAACTAGATCAGCTTGCTCAGAGCCCTGTCCAACCTGACCTTGAATGTTTCCAGGGATGGGACATCTACCACTTCTCTAGGCAACCTGTTCCAGTGTTTCACCACCCTCATTGTAAAAAATTTCTTCCTTATATCTAGCCCGAGTCTACCCACTTTTACTTTAAAACCATTATCCTTTGTCCTACCACAACAGGTCCTGCTAAGAGGTTTGTCCCCATCTTTCTTATAAGCCCCCTTTAAGCACTGAAAGGCCGCAATAAGGTCTCCCTGAGCCTTCTCTTCTCCAGGCGGAACAATCCCAATTCTCTCAGCTTGTCTTCATAGGACAGGTGCTCCAGCCCTCTGATCATTTTCGTGGCCCTCCTCTGGACTCAATCCAACAGGTCCATTTTTTTCCTGTGCTGAGGACTTCAGAGCTGGAGGAATACTCCAGGTGGGGTCCCACCAGAACAGAGTAGAAGGGCAGAATCACCCCCCTCAACCTGCCGGCCACACTTCTTTTGATGCAGCCCAGGATACAGTTGGCTTTCTGGGCTGGAAGTACACATTGCCAGGTCATGTTGAGCTTCTCCTCAACCAACACCCCCAAGACCTTCTCCTCAGGGCTGCTCTCAATCCCTTCATCCCCCAGTCTGTATTGACACCAGGGGTTGCCCTGACGCAGGTGCAGCACTCTGTATTTGGCCTTGTTGAACCTCATGAGCTTCACATGGGTCCATTTCTCAAGCCTGTCCAGGTCCCTCTGGATGGCATCCTATGCCTCATCTGTGGCAACCATACCACTCAGTTTGGTGTCATCTGTAAACTTGCTGAGGGTGCACTCAATCCCACTGTCTATGTCATTGATGAAGATATTGAACAGTACTGGTTCCAGTACGGACCCCTGAGGGACACCAGTTGTCACCAGTCTCCATCTGGACGTTGAGCTGTTGACCACTACCCTCTGGATGTAACCATCCAACCAATTCCTCATCCACCAAACAGTCCAGCCAGCAAATCCATACTTCTCTAATCTAGAGAGAAGGACCATAGGGGACCATATCAAAGGCCTTACAAAAATCTGGATAGATGACATCCGTAAGTCTTCCCTCACCCTCTGATGTAGTCACTCCATCATAGAAGGCACTAGGTTGTTCAGGCAGGACTTGCCCTTGGTGAGTCATGCTGGCTATCTCAAATCACTTCCCTGTCCTCCATGTGCTTTAGCATAGCTTCTAGGAGGATCTGTTCCATGATATTCCCAGGCACAAAAGTGAGGCTGACAGGGTGGTGGTTCCCAGGGTCCTCCTTTCTAGCTTTTTTAAAAAGGGGTGCAATGTTTCCCTTTTTCCAATCACCGGGGACTTCACCTGACTGCCATAACTTTTCAAATATGATGGAGAGCAGCTTGGAAAGCACATCAGCCAATTCCCTCAAGACTCTGGGATGCCTCTCCTCAGGTCCCATAGACTTATGTATGTTCAGGTTCCTCAGGTGATGATGAATCTGATCTTCCCTTACAGTGGGAAGAATTTTACTCCCCCAGTCCCTGACTTGTGTTCCATTCACTTGAAAGGTTGCCAGTGAAAACTGAGGCAAAAAAGTTGTTGAATACCTCAGCTTTCTCTTGGTCTGTTATTACCAGTTTGCCAGTCTTGCTCATCATGGGGGCTACGCTTTTTTGACCTTCCTTTTCTGGGTCACATATCTGTAGAAGCCCTTCTTATTATTCTTTGCATCACTCGCCAAGTCCAGCTCCAGCTGCCCCTTGGCCTTCATGACCTCATCTCTACACAACGAGGCAGCATCCCTATACTCTTCCCAGGATACCTGTCCCTGCTTCCACTGCCTGTGCATTTCCTTCTTGCCCTTTAGTTTGACCAGCAAGTCTCAACTCAGCCTGCCTTTCCTGATTTCTTACACATGGGGATTGAAAGCTCTTGTGCTTTGTGGAAAACATCCTTAAAGATCTGCCAGCTCTGTTCTGCTCCCTTGTCCCTGAGGGCAGTTTCCCAGGGGGTCCTATTGACTAACTGCTTGAAGAGCTGGAAGTTTGCTTTCCTAAAATTCAGGGGCTTTACTTTGCTCTTTGCCTGACCCATATCCCTCAGGACTGTGAACTCTGCCAGTGCATGATCACTGCAGCCCAGGCTGCCTCCAGTCTTGATGTCACCAATTAGCTCACTTGCATCAGTGACCAACAGCTCCCGTATCACATCCCCTCTGGTAGGACTGTCTATTACCTGGCTCAAGAAGTTATCTTTGACATACTCTAGGAGTCTCCTGGGTTGCCTGCAGCTCACCGTGCAATTTTTCCAGCAGATGTCAGGGTGCTTGAAGTCCCCCAGCAGAATGAGAGCTTGCGAGTGCAATGCCTCCTGTAGCTGGAGTAAGAAGGCTTCATCAATAGGCTCCCCTCAATCAGGTGGCTTGTAGTAGACACCAACCACAAGGTTCCTTTTGTTGCCTCGGTGTCTGATTCTTACCCATATGCTTTCAACCTGCTCATGGCTATTCTTCAGAGACAGGTCTGTACACTCTATCCATTTCTTGATGTAGAGGGCAACATTTCTTCCCTTCCTTCCTCACCTGTCCTTTCTGAACAGCCTGTAACCATCAATAGCTGCAGAATTTCTATTTACAGAATCACAATATCACAGCTTAGATAAAGCTGGAGAGGATCTGTGGAAATCATATAGTCCAACCCTCCTGCTCAAAGCAGGGGCAGGGTCAGCTGGAATAGGTGACTCAGGGCTGTGGCCAGTCAGATTTTCGATGTGTACAAGAATGTAGGCTCTATAACCTCACTGGGCAATCTGTTCAAGTGTTCAGTCACCCTCACAGTAAGAATTTCTCGTATTTCAATTTGTGCCCATAGTCTCTTTTCCTTTCATCGCACACCACTGAGGAGAATCTGGGTCCATCTTATTTTCTCAGTATTTTTACACATTGCTAAAATTCCCCTGAGCCTTCTCTTCTCCAGGCTGAACAGTCCCAAACCTTTATTTTTGCCTTCTGTGCCACAAAGCCTCATTACCAGCTTTTGATCTACTTACTTTCCACCAGAATCCACCTGTCCTTCTCTGCAAAGCTATTTTCCAACTCATTTGCCCCCAGCCTGTCCTGCTGCTTGGATTTATTCCTTCCCAGTTTTCACACGCTCAACTAATGTTTCCGTGTTTGTAAATTTTAGATCCAGCAGCACGTGTCCCCTCATCAGCTCCTCAGCTACCCGAGACAGGAAACTCTTGTCAATGTATTCCTGAAACCTCCTGAATTGCTTTTGACTTTCTATGTTGTCTTCCCAGCAGAATTCAGGCTGGTTATGGTCACCTGTAAGGACCAGGGCTTGTGATTATGAAACATATTTTAGTTGTCCAAAAAAGGTCTCATTTACTTCTTCCTGATTAGCAGACTACAGCAGATACCTGCAACATCAGCCCTGCTGCTCTGCTTGCCAATCCTGGCTCATAAAGTCTCAGATGGCTCATCACCCATTCCTAGGCAAAGCTCCATGCATTCCTGCTGCTCTTTCACACAAAAAAACAATTCCCTCTCCTCACCTACCCAGACTGACCTTCCTGAAAATCCTGTCTCTGTCCATTGCAGCGCTCCGGTCATGTCAGATGCCCCACTATATCTCCATGATCCCAGTGACGTTGTAGCTGTATAGCCGCATACAGACTTGCAGTTCCTCCTTGTTTGTTCCCCAGCCTGTCTGCATTAGTGTACAGGTACTTCACAGAGATACCTGGTGGTGCTGGTTTCCCAGTAAAAGTGCGAGAGCTTTCCCCAAAATACTCTTCTCCTGTAGGCATTTCCTTATTTGTGTGCATGCATTAGAACTGGATCCTTTTCAGCCCGTTTTTTTGATGAGGTCCCTCCTGTTCATGCCACCTTTCACTCTGCTTGCCATCCAGGTCTACCATGTTCTCTCTTGACTGTTGGTCATTCACTCCCTTCCTTGTCATTCTTAGTTTAAAGTTCTTACTAGGTTGGCCAGCTTGTTGGCAAAGGTGATTTTCCCCGATTCGGTTGGGTGGATCCTGTCTCTTTCAAGCAGACCTTTATTATCGAAGAGGCTCTCATGGTTATATTAACTAACACCTTGTTGCTGACACCTGCTGCACAACCAATTGCTGATCTATAGAATTTTTTCGCTACTTCTGAAGCCTTTCCCCACTCACTGGCAGGATTGAGGGGAAAAATATCTCAGCTTCCATGCTCGGGTGGCTCAGAGGCCCTCTTCTGCTATCAGGGCACTGACCGTCTTCTGTAGTTGTGGTTCTGCAGGTAGAGCAGGAGCCATCCTTCTGGTGCCAGAAGTCATGAGATTCCCATCTTCACTGTCACAAGGGTTTCCATTTCTGTTCCCAAATCTCAGACCTTGCCTAACCCTCCCTCAGTACAGCTGGAGTTCAGGCTTTTGAAGATCCACGGTTTGGAGAAGAACCAGTCAATTTCTTTCTTATCATCCCTGATGCTGCACAGTCTGCTGACCTCCTCCCACAGCTCCTTTACTTGGCAACACAGACC
>VFFE01007015.1:332834-347456 GCA_008921705.1 Burhinus oedicnemus
AGTCTGTATTGACACCAGGGGTTGCCCTGACGCAGGTGCAGCACTCTGTATTTGGCCTTGTTGAACCTCATGAGCTTCACATGGGTCCATTTCTCAAGCCTGTCCAGGTCCCTCTGGATGGCATCCAATGCCTCATCTGTGGCAACCATACCACTCAGTTTGGTGTCATCTGTAAACTTGCTGAGGGTGCACTCAATCCCACTGTCTATGTCATTGATGAAGATATTGAACAGTACTGGTTCCAGTACGGACCCCTGAGGGACACCGGTTGTCATTCTTAGTTTAAAGTTCTTACTAGGTTGGCCAGCTTGTTGGCAAAGGTGATTTTCCCCGATTCGGTTGGGTGGATCCTGTCTCTTTCAAGCAGACCTTTATTATCGAAGAGGCTCTCATGGTTATATTAACTAACACCTTGTTGCTGACACCTGCTGCACAACCAATTGCTGATCTATAGAATTTTTTCGCTACTTCTGAAGCCTTTCCCCACTCACTGGCAGGATTGAGGGGAAAAATATCTCAGCTTCCATGCTCAGGTGGCTCAGAGGCCCTCTTCTGCTATCAGGGCACTGACCCTCTTCTGTAGTTGTGGTTCTGCAGGTAGAGCAGAAGCCATCCTTCTGGTGCCAGAAGTCATGAGATTCCCATCTTCACTGTCACAAGGGTTTCCATTTCTGTTCCCAAATCTCAGACCCTGCCTAACCCTCCCTCAGTACCGCTGGAGTTCAGGCTTTTGAAGATCCACGGTTTGGAGAAGAACCAGTCAATTTCTTTCTTATCATCCCTGATGCTGCACAGTCTGCTGACCTCCTCCCACAGCTCCTTTACTTGGCAACACAGACCCTGAGCAGTCATATCCTGCAGGAAGAAATGTGTTGACCTATGGCCCTGGGTTCAGCAAGAAGCTCACAGCCTTAGACCTGCAGAGCTGCATTCATCCTCAGGAGCTCCAACTGAGTGAAGACTGTTGGTGTTATAGGGACAGTTGCTGCAGTGGCTGCAAGGGACTGTGCCCCGTGTTACATCACCACCAGGAAGCATAAGCTCTTGTGAACTGAGGTGTTGCCTCTCTTCTGTGTGCCCTTCTGTGCAAAGTGATGCACAAACTGCTGTGTAGTTTAAACTCCTGTTTAACTTTTATCTAGATGACCTCCAGAGGTTCTTTAACAAACTAAATATTTATTTGGTGCTACGATTCTTTATCTGCAAACACAACTTTATCCACCAAAATGGCCCTGATCTACATGAAATGTCTTTCATCTAGTCATCTCAATGTAACTGTTTGCAGACTGAGGATTTGTAGATTGCTTTGTAGACTCATATCTCACAAAAAAACCCTAGCAAAATCTGATGTTTTGTGATTGTATTTTATCTATGTTCCTGGGGGGTGGGGGTGGGAGGAAAGAAAGGACTTCTGAGTTAATAGCAGGAGGATATGACTATAACATGCCAAATAACTGTAAATGAGTAATTGGGGAATGGATATTGCAAAGAATGAAGGGTCAAAATATTTTGAAACCTTATTTTTATATGGGAAGGGTGTATTGAAGAGAGTACAAAAGTCCTGAGGCGTTTCAAGATTCATTGATTTGATGTAGGATGTTTTATAAAAAGAATACATTTCGGAAAGGTATATTCATCTAGGAAGACAGGGAATTTTTTTTTAATATGTTGAGAAGAGGCAAGCTTTTAGGCAATTTAGTTACTGAGACTAAACTTGTCATGGAACTTAGGATGTTTGACTAGACCTAAGTAAAACATGTAATTAAAATCTGGTCTTTTTTATTAGGTTTATTTAGACTTTTTTTTCCCCTGAGCCAGCAGGATTTATTTTGTTAATTTTCCAAAAGTAGGGTTTATTTAATTCATCCACATGACAAATAAAATCTTACCACTTAATAAATTGAGAAGCTAATGGACAGAAATGCAATTTTAAAGTCAGTTCCTTAATAGAGAAATTTTACCTTGGGAAAAAAAGGGAAAAAAAAGGAAAAAAAGTAAAGAAAGCTAGTATTATCTATTTTGAATAAATAAAAGAGAATTATAATAAATACTAATATGAAATTAGAACCTCTTGTCTCCTTCCTGGATGAGTATACCTTTTTGAATCTCTCTGTATATGAGGAGTGTTACATGTAGTCAGTCACATGTTATTAATATGCAGAAAGCATACACATTTTCTGCAAGAAAGTCACAATGCTTCTGCTTTGCAAATTGTTTTGTTTGTGAAAAATACCTATGAAGATAATTTAAACAAAAATTATTGGCACCTTTTAGTGTTAACAGATTTGATGATACATAGATATTTTACACATGCAATCGTGTCTTGGATCTGACCCAATTTCTATTAAAATCAATGGGACCTTTTATTATTTTAACACATTAGAATGAAAGACAAAACCGTAAGCAGAAAGGACTAGAGAGAAAGACATCATCCGCAGTTACTAAAGAAAACAGAATAAAAAAAACTACAGAAAGAAGCTCAGTGTTTGGATAACAAACTCATTGGAATTTTAGACCTTGATTTTATCAAAGAATTTTTTAACAATGCTAAGGTAGTCCAATCATGGAGTCCTTCTTAAGGGATCGAGACTGTGTGGTACCAGCTGTGGGACACCTAAGTGGTTATTCATTCTTGAATATGGAACAGAGGATTTTGAAGATGTGCTTTCCTTTAGAGTACAAGATGATTCTGTACATTATGTCTTTTTTCTTTTATTTTGTTACTCTCATCCCCAAATCAATAATGTTCCCAAATGTAGTTTGATTCTCTCCACATTTATGAGTAAGAATTTTTTTTGCTTGGACTTCAGTAGATAAATTTTCGTATATGACTAAGCTGCTCAAGTAAAAAATTGGTGGTTAAATAGCAACAACAAGAACAGGACCAGCTTAGGTCAGAGTGTTTCTCAGGTAGTCGAGATTCCATGGCCTCTTGTGGCAACCTGTTCCATCACTTGACTTCTTTAAAAATAAGAAGTTTTCCTTATATCTGATCAGAACTTTCCAGTCTTGCAGCTTGCGTCCACTGCACAATACCACATCTCTGTGCCTTTCCAGGATCTGGATGATCTAGCATCATCTTTATTAGGTAACTGAAAACAGCAATAAGATCCGCTTTTTGCCTTCTCTTCTCAAGGCTAAAGCCACTCAGCTCTTGCAGTACGTCCTTGTATGCCACATTTTCCAGGCTCCTGGCCAACTGACTTCAGTATATAAATATTTGTCTTGGGTGAAAGAGCCCAAAAATAAACACAACACTCCAGGTGCAACTTCACAAGTGCTCAATAGAGGGAGAGTCATTCTCCTGAACCTACTGTGTCCACAGTCTTGCTAATACAGCCGAGGGTACAGCTTGCCTTTTCCACTTTCTAAGCAACTCCTGGCTCATGTTCATGTTCAGCTCTCAGGTCTTTTTCTGAAAAGCTGCTTTCTTGCCAATTGACTTCAACGTGTACTGATGCATTGGGTTATTCCTCTCCAGGCACAGGACTTTACAATTTCCTTTGTTGAACTCTACACTTTTGTCAGCCCATTTCTGCACCTTGTTGAAGTCTCTCTGAATACCAGTCCTACCCCCCAGTATATCAACCACTCCACCAGTCTGGTATCATCTAAGAACTTGGTGTAAGTGCACTCTAGTCCATTGTCCTTGTCACTAATACAGACACTAAACATCACCCACACTGATATCAACCCTTTAGGACTTCACTATTAAACAGACATCATTTGGATTTTGTGCTAATGGTTTTCCACCTGCAGTGTAGTCCATTTATTCAGACTGTACCTCACCAATTCTGTTATGAGGATGCGATGGCAGATTACGTCAAAGGCCTTATTAAAGTCACAATGAAAGACTTCTGTTGCTCTCCCCTCATCCATTGAGCCATCCATCTTGTCACAGAAGGCAATCAGGTTGGTCAGGCACTACTTGCCCCTAGTAAGTCTGCGCTGACTGTTCCCAGTCATCTGCTTACCCTTCATGTGTTTGGACACAGCTTCCAGGAGGATTTGCTCCATTAGCTTCCTAGGGACTGAGGTTAGGTTGACCAGTCCATAAGTCTCCAGATTGTCTCTTTCCCTTCTCTCTTTCCATGCCCACCTATCCTCAATAGAGAATAATGAAATCATTGTTCATTTCTTTAGGATCATGAATGTACAAACTACTTTCAAGTAATGAATATAAGTTTCAAGTAGGCATCAGGCTGAGGAGTAAAAAATTGAACTAATAGCATACTTTTCATTGATTGATTTTGGCATTTTTGTAGTATGGTACTGGAAGATGTGAATAGCATTAGTAGCCTAGCAACTTTGCCCATTTGCTACCTACGAAACAAAGGGGCTTGTCTTTTGAAATCGACTCAAGGAAGCAGGTGATTGAATTTTCATTTTTATAAGTCTGAGAACTTACAAATATAAGTGTCTTTTGTCTCTGTATCTCACTGCTCATTCAAACGTCATCTGGCTTTTATTCTGCAAAATATTGTCAGTTTATGGTGTGGATTACTTCTTCATGTTTGCTTTTGAAAGAAAAATTACTTGAACCCAAAACCTTCTTCCCCTGGTTCCACCCAGATTTGTTTTCTTCCTTGACCTGGAAACAGAACAAATTTTTTTTTTTTTTCTTTCCCAATAGGACAGTTATTTATAACTAGTAATGGTTTTGATTCATGTCTTGTTATGTTATCTGAATTCAAAGATTACATGAATGTAGATAGATAAGTAAGTGGTTAGGGTTTATTTTCACTTACATTAAATTGCTTCATGCATTACTTACGTCAACATATGTAAAATGCCATAAATTTTATACACAGTAAATTCAGATGCGACATGGACGTGAAGACCAATGAAGAAAAAACAAGGTGCAGAGTGTGTCAGCAACATGCAAAAACAATTATAAGCTGATTCTGGAGCAAGAAATTAGAAACTATCATTATCATCATGCCTCTCCCAGCAAAAGACTTGGGATGCTGACCACGGACCATAGAGTCAGCCCCCTTTACCCCCACTGAAACCACTGTTCTAAAGACCTCCTATGAAATGAAAGTGTGGGCTAGAAGTGTTTTTAAGTGAGCTAGGATTTCTACCACACATATAAATTATTTGAACTGTGGATGCCAGCATTATTGTAATGACTGGGATTCAAACATTTTGGAATTAGCTACAGAAGGGTGTTTAGAAATGTGTAAGTTTTTATTCAATTTTTTTCAGTTTCTAGTATTGTCATTTATTTGCGTTATTGGTGATACTGACCTTGAATGTATAGTTTGCTGACTGCTGATGAATCGTATTAATAAATTTTGTTAATAAATCTGTAAATTACTAATCCAAATTTGTTTTAAATCATGTTACTTGATTTATGTATATAGATACTTGAAAATCCTGAAGGTATTTCTTTGTTTTGCTGTAACTTTGATTTTAGCTTCTCAATGAATCAAATATCTGCGTAGACTCAGCCACTCCTTTGATCTTTTCTTACCATACATCAATAGATCATTAGACCATTCTGTGACTCAGATAACAGGTTTCCCACAGATGAGGAAATACAGGTGTCTGGTGATCTACTGATCTGGTCTAATAATGGTAGAGGTAATTTGATGGTAAATTCTTTCAGCTTTCTCCAGAACTGTTAGTACTTTATCAGCTTCTTGTAGTCTGGAGTATAAGTGACCCGCCTTCCTTGGCTACTGATTTATATAGCTCTGCCCAAGATGCAGCTGTGGAAGCTAGTTCTCTTAATAGGACCTTTCTCTTCCTACTCAATTTCTAACCACCACTGCAACACCAATAAAAAAGAAGTTTTAAACAAAGTTCTATTCAGGTACTGCTGAAGATATACATGTGAAAAAAGCATTCTGAGCGCCTTGCATTTAAAATTATGTCATTTTGCTTTAATGGGCAGAATACTAATTTTATTTTATTTTTTAATATCGTTTCATCAAAATAGCAGACCTTCAATGATGCTTTAATAAATTCATAGGTATTTTCTGCATGTATTTTCTGTTTGATAAGTAATGAGATACATGCCATATGCATAGTATTTTAAGGAAAAATTGTTGGAAAAAATAGGCTAGTTAGAGAATATTTACAGTAGAGCATAAGTATTATAGCAACACTTAGCTGTGAACTTAACTGTAAAGCTACTTTCACAGCCTGAGGTTTCGGTTGAGAGCTCAATGTTTTGTTTACTGCATGAGCTAACTAATCAACAAAAACAATTTTGCTGCACACACTACAGGACATCTCTGGTTCTGCTTGCTGAGAAAGAATTTGTCTTTGTGGGAGTATCACACTTATCATAAACAGTCTGATAGCTGCAGTTGATAGCCTAGTAGTTTTCCACAAATTCAAAACAGTGTGGCTGATGACATTTGTAAATATTTTTTGTGCTGTAGTTAATTAACCACAGCAAGGTATCGATGAAAGCAAGCAAGTTGGCAATTGGGTATATTTTAACATTGTTAAATGTGTAAAGGCAAAAATTACATTTTTCACTAAATTGGCACTAAGCAATGCTTATGCTGTGGTGAAGCTATAAAGCCTTTTGTTCAGCCTACAGTCAGGAAATTTGTAAGATTTGCATTCTTTTTGGATAAATATTAATATTATGAACTTTACCCTTCCCTCTGCCCCTCAAATAAAGAATACTGTTAGAGCTACAGAGTTAGGCAAGTAACTAAGCCACTGACTGGGACCTGGCCCAATGTTAAGCTAACTGAACAGGATGTGAAAAACTACTGGATGTGGCATGAGAAATTTTTGGATGTAATAGATAATAGTGCAACAGCTGGCAAATGTTAACGATTGCACTGTGAAGGACAGTCAGATTTCACAGGTTCTTAGGGGGCAGTTATATAAGAACTGGCTAAATATCACAGATCTGTGGCAGGGGATATTGGGGACCTTTAGAGAAGTACAATTTTCTGAAGCCAACAGCACCTCAATAACTAGATCAGTAATGCCATAAAAGTCAGATATTACCTTGGTGATGGTATTAGAAATAGAAAATCTGGGTACAGATGTAGAAAATTAAGACTAAAAGGGTGAAGTAATTAAGTGAGAGCTGCATGTTTGAGAGGAGACTGAGGAGGAAAAAGGGAACTATGAGGACAACTAGGAGGAGTGTCAAGAAATAAGAAAGGGATAACAAGTTATGTGATCAGTGACGTCTGGGGTTACCCATTGGGTAGCCTTGCTTTTGATCTCTACAGCCTAAATCAGACTTGTTTGTCTATACATGTTTCCACAAGCAGAAGGGTCAGAGAGCAAAGTGCTGATACTCCCAGACATCTCAGTACCAGGGTGTTAGTGCCCATTTCAGGCTGGCCAACACTGATATCTATCTACCACTTCCTAAAAAAAGTTGACTGCAGATATTTAGACAATTAACTTTGGAAAAGATAAAAGAGAAATAAGCAAACAGAACCTCTCAATTCATAAAAAATGCACAGCACTTACAGTGGACGGGGTGGCGGGGAGGAGACGCATGCTCCAGAAACTCCATTAATGGAAATCTGTAAAAAATAAATTAAATAAATATCTAGTAAGAATAGGAGAAATATAGTTGACTTTGCATTAAAGTAAAGGAATGGAGTAGATAACCTCTTCAAATTTCTTTCAGCCCTGTTTTTTTCATAATTCTATTAGTATTCTTATGTCATTTTTAAGACAAATTTATTAAACAGATATAAGGAAAGAGATAGTGTAACTACTGAGGACAGCTTTATCTGATGATGCGTATGAAACTATGTATTTTTGTGCTTGTCCACTCAGTTCCTTATAAATGTTAGTTCAGTTTTTATCCAACATGTGCATTTCTATGGTATGACGTAAAAATTAATTACAACATTTCAGTGCATATTGACCTGCTGAAGCAGAACTTCTTCACTGATTTATCAGCAAGAATATATAATAGAAGATGAAAAGACTCATACGGGAGTATCAATAGCATGGCAGTGAAGAATACACATTTTTCTGCCTGTAACATCTCAGTCCTGAAATATCACATACAAATAAGACCCAAATACACAAAGTACAAATTTTTCTTTTTCCTGTCAAAACTGTCAGCTTTTTTTTTTTCCCATCTTCTCTTTCAAACACAACCTATTATGCAATAAAGTGTTTTGATTGCCTAGAGCTTAATGCTGGTGAGGATAGGGTTGAGTGTTTATGGGTAAGAATCAAGGGGAAGGCCAATAAGGCAGATATCATGGTGGGAGTCTGTTATAGACTGCACAAGCAGGATGAAGAGGCAGAAAAAATATTCTATAAGCAGCTGGGAGAAGTCTCACAACCGTTAGCTCTTGATCTCATGGGGGACTTCAATTTACCAGACATCTACTGGGAATACAATATAGTGGAGAAGAAACAGTCTAGGAGGTTCCTGGAGTGTGTGGAAGATAAATTCCTGACACAGGTGGTGAGTGAGACAACAGGGGTGCCCTGCTGGACCTGTTGTTTGTAAACAGAGGAGCCTTTGTGGGTGATGTGATGGTTGGAGGCTATCTTGGGCACAGCGACCACAAAAGGATCAAGTTTTTTATTTTTGGAGAAGTAAGGAGAGGAGTTAGTAGAACTGCTAATGTGAACTTCCAGAGGGCAGACTTCGGCCTGTTTGAGCCTAGTTGACAGAGTCCCTTGGGAAGCAGTTCTGAAGGGCAAAGAAGTGTAGGAAGGCTGGACACTCTCTACAACTACCTGAGAAGAGGTTGTAGAGAGGTGGGCGTCTGCTTCTTCTCCCAGGTAACAAGCAATAGAACAAGAGGAAATGGCCTCAAGTTGCACCAGGGGAGATTTAGATTGGATATTAGGAAAAATTTCTTCCCCAAAAGAGTTGTCAAGCATCAGAAGAGGCTGCCCAGGGAAGCTGTGGAATCGCCATCCCTGAAGGTGCTTAGGGACATGGTTTAGTGGTGGACTTGGTTGTGCTAAGTTAACGGTTGTCCTCAATGATCTTAAAGGTCCCTTCCACCTTAAACAATTCTATGATTCTACCTTCATAAAGATTTCCTAAAATTAAGATTTGGTTTTTTTTGTTTTTTTTCTGTGAATCATTGTCATTTTGGAGGTATTTCATTCCAGCTTTCCTTCTTCACCCACATTTTAATGAAAGGTTGTCAGAGAACAGACTTTGGTCACATTAGAAGTTTTTTGTCTAGACAAGGACATAATCACAATTAACACCAATGATAACAAGAAACGGGATTTTCAAAAAGGTTCATTAACTTTCTTTTGGTATCAAAAGCCTGTCAGAAGAATTTCAGGGGGAAATTGGAATCAGTATGATTCCAACAAAATTGTAATGTAATTTTTAATCTGTTGTTGGAAGATCAATAGCCAAAGCACCAGGATAGTTTCAGTACCTTAAGTTTATAACCACATACCAGTGAGAAAAGCTGAAGGTTACAGAAATTACCAGCATTTTTTTCCTACTTTTTTCGCACTAAGATCTTCTAAAAATTGTCTATCTTCAAACATTTTTCCTAAGAAGGTTTTCTGAAAAACTCATTCCCCCGGTGGCTCTCCTCTGATCACCTAAAAAATTTAATCAAAGCCAGTTACTCCTTAGAGGCTATAAGGAGCTTGTGTGTGCATAGTTCCCATTTTACTTGAATGGTTCTGAGTTTAAATTTCTTACTTTGATGGTGGTAAATTGTTTTCTGATTCCTCCAGAAGTTTTTTGTTTGCTGTTTAGTTTCCTTTTGTAAACTTATTGGTTTCTTACTTCTTTTATCGGGTGCAGGTGCCCAGGCGCTGGCAGCGGGGTCTGCAGGGCAGTCTCTGTGAGGAGAGGTGGGGGCTGCCCTGTGCCGGACACAGCCGGTTCCAGCCGGTTCCAACCGACCCAGCGCAGGGCAGGGCTGAGCCCCGCAGCCCAGGCGGTGGTGCCTTGGGGAAAGCATATTTAAGAAAGAGTAAGAAACACTGCCTGACAGTGAGGACTGAGGAAAAATGGAAGAGAAACAGCCCTGCAGACACCAAGGTTAGTGAAGAAGGAGTGGGAGGAGGTGATCCAGGCACCGGAGCGGAGATTCTCCTGCAGCCTGTAGAGAAGACCGTGCTGACACCAATTGTCCCCCTGCAGCCTATGGAGCACCACATTGGAGGACATAGCCATGCTACAGCTTGCAGAGGACCCCATGCCGGAGCAGGTGGATGTGCCCTGAAGGAAGTTGCAGACCGCAGAGAGCCCATGCAGGAGCAGGTTCTTCCTGGCAGGAACTGAGGCCCATGGAGAGGAGCCCACACAGGAGCAGGTTTTCTGGAAGGACTTGTGACTCGTGGGGGACCCACTGTTGAGCAGTTCATTCCTGAAGGACTGCACCCCACGGAAAGGACCCGTGCTGGAGCTGTTCTTGAAGCACTGCAATCCATTGGAAGGGCCCATGTTGGTGAAGTTCGTGAAGGACTGTATCCCATGAAAGGGACCCTATGCTGAAGCAGTGTAGCAGCATGAGGGGGAAGGGACAGCAGAGACAGTGTTATGAACTGACTGCAATCCCCATTGCTCATCCCCCGGTGCTGCTCAGGGGGAGGAGGTAGAATAGTTGGGAATGAAGGTGTGAAGTTGAGCCTGGGAAGAAGTGGGGCATGGAGGGAAGGTGGTTTTAGTTTTTTCCTTCTTTCTCACTTTCTTACTCTATTTTTAATTAACAATAAATTAAGTTATTTTTCCCCAATTTGAGTCAGTTTTGCCTGTGACAGTAACTGGTAAGAGATCTCCCTGTGCCTATCTCAACGTACGAGCTTTTTCATCTTATTTCTCTCCCTGTTTTGTTCAGGACAGTGAGTAAGAGAGTGGCTTGGTGGGCACCTGGTAGCCAGCCAAGGTTAATCCATCACACTTGAATATACGCAGAAATTTCCTAATTTGTCTAAATAAATAAATAAAAACAAATAAATACTGTTGGCTTCCTTATTGAATATGGTATCCTTCCTTCTGGATTTCAGTTTTATTAGGAGTTCATAGAGAGATCAAACCTAAGAACAGGTAGGTATAACGTAGTAATGTGAATGCTGTCATCTTCTCTAGTTTAACTGTTTCCCTGCTAGTTATACATGGAACACAAATAACCTGATAAGGGAAACAGGAGCTATATACCTAGACTGAATCAAACCTAATAATCTGGTTTAATTTCATTACTGGGCTCTCTTAAGTTATCGATACCTTAAGTTAATAAATAGCTGTTCAGATTTTCTCTGGGTTTTTTTTTGTTATAGAAGTAGTGACAAAAAACCTGATTTAATCATAGCACAAGTGTTGTTTTTTTAAGATTTTTATAATGATGTTCTACATACTCTGGGAAAATTACTTGCATAGATGAAATAGCCAATGACCATCCTTTCATTACGTCTTAAATGAAACTTAATTTCAAAAAGCATTTGAACAGAAGGGAGAACCCATAGCTCAAAACCAATAAACTATATGCATATGTTGTTTTTCTGTAAAGCTAGAAAGCTATGTCTCAAAAGGATTGTTTACTCCAAAATCTCTTAAGGTTTTATCCTTTTTCCTGCTATGCATTTTACCCTTTACACAGTGGTGATAAATGAACTCATTCCCTTTCACTCTTTTGCCTCTCAGAATAGCTTTTAAACCTCATAGTTTTCTTTCAATGTCTTCTCTTCCACTCTGACAGAACAAATTTTGTATCTCATTGGAAATAGAACAAAACAGGAAAAATCTCACCAAAACCCTCAAATCTATTTCTATTTTTAAAAAGAGTCTTGAGAATCTTCTAAAATAAATAATGTGTCAAGGATGATATAACAGAAAATTCATTCAATGCTGACACTGCTATTCTTATGCTGTTGTGCATCCCCTTTGACACTTGACTCCACATACAAAGTACTGGAATTGCTAAGTTGCAAGAAACTCCCCGAAGGGGAAAAAACATGCTATTTTTATGTTCCAAACTGAAAATTTGCACCAAATTTCTTCTTCTCAGTACCGTAATTCTATTAACATCAGGAGACCTGCTATTAACTTACTTCACAAAATGCGAAATGAGAGTCAGACTCCTTGTCTCTGATAATTTTTTTTAAAATAGTAGCTGAAAGAGAATAGTCCCTGTGGGTGACAGCAAAATTAACAAACCCTGATGCGTACATGTGGAACAAATTCCTTGCATGTCCTTAGAGTCATCATTATACAGGTTCTCAGTAGAGTGCTTTCTTTTAATCTTCTTGCAATCTAACAAGTTACACATCCTTTATCCTGTCCTAAGGCATAAAAGCCTTTGCTGGATGGGAAAATTACAGCAGTTTGGGGTTTTTTTTGTGTTTTGGGTTTTTTTTGGTGTGTTATTTTTTCCCCCTCCACTGAGGGCTTTGTAACCTATGTAGGAAAATTAAATTCAGGCTAGGAATTCAGACTAAAAAAGATCAAAGCAGTGTTATCCTTTTTCAAGTTATAATTTGCATCCCAGAGTAACATACCCACAGAGCTTAATCTGTTAGACTGTTTGGACCTGTGAATACGCATTTGCAATATTTATGATCCTGTTAACTATACCAAATTTATTTGCAATAACCTTTCCCTTCTACCCCCAGCTTCATGAGTACTTCCAAACATCTTGTAACAAAATAGTTCTATCCAGAAGACTATTTAGTTTCTTAAGTAATTTTTTTCTCCTCAAAGACTCACTTGGCCTACATATGAAAGAGCTTTGTGAGATTTCAGAAAATAATTCTTTTCACTTTTTTCTGGTGTAGACAGCTGTAGAGAGAACCAGGAATAATCTGCTTGGAGCAACTGCACAGAATGGTTAATTCACCTCAATTCTATCCATTTCTTAAACCAGTAGGTGCTGTCCACCTGCTGTATAAGGGCTTATATAATGACACAAATAGACAGATACTGGTCACAATTGTCTAGCACAGGCTTCTTTGTAGGCAACGTCTCATATGCTTTTTGTTACAGCATTTTTAAGTACTTAGAAAATAAAAGTGCAAGCTATTGTTCAGAATGAAAAATGAATGAAATGTAGAGCTAATGGTTGAGAAACATGTCAGTCTGGAGTAGGTAAATACAGCCACTGAGTAGGAGAGCCAATGCAAACTGAGATTACAGAAATCCCTTAGTCAAATTGACAATATTGTGTCAGGGATTAAAATAGTAGTTCATTCAAGAACATTTAAACCTTGGTTTCTCTGCTGGCGTAATGAATTAATGATAGTTTTGATGTTGAGTTTTACGATTTGTGCAGGGAAATGAGCAGAGACTACCATTTCATTCCTCATTAATCACTGAAAGGTAATTACTTACAGTTTCTATCATGTAGACTGGACTTGAACCAGTGTCTTTAAGGGTAGAACCAAATACTCTCTAAACAAATACCAGGATCAAAATTCTTATTCATTATCTTTAACAGTTTTGGTTTTATCAGGCACAAGGCACCTAGATAAAAAGATAATAATGCATTTTGAAATACATAGATGAATAGATGGAAGATTAAGATGCAAAGATTTAGCCATTACTAGAATACTGAACACCAAGTTTTTTCGGTGGTTTATTTCTTTATTTGTGGTTTTGGTTAGTTTGTTTTGTTTTTTTTTTTTTAATTTTAAATTAATCCTCTTGACAAGGAGGGGTGTACTACTAGTCCTAGTACTGACCAACAAAGAGGGACTGATGGAGGACGTTAAGGTTGGGGAAAGCCTCAGCTGTAGTGATCATGAGAAGATCGAGTTCAGGATTATGTGCAGTAGGCATAAAATGACAAGTACGGTTGCAACCTTGGACTTCAGGAGGGCTAACTTTGGTCTCTTCAAGAAACTGCTTGGAGAAATCCCATGGGTTAGGGGTCTAGAGAGTAGTGGAGCTCAAGAGAGCTGGTTGATATTCAAGTATCACTTCCTCCAAGCTCAGCATCGGTGCATCCCTAAGAGCAAGAAATCAGGCAAGGGAAGCAGGAGACCTGCATGGTTCTGAAAAAGCTCAGGTGGAAGAAGGAAGTTAACAGTAAGTGGAAGAAGGGACTGACCACTTGGGAAGATTACAAGAATGCTGATAGAGTATGCAGGGACGAAATGAAGAAAGCCAAGGCCTCCTTGGAATTAAATCTGGCAAGGGATGTCAAGGTCAACAGGAAGGGTTTCTTCAAGTATATCAGAGGCAAAAGGAAAACTAGTGAAAATGTGAGCCTGCTGTTGAATGCGACAGGAACTATGGTGACAGATGATGCAGAGAAGGTGGAGTTACTGAATGCCTTCTTTGTTTCAGACTTTACTGCTCAGGCCAGCCTTCAGGAGTCCCAGACTCTACAGGTAACAGAGAAAGTCTGGAGGAAGGAGGACTTTCCCTGGTTGAGGAGGACCAAGTTACAGATCAGTTAAGTCAACTGGACATCCACAGGTCCATGGGTCCTGATGGGATGCACCTGCGAGTGCTGAAGGAGCTGGTAGAAGTCATTGCTGGGCCACTCTGCATCATCTTTGAAAGGTTCTGGAGCACAGGCAAGGTGCCTGAAGACTGAAGGAAAGCCAATGTCATGCCAGTCTTCAAAAAGGGCAAGAAAGAGGACCCAGAAAACTCCAGGCCAGTCAGCCTCACCTCCACCCCTGGAAAGATGATGGAACAGCTCATTCTGGGTGTCATCTCAAAGCACCTGGAGGAAAAGAAGG
>VFFE01007015.1:357921-379038 GCA_008921705.1 Burhinus oedicnemus
GGGAGACAGTGTCCAAAGCCTTGCTGAAGTCAAGGTAGACAACATCCACTGTCCTCCCCTCATCTGTGTCTGTCCAGTCACGCCATCTTAGAAGGCTATCCGATTAGTCAGACATGACTTCCCCTTGGTGAATCCATGTTGGCTACTTCTGATAACCTTCTTTTCCTCCAGGTGCTTTGAGATGACACCCAGAATGAGCTGTTCCATCATCTTTCCAGGGATGGAGGTGAGGCTGACTGGCCTGGAGTTTTCTGGGTCCTCTTTCTTGCCCTTTTTGAAGACTGGCATGACATTGGCTTTCCTTCAGTCTTCAGGCACCTTGCCTGTGCTCCAGAACCTTTCAAAGATGATGCAGAGTGGCCCAGCAATGACTTCTACCAGCTCCTTCAGCACTCGCAGGTGCATCCCATCTGGACCCATGGACCTGTGGATGTCCAGTTGACTTAACTGATCTCTAACTTGATCCTCCAAGAAAGCAAGAATACTTGCTAAGGTATTCCAGCTAAAATACTGAAAGAGTACAATGACAGGCAGCCATTTAAAGCATTGCTTTCTGCATTCTGTTGTAGGACACACAAGATGGGACTGTAATTCAAAAGGTACTGTCTTTGCCCATGTTTAAGCTAGGAAGTCTGTATAGGTATGTGCGATGTGTCTGTCAGTATATTCAAAAGCTCTGATAAATAGTGCTTTGTCTATTTAATTTGGTCTATATGTACGTAGGAAAACAATTTCTTCTGTTCAAATGGGCATAGGAATTTTATATATATTTTTGCATTGTACAAAGAGAAGAAAGCCAATAGTTGTCCTTTCACTTACGACCTCTAACCAAAATCTGAAAACAATCTAAATTCTATTTCTGGCATTCATTTTGAACGCTTTTTCTATCCAGTCTTTCTCACTAAATCTCTCTTAACCCATAGAATTATATAAGTAGGAAGAAACACTGTAATTTTAATAAGTTTTATTGTACTGCAAACAGCTGAGTCTGTGTTTCATGCAATCATTAAGACCTAATTAAAAACGCAGAACATCTTTTTCTTATCATAGCTTGTTGAGCACTTAGAGATAAATTGTGACTAAGTGAATTAAAAAAAAAAATTACTCAGAAGTTAAAAAGCTTCTTAATTCCCTAGTTTATAGTGTTCATAAATATGCCATATCGCTAACCGTATTGTTTACTACCGTTTGTTCAATGAGGAGAAATTATGTGCCATCACATAAAGCTCTAGTGTCTTTAACACTTCTTACTGTTTAGTAATCAAAATGACCATCTGCTTGCTTACTAATGTTTTCTAAGTCAACAGGAATATTTTAGTTGATGAACAAACCAATAGAAAAACAAACAAATAAAAATATTTCTAAACACATTCTCCCAATCCATCAACAGCATAGGCAGGGCATAGATAAACTTCTGCATAGAGATTTTATGCTTTGTTTTTTGTACTCTGTGTGAATAATTACTCCAGTGCTTATTTGAATAAATCGACAAGCTTTTTTTCTGATGTTTCAGTACAGTTAAAAAATCATTTTATAATTAAACCATTAAGCTATGAAAAAAAAGAAACTCAAATGAAATTCCAAATTTTCCTTTAATTTAATGCAAAATAAGTGAAGCTATTGTTATAATAGTATTAGTTGATTAAATTCTTCATGGCTTATACAGCCAGTTCTGTGGGGGAGTTTAGAAACATCACATATCCATACAATTCATTATTTAGTTAGGAAATACGAAAAAACCCATGGCCACATACAACTAAAAGTAAAATTTAACAAGAGCAAATGTAAACACAGAAATTAGAAAACTAACAGAATGCTAGGGTCTAATATTTTCCACCCCTATAGGTACCCTCCTGGGAACCAGCCCACACTGCTAGAAAAAGAAAAATTGTGCAAAAGTGACAGGTATTTTGTACTGTCATGTAAACAGCAATCACTAAGGACTGTCATTTCCTACATTTTCAAATCATTGTCATTACATAGCTGTACTGCTGGGGAATGGTTAGATTGTAGAAAAAGATCAAATAAGAAAATAAAAATAAAATTTAAGATAACACAAAATAAGATAAATTAATGATGAGGATAAAAGTAATGATTCAAATTGTAGTACACGCAACCTTTTACTCAGTGGATCACTTAGCCTTAGCCGCAGTTTTGATACAATATGTCTACATTTCTGACTTCTTTCTAAGCGTTATTCCTCCAGTTAACTCTTTTAAAAATGAAACTCTGCATCTAAACGTGATGCAATTGTTCCATGATTTGTGATAGAACTGCATATTAAAACCCTATTCTTCTGTGATCTTTACTTATGTTAGATCATTACCCCTATTAAGCAAAATTGAACTGGATAATTTTCATAACAAGGGATATTTGTTTAAACAAGGAGTTTGAATTTCATTTGGTTCTACTGTAGTCTTCATGTGATACCAAGAATTTGAAGAGTAGGCAACAAATATTCTCATTTCAAATGTTGCACTATTTTAAAAGAGTTTCTTTTTAAAGCTATCCAAAAAGCTGACTGAAAGATATTGTTTATAAGCAATACTTTTTGTAGTACAGAATACAAAATAAGTGAAACATACTTCAGAAACATACTCTGTAAATTGGTGAATGAAAGGCAAAATCATTGTAAAGTATACGTTACAGACAGGTTGTGATTATATACGTAAAATCACTTAGTATTATTTTCAATTTAAATTTTGTCTATATGATATGTGTAGATTGTGAACATTCTTCGAGTTTTCTATTGAAGACAGGCCTCTCATATACTCACCTCAAAAATAGATTTCTGATATTTCAGTACATAGAAACATAATTAATATGCATCTTGCATACAGAGAATGAACCCTGTCCAGTACTAACTCCTATACCATGCCTCAGAATCATCAGAAAAAATATTAATTGTCCTCATCAATTAAGTTACAGGACCTGAGAATACTCTCTGACACTATGTAATTTAATAACAGAGACACGGCCACGCCAGGCCTTTATCTCACTCATTAATGAAGTGGAAGATAGGATACCAGTACTGGGACCGGTACTATTTAACATCTTTGTTGGTGACATGTATGTTGGGACTGAGTGCACCCTCAGCAAGTTTGCTGATGACACCAAGCTGTGTGGAGTGGTCAACATGCTGGAGGGAAGGGATGCCATCCAGAGGGACCTGGACAGGCTTGAGAGGTGGGCCCATGACAACCTTATGAAGTTCAATAAGGCCAAGTGCAACGTCCTGCATGTAGGTCGGGGCAATCCCAAGCACAAATACAGGTTGGGCGGAGAATGGATCGAGAGTAGCCCTGAGGAGAAGGACTTGAGGGTGTTGGTGGATGAGAAGCTCAACATGAGCCCCCACCTTGACTACTGTATCCAGCTCTAGAGCCCCCAACATAACAAGGTCATGGACCTGTTGGAATGAGTCCAGAGGAGGGCCACGAAGATGATCAGAAAGCTGGAGCACCTGTCCTATGAAGACAGGCTGAGAGAGTTGGGGTTGTTCCGCCTGGAGAAGAGAAGGCTCAGGGAGACCTTATTGCGGCCTTCCAGTATTTAGAGAGTACTGCAGGAAATATGGGGAGTGTAGTGATAGGACAAAGGGTAATGGTTTTAAATTGAAAGAGGGTAGATTTAGGTTAGATAGTAGGAAGGAATTTTTCACTCTGAGGGTGGTGAGACACCGGAACAGGTTGTCCATAGAATGTATGGATGCCCCATCCCTGGAAGTGTTCAAGGCCAAGCTGGATGGGGCTTTGAGCAACCTGGTCTAGCGAGAGGTGTCCTTGCCCATGGCAGGGAGGTTGGAACTAGATGATCTTTAAGGTCACTTCCAATCTAAACCATTCTATGATTCTATACAGCTCACTTACGGTTTGTTGTATAAATACAGCTGTTCCCCAGAGAGAGTAAATACTCCTCGGACTAATTGTGCACTACAATGACACTAAATAAGACATGCAAATTATTTTTCTAAGCTGGGGACACTGAGCATCCTAGAGGCACTTATGTCTTAAATGGGGAGTTAAATTTTCACTTTTTCCTTTCTCCTTCTGCTAAGCTTTGCAGTTATTCATTTGCTTGATGGTCTGTCTTCATTAAGAATGTTGTAAAACAGCCTTATGACAATCAGGTTTGGCATCCACTTAAAAATAAACAAACAAATAATTAAATAAATAAAAGCTTTGGATTTGAACTCCACTTGATTTTATAATTCTGCATTCCCAGATCTCTTGTATCCTGGGAAAGCATCTTATCCAACAGGTAGTTATACAAATACTGCTCATGCTGCTACCTCCTAAGTGATGTCTTCAGAAAAGGTCTTCGTATTTTAAGTTCCAAGTGGATGAAAACAATCAGTGTACATTAAAGACCCTGGCCAGAGGCATAACTTCATACAATTCAGTTGCCTAAACATAGCTATCTAACTGTATAGTGCCTCTTGAGATGCCTGTGGGTACAATGGCTAGCCTCCAGCTATCATTTCTGTTGGAGAGATATTGATGAAGAGACAGTTTGTTTAATAAAATAAAATAATTTAAAAAGCTAATTTGCCTATCACAACTCTGTTTGGACAAGATGATCAATCACTGTCTGAACAGGGGACAGGAGTTTGATTGTAATGACATCTTCATCTGAACCAAGTGAGACTTCCCTAAAATGTTGTTCTAGTGAATTCCAATAATCCAGCTGCCAAATAGCCCTATGTGATCACTCCAGTGAACACAAGATCCTTTTTGGTTTTTTTTCAGTATCTTGACCTATGTACAAAGCCTCTCCTAACTAACTTGACTATGTATAGAAGAAAACTGTCCTATATAACCATTCCTGCACCTGCTGACTGTTTACAAGGATCTTAGTTGTATACAGTTTGATAAGTTCTGCAGCAGGAACCACAAAGGCTAGTCTCTAGTATGGCCTCATTCTTTACACAAGATATTAGTCAACACAATGAAACCAAAATGCGATGCCTTTCAATCAGTCTAAGCAAAGCAAGAACTGTGGAAATCTTTGGGGCTGTCCAAGGTTTCCACTCGGAGAGTGTATGCGAAATAACTAAATGTGAAGGTGGCAGGAGTTCAAGTGATAGCTTATTTCAAGTCAGTCCATTGTCTCATCTACAGAGAGACTAGCTGAGCAGTTTCTGGACAACCCAGAGAATGAAAGACTAAGTGCATTGGCTGTGCACACTGGCACAGCCCTGATAACCAGCTACACTGTAATTATAAGACAAACTTGAATGCTATCCTTATATCTGTTATGGTTTGAGGAACCCACAACAATTTATTGTCATTTAAACAATTATTCTATCACCTAATTATCCCTCCCCACCTAAGAAGGGCAAGTGGGAAAAAACAAGGAAACTGGAGGGTTGAAATAGAAACAGATTTAATAGAATAAGACTAGATAATTAACATTAATAAAACTAAAGAAGCTGTATTTATGCTGATACCAATATGAAAAATACAAGGATTATACTCAGCCAATTATATCAGCAGGAAGCTGGGCACTCCCAGCAGTGGATGGCAAATGTTGGACACTGCAAACACTGCAGCTTTGGGAGGAAGGGAAGACCTCAGGGATCCAGCACCGGGGCAGGAAGTTCTTAGGATCGCAGCCATCAAGGGAGAGAGACAACTTCTCAACAAACTTTCTAATTCATATTGAATGTGATGTTCATGGTATGAAATAATCCTGTTGGCCAGCTTGGGTCAAGTGTCCAAGTCTAGCTTCTCTTCATCCCTGCACCTGGCTAGCTCGAAAACACTGAGACCTTGAAACTCACGTACCATAGCTGGCTATAAAGTAAATGTTTTCACAAATTAAGACACTAAAGTCTTCTAAAAGTACACTTTTCCTGATCATTAGAAGAGAAATTAGTCCTATGTTGCTCAAACCAGGACAATATCTCACAACTTAATTTCCATCACTCTTGCCACACCACAAAATAGTGTATTTCTCATTGCATGAGATCTCTTATTTTGGAAGTCTTAGGAGTCTGCAGTCTCAGATGACATTAGGTCTTATGTTTATGAAACTGACCAGAACAATTTATATAAGCTTCTGAAGTTGGGTGCTTCCTTTAAGAATGTCAGGCACAGCAAGAGCAGGGCTGCTCTGCAAGGGAAGGCAAGCCAGGACCTGGGGGCAGACACACAGTAGTTAAAGTGTGGCCTCAGTGCAAGGGCACAGCCCTACAGCACCTGGGCTGGGCAAACAGAACACCACTGTGATAGCAGTGGCTCCCATCAGTGGTCTAGTGTTCAGCGGGTGAAAGTGAGGTAACAGCTCAAGTGTTAGGTCAGCCCAGGAAATCCAAACAACTCGGGAATGAACTAGGAAAAGACACTTCTACAGCAGCACATCACTGGGGCTACGACTGGCAGCTCTGGGCTGAGTTGAAATGGGGTGCTGGGCCCCCTTTATGGCAGAGCTATCAAGGCCTGTTGGTGCCCTCAAGGTCCTGAGAAGCAGCTAGTTTCTCCTCACTATGTGTATAGTCAATGAGAAAAGAAAAGCTAAAACAGAGGATGATGCAGAGCAGTAACTTATATTCTCTGTGTCACTTTCTGAAGGAACCATTTTTCTCCACTGACTATGTAGGAAATCTAGCAAGACATAACTCTTAACATAAGCACCTACTTACATAAAGAAAACAGCATAAGTATTCTGTAGCATTTCCTAAGCTCAGAACCGACAAGCATGAGAACCAACAAGCGTGAGACACCGTAAACTTTAGTCTTCCAGGTTTATGCTTACACCACTGAGTAAAAGAACTCCCAGAACACGGGATAGTTAAGGTGTTAAGCAGTAGTAGTAAGTAATAGTACAAGCAATAATTGATCAGTATTTGAGCTCATGTCTTGACGTTCTTCTAGACATAGTTCAGAGTTTATCTGAGATGCAAGTTCTCCTCACACTGATATTATAAATTTTGCATATAGTCTTTTGAGTTACAGCTAAAATCATCTATTACCATACAGATGAGCAAGGAGAGTGTTATTCTGACATGGATTTGTGATATGACCTAATCATAGATCTAAACTGGGAACTATAAAGTTCCCATTCCTTCCAAAACTAGATACAGCCTGCATGTGTTTAGTCTTAATTACAAAAATAAAACAAAAAAAAATTTCTTTTGACATTTTTTATAGGATTAAATATCTCAATGACTGTGAGGTGTTAAGATACTATGGTGATTATTGTCAGAGAAAAGTCTATAAAGAGGAGAATACATAGAAAAAAAACCTTACAAATTGCTTCTATTCCATTTCTGTGCAGTACTTCCCAATGAAATATTGCAAACATGCATTACTCTTGGTATTTTTTTGTGTTTTTAAATATGTAAAAACTGTTGGCAATAAAGTTTCCATTTACTATGTGGAATAATTATTACTAGTCATTTATTATGCCTCACTTCGAAAGTATGGAAAGCCAACTTCTGTGGTTTTCATGTTCAGTCACAGAAAAATATAATAAGGACTTTGCAGAACTTTGTATAATTATATATTTGTTACAAAAATTTTTAAAAAAAGTCTTTGTTTCAGATATCATTAAAATTAAATATGCATTATTTCACTCAATGAAATAATTTCTCACCAAAATAATGGAAGCAGATCTGTGGAAAACTGATTAATTAAAAACCTTGCTTCTTTAAAGTTTGCATTATAATATTCCTCTAACAGCATGGATAATTAATACTGTGTTAAAATCATTTAGCTTCATAAAAAATTGCAACAATTGCCATATTTATAAGAATCTTTTCATTTTCTCTAATTTGTATGCATTTATTCTTTTAATTACAAACAGATATATAAGATGTAATATGATGGAAGGATTTTCGTGATTTTTTTTAGATTTTATTTTTAACTTTATCAGTTTTACACATAAAACTTGATTATTACTTAAATCAGTAAACAAGCCTGAACATTACAAGCATAAATTCTATAGTTTTCTTCTGCTTATAGAAGATGTCTTTTTTTCATTTGTTCACATTTGTAACAAATGAAGTCTTTTGTAAAATCTGTGCTTCCTCTTTTTATTTTACCATTAAATTGTCATCTCTTAATCTTCTTAGACTTGTGTATATCACCTACAAGCACATACTGTAGCCATAGAACTCATAAATTATTAAATAATAAATGTTAATGGTTATGATATACAGTTACTCCCTTGGATTAGTGCCTCCTGGCAATTCTTTTACAGGTCTTAAAGTTTCAGGAGCTGTTCCCAATTAATCACAACATTTTATGAAAAGGGACCAGCCATTTCTAAAATCATTGCTGTCTTTGCAAAGAATAATAATGCATTCTGATAAATGATCCCCCCCTTTATTCTGGACATTATAACACTCATGGCAGGCTGGAGCTTTGCTTTTAAAATTATTTTAGCATATTTGTGTCTGGTCCAATGTCAGAAAAAATTGCAAAACATCTGTCTAAATCTTTCTGATCAGCTCTAAAGGAATTTATAGAAATCAGTGCCTCCTCTAGTAATTCTGATTTGCAAAAGTTTTTTCCCTTTTTTTTCCCCCCCTCAATTAAATTGAAGGTGCCTGAACATAAAAAATGAGGAGTAAAGAACAGAATACTATGTATTTCAGATCAGCACACAAAATATTAGGTACAGGAAATAAGAAAGTTTTAGTAACAACATATTCTAAGTTAGTTCAGTACTATTCTATAGATATAATAATTCATTAACCATTCTGTAACATGCAGTGCCCGCAAACTGCTCTCACTTTTTTATTAACGTAGCTGTCATTTCAGGTCTTCCAGAGATTATGTTGACGTGATGTTCTGTTCTCACAATATTGGCTCAGGGTCAATAAGAGAGATTACTAGCTTGCTACTAGGTTGCTAATCAAAGGTACTAATAAAGATGTTAAGTGATGTTAAGAAGCCTGGCCCCCTCCTCCAGCCACTCTGGTCCAGGACTTCTCCTGCCTGGCCACTGGTATATATATGCTGACCACATATTCCAGAGACACACACACAGGGGACATGGACACGGCCAGTCACACAGATGGCCACAGACAAGGCGCTGCCTCCAGCAGCACCCACGTTCAGGACTCACACCAGACACAGGCACTGACACCCACGTCCCCTCCTCCTCTTGGGGTGGCAGAAGCAGAAGGTCATTAGTGCAGCACACACACCACACTACCCAAGTTCACAAGCACATGCATGTTCATGGATCCCCTGAGACAGTTAACAGAAGATTTAACAAAAAAATAAAAGAAGATAGGACAGACTGGGGTGATCAGACACAGAGCTCAGCCAGACAAGTGTGCTGACCAGCCCTGTTTTTCACGGTACCAGCTGCTTTTTGTACCACCTGTCTACCCACACCGTCTGTTCCACTCTGCTCCTCCTTCCCCTGCACATCACCCCATGAGTCTGTATAGTTCTATCAATTCCCTCACTTCCCCTAGTCTGGAGTCTCCCTAGTTTACAGTCTTACTGGTTATAAAGTCCAGGTCGATCTTCCTGGAAGTGGCACCTGTAGTGGCACCTGTAGCTTCTTGATACCCCACAGATTAGTGTAGGTGGCAAGGTTTGCATCTTGACATTGTCTCCATGTCCCCTTTGTAAGGTCTGTGTGTCTCACTGCCTCCCTTATCATTTGTCTGTCAGGTTTGTGTCTCTGTATATTCTTATTTATGGCTTCCTCCTTTTCTTATTCTCCCTTGTTGCTGTGAAAAAGGTCCTTGACCAGACACCCTTAAAGAAGGAACAGACACTCTCCTTCCTCGTATCCTTAAAAAAGACTTTTGTGTAATGGAACATAATCTTACCAAAGATAAATCAGTGTGTTTCTATAGAAGTACAGTTGAGCTATTTTGATTCACATATATTTGCAATTTTATTAAATTTGTTCGTCGAATTTAGCTGCATCGATGGGAGAAAAATCTAACACATCTGCACTAGTTAAGCTTTTGTTTTCAGGAATATAGCAAAGTATTTATAAGATATCTCTTGAATTTAAGAGGCTTTTTAGTCTTATAACTATTTGTAGTCCAATTATGAATCCATCTTGCTCACATTTGAAGAAAATATCACAGAGTAATTCTCTTTGTATGTTGAATAAGCATTTCTTTCAAATATTACCTTTGTTCCTGATATTTTGTTACCTTTTTACTTCCTCTCCTTTGAAAGATGAGGCATAACTGCCAGTATTTCAGAGTGAAAAATCCAGAACAAAATAATATGCACCAACAAAACTATATTCAAGAATCTCCCTAACTTATTTCTCCCACTTCACCATTAATTACATAAATTAGTGTCTAGCAACATTATAGTAAGGAGTTGTGATGATGACTTCCACAGTCATATTCAAAGTAGCATTAATCATTCTAGTAGTATAATCACAGTCACAGTGAGAGCCGAATACGTCCTTCATTATCCTCCTTCCCTGACTTCCTTCCCTTCTTTCTGCCAAAAATAATGGATAAGATTGAGTTTTACTAATTTAGGGATCTAAGTCAGAAACCTAAACCTGAGTTTATCAAGCTAAACTGTACTTTGTCCTTTTACAGACATCAGAAACAAACAGGCATCATCAATAATTGATTCATCTCACTGCAAAATAAACATCTGTGATGAAACACCTTCAGAAAGTACTTATTTCTCCCTGGCTAATACAGAAGCCCACAATTGCTATCTCAGACTTCGAATAATGCTTGGTTTAAGGCTGTCCAGTACCTGTCAGAACTATGGTAATGATGCACAGGGTAGACAGGTGAAAAACAGGTTATCCTGTGTGAGCTACAGTCAAGTCTTCATCTACAGAGTACACACGATTGAAAATGGAAATAAAGTCTTTAAACCTGTATACTGTAAATTGTATTGGATTTTGACTTACACAAATGGGTTTATTAACAGCATTTCTTGTATAAAATTGTACAAAAACATTTTAACCTGTGAGTAATTATCAGATTACTGTTCTTTCATGCTGATACTAGCTGTACCTCATTCACTGTTTGTGATTTAATATGAGGCTGATGGATTGAGTCATCTGGAATCGTTTGGCTTTTTGATTTCTGGAGTAAAATTGTGTATGTCGTTTTCAAAAAGACATATAATTAACACAATACAGAAATTCACAAGATCTTTAAAAAGGCAAGATATTCATAAAGGTTTTCTTTTCCAAAATAAGAAAAAACTAACAAACAAACAAACAAAAAAACCTCCCACAAAATTAATTATATATCTTTGAATGAAAATCTGTAATATTTTATGGTTTCTGCATTTAGCTTCCATAATTGCCAAAAGGAATTGTTTTCTGTGTGTAATTGAGTTTGAAATTTAGTTCTAGTATTTCAAGGAGGGTTTTTTGGTTTGGCTTTGTAAGCAAAATGCCTATATATTTCTTCATTTTTTAAAAAAAGGCTAGAAAAAAAAGATTAATTAGGAATGCTTTAATGTAGGTTTCAGTCCATGTCTAAGTACCTAAAGATCCCCATCAACATGTTTTATATTGATCTAAAAGTAATAGAAATCACAATCAATTTGCTTCCTTTAACGTTGTCATTTTTCAACATACTGTCTTTTGTGAGGTTTGCTGCTGTTTACATACAAATATTCTCTTAAACTGCCATCACTGATCCCTTTGCAAAAGAAGTAAACAAGTATTACTTTTAGAAGCGGTACATAATGCTTTTTGTCCTCCCATGGCATTTCTTCCCCTTCTGGTTTACATGGAACAATAAATGAAACCAGTAAGATCTTCAGGGTTGTACTCCACTTCTTCCTGCTGGCTTGTAAGCAGTGAAGAATTTGCTAACCATATAATGCTCTATCAGGGAAATGCCTTTGTTAAGATCTATTTTTAAGAACTAATTATGTGAGAACATGGAGCTACTACTGTAGAAGTGTAGCTCATGCTGCAAATAATAGTAATGAGAAGCAGAGTTTATAACACTACCTAATTTATCTTACTCAGCTTTTGAAAAATGCAAGCGTAGTAGATTTGTAGAACAGTTTTTGGGGTCATTTTAACTCGCTGACTATGATTGACTGTGAACTCATCCTTTTTTGAGTTTGTCCACACAGATTTGTCAATTTTGGAAGGCGCATAGCATCTCCAGTTTTGGCATCTGCTGTTGTATCATTCAAAACAGCTTTTTTTAAGGAAAAATGCTGCCTACGGGAGGTATAGATCTGGCCTATTACAAAGCAATTCTGCGACTACATGAGAATTTTTACACTATGGGATGCAATATGACTCAAAATTTAATTTTCTGATTATCTAATCTTCACCAAACAAATTTTGCTTGCTAACAAATCCTATTAAATTGTAGATAGAACCTGAAAGGGAATTTTCTTTTTTGACAAAAAAAGCTGTAAAATTTAATCCTGTTGGGACCTTTTGTCCAGTACTGACTTAGGCCTTATTAATCAACCATAACACAAATACTAACAATATAAAACCAAATCTCATGTTTAGTTTTGAAAGGTAAGCTGTATTTAACCAGGATGGAAATATTCATAAATATTTGTCTCTCTTGAATATTTTTTTTCAGGGTACATTTTTTCAATTCAGAAGGGAAATTTCATTTAATGTTAGTTAACTGACATTGGGTTTCTCCTTCGGCGTGTAGTTTATTTCACTTTGCTTAAAAATGTGAATGTCAGTTGATCGTCCACTTAGCTGCATTTTCCCAACCTTTTATCTCTAGGCGATGAAAAAGGATTGTTCTCTGTTTGTGCAAGGTGAATGATAATCTGAAATCTCCTAAATACAAGTTTACAAAGTATTTTAACAGTCACCAGCATTTGAGGTACATAAACATTCTGTTCCATGAGGCCATTTTCCATTTTTAAGCATGTGAAATCTGTATTCAAACCATAATTTTATAGTATATTAAGTTTACCCACATGGCAGTGATTTTCCAATGCTAACAAAATCTTTTGTTTCTAATAATATGCTCAATATTAGACAAAGATCAGCCAATAATCATTGGCTTCAGTAAGACACAGGGAAAAAGAGTCCATTCAGCTGGTAAATTACATTAGCTTTACTAATTATATCAAGCCATTACTTCCAAAATTTTCTGAACAAACTTACCTCATATATACTGTTCCTTTTTATGCCAACACTGTACTTACCTTTTGGTGTAAGGAAAATGAACAGCCTGCTACTTTTTTTTGATGTTAGAAATCCAAAGATGCCATCCATGTAAAGAAGTTATTAGGAACAAACAAGCTTTGCTTACACAGGTTCCATTGTGATGCAGGAAGTCCAAAAATCATCAAAGGAGCTTTGAAGCAAAACTGGAAGATTAATGCATTTATAAAAGTGAGCAAGGTTAGGAAAAAAGTGTATTTGGTTTATTAATAAGCTTTTTAGCACTTTCTTTACATGAAAAAAGCATGGCTCTGAGCTGTTGGTCCTTTTTTCTTTAACACTGCTCCTTTTAAATTTTGACAGGAATGATAACAAATGATATCATTGTGTCATGGTTCCATTGCTTCCAGACAGCCAAAACTCCTGCCCAGAATTCATCTTCAATGATTTTGTGTGTGTATGTGCATAAAATGGATAACTCTACAATTGCAAATACAAGAGAGGTAAGGCATAATCCTGGGTCCTGTACGACCTATTTTTAGGCTACTTCTGTGCTCTATTCAAATTCCAATTAGCCATCAGATGGTTCCATTCCATTTAACTCTCTCTAAGACAAAAACTCACTCTGGTTTTCTTGAAGAACCTCTTCCAAAGGCCACTATGGTTAAGAACATATTGGATATGTATCTTTATTCTATTTTTTCAAAAATCCTTAGAGTACAAACACAGGATGAAAACAGGCATTCATGAAGATATAACCACCTTGAGTACTGTGTGCAGTTTTGGGTGCCTCAATATAAGAAGGACACCAAACTATTAGACTATGTCCAGAGAAGGGCAACAAAGATGGTGAGACTTAAGGTCACTTGGTTTCTTTAGCTTGGAGAAGAGAAGGCTGAGGGAAGACATCATTGAAGTCTACAACTTCCTGAGGGGGGCCACAGAGGGGGAGGTGCTGCATCAGGGAAGGTTCAGTTTGGACATTAGGAAAAGATTCTTCACTAAGACGGTGATCGGTCACTGAAACAGGCTTACTAGGGAGGTGGTCACAACACCAAGGCTGTCAAAGCTCAAGGAGCATCTGGATGATGCTCTTTGTCATATGGTTTCGTTTTAGGTAGTTCTGTGAGCAGCAGGGAGTTGGACTTGATGATCCTTATGGATCCTTTCCAACTTGAGATATTCTATGATTCCATGAACTGTACATAGTCAGTTACTGATCACTAAAGAAATGCAGCCTTGAGAGTTGGATAGAATTGTTCTTAGGGGTTAAAAAAGAGAAAAAGGTAAAAAGAACAACTCTGTGTATTTTCTGCATATATGTATATTATCTCATATTTAGAAAAATTTAAAAGCTGATAACAAGAAGATATGAAAGACAGCTACAACCTCTACACAAACAGAGACAAATGAAGATCAGAGAAAAAGGAGTTACCCTAGCAGTGCCTTCCCCAGTTAAGGACACTGCACATTATCGACATGGCTACTTAGACATCAGCATGTCTCCCTTTACCTCAGTAGAAAACTAGCATTGCTTTTTGATTCTCCACACACCACCGTGCAGATGAGTCTGCTGGTGGGTTTCTGGGGTTATTTATGTTAGCATCTCCTGTACTTGATGATGCTACTTTATAAAGAACAAAAATCCTATAACTTTCCCTACCCCCTCCGAAACAGGGTTTAAAAAGGTTACTAAATTCTAAGAATTTAAAATCTTTGTAGCCATAGTTAATTCTGCAATGTTATATTTAAAATCTTTTTCCTAATCTAACTTAAACAATCTTGTAAGCAACTAGCAAATGTCTAGTAAGGTAGACAGCATGGCCAGCAGGTTGAGGAAGGTGATTGTGCCCTTCTAGGCTGCTCTCGTGAGATCCCACCTGGAATACTGTGTCCAGCTCTAGAGGCCCCAACATAAGAAGGACATGGACCTGTTGGATTGAGTCCAGAGGAGGGCCATGAAGATGATCAGAGGGTTAGAGTGCATCTCCTATGAAGACAGGCTGAGAGAGTTGAGGTTGTTCAGCCTGGAGAAGAAAAGGCTCCAGGGAGACCTTATAACAGCCTTCCAGTGCATGAAAGGGGCCTACAGGAAAGCTGAAGAGGGTCTTTTTACAAGGACGTGTAGTGATAAGATAATGGGTAATGGCTTCAAACTGGAAGAGGGTAGATTTCGGTTAGATGTCAGGAAGAAATATTTCATTGTGAGGGTGGGGAGGCACTGGAACGGGTTGCCAAGGGAATTTGCGGAGGCCCCATTCCTGGAAGTGTTCAAGGCCAAGCTGGATGGGGCTTTGAGCAACCTGGTCTAGTGAGAGGTGTCCTTGCCCATGGCAGGGAGGTTACAACTAGATGATTTTTAAGGTCCCTTCCAATCTAAACCATTCTATGATTCTATGATTCTATGAAGGTATCATTTGTTCTGTGTATCAAGCGAGCATAATAGGAAATGAAACAGCATTTTAAGCAAACAAAAGAGCAATGAAAAATAACTCCAAACAATAATGTGGTTAATATAGCTGTAAGAATATACTTCAGTGGCATTTATAGCAGAGATTAATTTGTAAAAGCAGTTTACTTCTAAAGTTGGAAACTAAAATCATGGTACTAAAAAGAAAAATAATATACAGGGTATTGTGAAAAACAGAGGCTAAGAAGAATACAGAACCATTTATAATATTATATCACAGGTATTTTCAACATTTTCAATTGTCTCCTGGAGAATACTGCACTTTGAATTATTAAGCTTGTCAAAGCATAGGTTCTGTCTTTCTGTAATTTGTACAACATCTGGTTTATTAAGTCTGCTCATGAGTAAGGCCTATAAATGTCACCAGGATAAATTACTGGTGGAATTTGGACTTCAGCACTGGTCCTGTAAGATACTGTCCATGAGCTGATAATGAAGATTAAAATCCTTTTATTCTGCTTGAATGTGAAAAACCTGGAATTTAAATCAGAGATATATTGTGAACAATACTGAGCACCTGAACTTCTCACTGATCACAACACTTCTTCCGATAAAAATCAGAGTCAAATCTCCATTCGACTGAGGTTAATGAAAGTTTTGCCATTGAGTGCTGTGTTATCAGAATTTGTCCCTTAATAGAAGTTGACATAGCAGTTCAGTTTAAGAAAAAATACTTCTAAATTGTATGGGAAATAGAAGCTCATGTAATAGAGCTCCACATAACAAATCTACTGTTTTACTTTATTCAGCCTAATGATTTCCATTAGCTACTTAGTTGATAGAATCCATTTCAAAAACCAATAATCTCTTGAAATCCACTGAGCCACAAATTAGTCATTAGACAAAATTTTCAGAGATCATTACCTTTCCCATAGATTTTAGCTTTTCATTTCCTGAATACCCACATCTAATGTTCTTCATAGTAAGGGGAGGGTTCAGTTACAAAAGAATGATTCTCATATAATTCAAGCTATTCACTTGTTTATTATTAGAACCGCTGTATTTTTGTTAAAGGTCAACTCTGTATCACTTTTAACCTTGAATTTATGACCTCATATACTATTAGGTTGTAATGAAAAGATAAATGCCATCAACACTGCAATGTGTGCCATATTAATGAGGTGTATAGCTAACATTTTCTATAGGAGGAATTTACTGTTTTTCTAAACTAGTAAACCAGTCTCTCTCTGTCACACACACACACACAAACAGAGGCATAATTTCTGACATAGAAGGGAAAGTAAGGAGTGCAGTTCTATTCTTTTAAGGTTTTGCTTTGAGCTGGTTTGGTTCTTTTGCTAATTTATACCTTAAGAGTCCAGGCTTTTTGAGTGGAGAGTCAAGCTGAGAGCAACTGACTTCTGGTTTGATTCAGAGAATGTTCAGTCCACAGTAGGAAATTAGAAGATGACATAAATCTGAAATATTTCAGGGAAACCCTCATCAAAGCAATTTTAAAACAGACTTAACTACAACAGAAGTTAAAAAGATTTTAGGGGAATCCAATAATAAGCAGTATTAAGCAAAACTGTTCTGCACAGATCTGAATATATTGAAATTAGTTTTCAAATTACAAGAATCAGACTCATAATCCTTCAGGTCTCCCATACTTGCATCACTAAATGTTTCTTCCTTCACAGTAAAGGGCACAAAAGTTTTGCTAAATAAGTTGCCAAAGTACATTCTTCCTACAAGCAATGAAGTAATACCAGTGACAGCTGTGCAATCACTTGCAATGATTTACGTGCCGTGACTACATCATTGTGTTGTTTACTATATACTTACACTGTCTAAATTGGCAATTAGTTTCTGAGGATAAGTATAGAGCAACAGGGAGCTGAATACTGGCAAAGCCATCTCTGCAAACTATATAAGGGCAACACAGAGCAATTTGATTTAAAATCTTAGTGTGGTCCTCTACTGAACCTGAAAGACTTTGGTCAGGATAGATTTAGTCCTTGTTAGATGGTAAGATTAAAGCTGTGGCAATGCTTCACAGTCTTTTGAAGAGGAGAGGAGAGTTGTAGAGCTTGTGGGGAAATTTGTCTAACATTCACCACTGGAATGAGGACATGGCAGGAGAAATTTTGAATAATACATATATATGCACATAGATGATATATTCTTTTATTTTTTTGTCATTCTGTGTTTCCACTCTTAATACTTTTTTTTAAAAAAACACCTGTGTTCCTATCTTTTCAGAGAAAGACCCAGGTATTTTGAATTAATTGCATCTCACAAGAAAATGGATGGTAGACAGGACATGTGACCTATCACTTATTATATGAATAGAGGAATTGCTTATGTCTCTCTATCAGCGTTATACAGTAGTATCTCAAGTCATTGCTGAGATGGATTAATTTGGAAATCTAAGGAAATATCAGAGGTACAGTCAATTCTGACAGCCCCATGGCAGTACGTCTTTTAAATAGCTATGCAGTATCTCAAAACTTACTATTTGTCAGATATACAAAATTAATTTTTAGTATGGTGCCAGGTGACTAAAACTTGGAAACATCATTTTTAATTTTTAGAAATATTCTGAATCTACATTTCACTTGAACTTGAACACGTACTCAGAGCTATTGAGTATCAACCATATATCTCAAGTTGGACATGCAAAACAAGAGGTGTCCTGTGAGGAATTTGTATTAAAGAACTATTAAAGGAATCCTGGCAGCATTTTTCTCAATTTTCCTTCTTATAGCAGACTGAAATCACAGAAGCAAGGCATAATAATAATAATAACAAGAAGAAGAAGAAGTAATGATGGGGGGGGATAACTATCCATATTATAAAATTGTTTAATTTCTCTTCTATCATCATTAGCAGCCTTCTGAAAAAAAAAAAAAAGAGAGAAATATCCTGAATATCTGTTTATTTCATTTAAATATAATCCCAGTTTATTTGTATTCTTCCATATCTGTCGCAAGTCAATAAACAGAACCAAGTTGCACAGGTTTCTCATCTCACCTATTGAGAGTCTTTTTCACTGAGATTACAAATGCGTCTGCCTGTTATCTTTGGAAATTTGCATGAATTACATTTACATGATAAGCTGTGTTCCACTGATAAGTCAACAGCCCTCCAGAATTTCCAAATCCTATCAAAGCTGCCTCAGAATCTGAATCTCATAAGTATTAAAAAAAAAAAAAAAAGGAAAAAAAAAAGAAAAAACAACTGACTGACATTATGCACCTGGTGCTATATATCGTCCAAACTACGTCTAATGCATGCATTTTATTTTAGAGTATCTCTTCTTCCTCTTTGCTTCTTTAATAGCATTATCCTGGTATGTCTCTACATTTCACAGGGCAAAAGTATCTTTACATGCTAACCACTTGTTAATGACCAGCAGAAGTGTAAAAGATTGAAACTTTACAAACAAGGTTTTTTTGAGAAAAAACACTAACTCAGCACAAAAACCTGTAGCATTCATTTTACAGCAGGGTACAATGTTTCTTTTCAAGAGGACCAAAATCTTGCCTCAGAATTACTGGTTTTCCTATAGGCTCCTTGGCATTTACCATCAGGTAAAAGATGTAATAAAGTTCAAAGCCACTACCTTGGGAGATTTATCTTTGCCCTATTTCTTTTAAATGGACAGAGATGTGCAAATCTATACCCATGCATGTGCCACAATGCACAGGAACAAATGCTGCACTCTGTGAGGTGATAAAGTGGTAAAAATTGATATTCTTCCCATCGTCTGTTAAATCTGCCCTTTGTCAGCCCTGGCTAGTGGTGCCTATAACAAACGCTTGGTCATGTGAGTTCCCATCATACCAGCTACTATCTGTGTTCTGTTCTCAAAGGATATACATAAAAGGAGAACAGCCCAGTGAAGCATTAGATAGATATGGCTTATTTGTGTGATAGGTGTGGGTGGACTTACTGTCATCACATATTAGCTTATAGAATTCACCAACAAGGAGTAACAAGAATTCCCAGATAGGTGGGTGGCGAATCTCCAGATATGAAGGGGTAAAGATAGCTGCCAAAGATATATAAACAAATCTCATTCCAGAAATGCCTGTTTATTTCTGTTGGCCACTGCTGGGTGTTAGATTACATACTCATCTCTCAAACCACTCTAGAAAGGTGACATGAATCCCATCTGAGTGTAAAGGGTCATTGCCACTGTTGGGTTGCTGACATTGGACAGAGTGCTTCAGGGAAAATCATAAGGGGAAACCATAAGGGGAAAGCTGTGAAAGCACATCAGTTGGTTAAATTTGAATTAGAGATACCTGTGTTGCTCTGGAAATTAATCTTCCTCAAATAACCTATTTCTCACTGCTGTCCCCTTTATTTTGAAAGTAGGGTTTGAATTCTTTATGTTCTTTAATAAACTTATTTCAGGAACTAAATGTTTGATTTGAATTTATGAGAGATGTCTGTTCTGAGAACTCATGGGGAGAATCTCTAAAATCCACTGAGTGCAAAGAAGTCTGAATCAGTCTTCTGTATGGACAAAGCAGTGAAAAAACATGATGCTATGAAATGGCCGCCCTGCCAATTTAAAGAAGTGAAGCTACTAGAAAAGCTCAAAAACAACACACTTCTTGTGGTTTGTATTTTATCATTTGCAAAGTTATCCCAGTAGTGTGTTGTTTAAGAATTGATCTATACCTCCAAAAATGTTAGATATGGCAATAATTGAACAAGAAGTCTTGAATAAGAATAAGAGAGATACTTTCCCCAAAAAATTAACTCTCTGGAGAAAGACCTGTCTTGGTCAAAGTAAATATGCAAGAGGAAATAAGAATATTATGTAATTTGGGGTATTTTTTTTAATGACATCCACCCACTATGGAGTCATCAGATATGATATATACATTTCAGAACTTGGTTATTCACTTCAATGCACACAGCAATGATCGGTCAGTGACAAGACGCCAGGAACCATATGGCTGAAATGATCAAGTTAAAAATAAGACTCCAGGAAATAGGAAGTGCAGTGTTTAAATCTTTCATTTAGATTATACCACTAATCTGATGCTCAGCAGTTATGGCAAACAGCACTATGCAGACAAGAATAAGAGGCAGAAGGAACGGAAGCTCCTTAAAGTAGTTTTGCTTCCAGGTAAAACCTGTTATTGAATAACTATTTCAAGTAGGTTAATTGTATTACCCTCTGGAGGTGTCTGTCTTTCTCTGCTGAATATAGAAAAAGTTCAGAAGACTGGCCTGAGTTAGCTAAATTTAAGGGAAATTAATTCCACTATGGCTGCACTGAATTTGGATCAAAATGTATTTGCTCTCAGCTATGTGTGTATTAGGAGGTAATAACTCCACTGACTTAGATGGAATCTTTGAAGAAAAGCAATATAAGTAAGCCTAGATTTTGCTCACAGCAATGTTGTACACCTTATTAAGAACTCATATGTACAGGTGGAAAATTCTTACTCCCATTTTAGTACTTGTTAAACTCTATGTAAGCCATATGATGAACTTCCTATAGTCCCACATATTCTCATGCAGGTAGATGTAAAGATATAGATAGATATAGATATAGATATAGATATAGATATAGATATAGATATAGATATAGATATAGATATAGATATAGATATAGATAT
>VFFE01007015.1:379344-461683 GCA_008921705.1 Burhinus oedicnemus
TATCAGTAGGAAGCTCTGCACTCCCAGCAGTGGACAGTGAATGTCAGACACTGCGAGTGCTACGGCTTCAGGAGGAAGGGAAGGCCTCAGGGATCTGGCACCGGGGCAAGGAGTTCTCTGGATCGCCGCCATCAAGGGAGAGCCTTCCTCCTCAGCAAACTTTCTAATTTATATTGAATGTGATGTTCATGGTATGAAATAATCCTGTTGGCCAGCTTGGGTCAAGTGCCTGGGTCTCGCTCCTCCTCGTCCCTGCACCTGGCTAGCCTGAAAACACTGAGACCTTGACACCCGCACACCATAGCTGGCTATAAAGTAAATATTTTCACAAATTCAGACACCAGAGTCCTCCAAAAGTACAATTTTCCCAAGCATTAGAAAAGAAATTAGTCCTGTGTTGCTCAAACCAGGACAAACACTTATTCAAATCATTCAAAAGTCATCAAAGGAAGCTCAACTGGAGGACAAAAGCTAGAATAAGATAGCGGGCTTTGGAATAAGTTGCTAAAAATTTTAAAAGGCAATGGGTCTCAATTTCTTGGAAGATGTTAAAAATAAATCTACAGATAGCTGTTGTATGTGTAAGCTTGTGAAAGATATTTTAAAGCAACTGAGAAAGGTAAACAGATAAATCTTCAGTGAAAGCTGGAAACAAAACATGAGGTAGTCCACCTTCCTCACAGAAAAAGTGACAAGAAAAAAAAACAACCCACAGTGAAAAAGAACACAAAACATACAAACGGACTGGCAGAACACTGGGTATGAATATTCATGTGACTATATGAGCTGCTTCACTCTGGCATGAAACAAACATTATCCACAACAACTACAATTACTAGTAGTGACCTGTAGCTTCTGGATAGAAGATACAGTGCACTGCTCTGGTATGAAATTCAGTTAACACTATCACTAATGGCGCTACAGTGAAAGTAATAAGTTAATATTATAAAATTATATTCCATATGTACACTCATTGTATGGAAGTTTTCATTTAATTTTTAAGGAAGACAAAAGCTAGGACTAAAGAAACCAGTAACTTACTCTCACTATTATTTTAAAATGCATTTCATAAAATCCAAACTCAGTTCAAAATGTCAAAGTGATATGCACTTTCCTCTATTATATTTAACAGCTGAACTTACTGAAATATGCAGTTTTAGGTAAATCTAAATTTTTGCATTTGATTTTGTAAATAATGCGTGCTTTTAGCAGCATTTTACTTTTTAATTGAAGCTGTATTCAGATTTAGTTTTGAATAAGTGTCTTCCTTCACAGTTTCAGCAGGTCTTTAATCTTATTTTCATTAGAGTGACAATAAAAATTCAGTCCGTTGAAACTACTTTGCTTGTTATCAGCTTCTATTCACAGTGTGACAGACAGATGATAATGAAATCAGTGACATTCTCTTTTGATTTTTTGCATTGTACAGAAAATGTGGTAGTTTTTGTTTGGTGTAAAGTGAATATAGACCATATTTATTACAATAAACTTTGCTGCGAATATGAAACTGCTTTGTGTATTTAAAGTGATCTATTTAGCACTACCTGCATCGAAGTTTGCATTAAAATATAAAATTCAAGCATTACTCAGTAATGGTACTGTATTAAGACATAAATCCAAAGTTATATTTAATTTGGAACTTAAAATGTAAATCATAGGGGCCAGTATCTGATCAACAGCTTAAAATACTGTAACTTGGTTTTAGTTTTGCATAGTCATATGACTATATGAAGAAAATTTGTGGGAGACAGAACTCATAACTCTTAGAGAATTTCCAGTACTTTTCTTTCCTATACTGTTTGCAGGCAGGCAAATCATTAAAACATTTAACTGGACTACTTATTACTGTTTGTTGCATTTTTGGTTATACTGGTCAAACAGCAAATTAGACTAATGGAAAGGTATTGACTGAGCTTACAAGGTGTATTCTCTGTTGTCCATAACAAGGTTTTAAGTGCAGCAAACTGTTGCCTAACCAGTTCTTCATGGTTCAACACACTATAGACCTGTTGCACATGGCCTTTCAAAGGGCTTCATGGCATAAAAGGTTGAGTTGAATCCAAAGTGTCAACAACGTAGGTGAGACAGATGGGAGTTGTATAGGCTCTCTACTGTGTCCTAAGTAGTTAATGACCGTCATCCTCAAAGGAGGCCTCTTGCAATCTGCTTCTAGAGCATACATAACCAAAATCACATCAGATATGTATGTCTCTTATGCTGCCTGAAGTCTTACTGGCCATGCACAAAGCTAATGTGTAACAAAGGGACCTAGAGAGCCTTACTTTCCCAAGCCTGCCTATGAGGTCAGTATACTGTCAGATATATTCAGTCACATGGCTGTCCTTGGAGCAGTCATGGAGGCAGATATCAGGCACAAAGCAGAGAGTATTTTTTTGCAGCTGCTGCAGAAAACAGTCATTCAGAATGATTTGAAAACATGGCCATTGAGACTGGGAACAAGCTGCTGTTGTGGAGGAAAAAAACTAACAAAACACATCATCCAGACAGATAAAAACATTAATAAAATACTGCCATACAGTGTAACCAGTTGCTGGGAATATAATATTTCCCTTAGGAATGGAACTGAATATCTGCATTTCAATTTTCTGAACATGGCCAAGCTGACCTTGACAAACAATGAGTTGTCTAATGGAGGGAGGATGCCACAGCTAGATTAAAACTGAGTAACATGGTGGCTTTACAGTGGTTTTAGCTGAAAAAGTAATGATCATCATCTAGTAATTCAGCAACAAACCTTCCAGGTAAAATTCCAGCTGTCTCCAGAAATGGCTTTGTATTCCTTTACAGATTTGTTTCACTGATTACGTTGCTCTGAATGATTATCTTTACAGTGCATAATGTAGGTCAAACTTATATCAGCAAAGCAAACCTTTATCAACAGAGTTTGTAATGTTTAACTGTTACTATAATGCACTGCAATGGTTCCTATAGGTTTGGAGGCGATTATTTTATGTCCTGGAACATGAATAAAAGAAAATTACCAGTGGTATCCATAGTAACAAAACCAGAAACGGTAGATTGCAGTACTATTCTAAGACATGCTAAAGTCCTTCTGAAGCTGGGGCTTTGCTCCAGCCCTACCTCTTTTGTACTATAAAAAACCTAAAATCTCTAAATTAGGAATCTATCAGATTATAATTTTCACTTAAACAATCACATTGTACTGCACTGTTAACAATGAAAGCATACTTAAACTTGCAAAATATCTAGCTTCACTGTCATATTTGTCTTCATGTAGTAATTAGGTAATGAATCAAAGTCTACTTAGGTGAAAATAAAAATGTGGTGTCATGAAGGTGAAGTTAGATTAAATTTTTATTTAAAAGTTAGACAGAAATGTTTTTTGATTGTCAAAGAAAATTACTCAAATTGAATTTTGAAAATACAGTTTGATTTTCCTTTTTTTTTGTTATAAATTTCATTATACATGAATTCCTTAAACTCTATTAGGTACTTAGAAAATGTCTTGAAATAATGAGTTCCACTGAAGTCCAGTTACATATTAAAAGTAAATATTTGAGATAATAGTAATTCTTTTTTACTTTTTTTTTTTTTTGGTTTAGTTACTAAATTGAAACATGCTAGTTAATTTCTGATTTGGTAATTTGAAGAAGGATATAAGAAATGGATACTCTTAAAGATATGTTGGTGATGTTAATATATTAATCATTACCCTTTCTATCTTTTACTTTAGAAAACATTTGATATTAAATGAATGCAAGGAAAAAAACAAACTTTTTTTTAAAGAAAAACAACCTATAATGTTACTTTTGTTTCTTCTCTGCAAAGCTAAGATGAAAAGGTTTTTAATACATAAACCAGGATTTTAATTTGCTTTTTCAGAAGATAAAATTTTATTCATTGACTAACAATAGGGAATCCTTTATTTCCTGCCCAGAAGATGGAAAGGAATCTGGAAGACTCAGTGTTCTCATAAGGATGTTAGTGTTAATGTACTATCTGTTCTACAGAGTAGAACAGATACTGAAATGGATCTCTTGATAGAAGGATGCTATGGAAAAGCTAAATAATTTATTTAATCTCTTGAGAAATTTAGTGCATTCTCTGTTGTTTGCAGCAGTGTTAGATAATACTATATGAAATGATTTTTTAACGGAATATTATATTTATTAAAAAAAAAATCTAAACCCCAAATTGTTTTACTTATGTAGATTTACTTTAATGCCTTCTGAATCAGTTTTATCAATGTAACAGAATTCTGTATTTTCTCCAGCAATTTGAATTTTGTGTTGACTATTTTAGAAATTTCCCCTAAATATATTTTGGCATACTAGCAAACTAAAAGCTGAGGAATAACTCCTACATCCTTATTGGAAAGAGTTGTATTTTTTCAGACCTAGTAGCCAACTGAAAAACAGACAGATCCAAGAAGCTAAAATATATCCACACAAAACAAAATTTAGGAGGAGTTTATATGTTTAAATTCAATATTCTCTAAAATCTCAATCACTGAGCATTTTATCTTGAAGTTGTCTGAACTAAAGCTAGTTAGAAAGTGTCTGATTGTCTAGTCTTTTGATCAGGACAATTAATTAGGTGAGGACAGTGCACATCTCTGCCTTATACAGACAATATTCAAGCCGTAAACCAGTATGTGAACCAAAACCCCAAGGATCAGATTTTCCATGTTCACCAGCATAGAGTAGCTTGTGGTGCCCATCTCTATTTAGTCTTCACAAACTCTCATCCTTGAATAAGGACTGGAAGAATAACTTTTAAGTTGTGTTATTAACATAAAGAAAGCAAGATTTAATTTGCAGTGATGTATGTTTTTATTTCCTTCTTGCTGAATTCTTTCCATGCAGCTCTATGGAGAGATGTGTCTTTACCTTATTTTTGAAAAAAGGTGTGAGGACTAAAGAAACTATTGTACTAGCTATCTTGATGACTACTACACCTTTCTGCTTTAGACTTCCATCATTTGGTGGATGAGAAGCTCAAAATAACCTGGCAATGTGCACTCACAACCCAGAAGGCCAATCGCATGCTGGGCTGCATCAAAAGAAGTGTGGCCAGCAGGTCGAGGGAGGTGATTCTTCCCCTCTACTCTACTCTCGTGAGACCCCACCTGGAGTACTGTGCCCAGCTCTGGGGTCCCAAACATAAGAAGGACATGGACCTGTTGGAGTGAGTCCAGAGGAGGACCACGAAGATGATCAAAGGGTTGGAATGCATCTCCTATGAAGACAGGCTGAGAGAGCTGGGATTGTTCAGCCTGGAGGAGAGAAAGCTCCAGGGAGAACTTATAACAGCCTTTCAGTACCTGAAGTGAGCCTACAGGAAATATGGGGAGGGACTTTTTGCAAGGGCGCGTAGTGATAGGATGAGGGGTAATGGCTTCAAACTGGAAGAGGGTAGATTTCGGTTAGATCTCAGGAAGAAATGTTTCACTGGAACAGGTTGCCCAGGGAAGTTGTGGCTGCCCCATCGCTGGAAGTGTTCAAGGCCAGGTTGGATAGGGCTTTGAGCAACCTGGTGTAGTGGGAGGTGTCCTTCCCCATGGCAAAGGGGTTGGAACTAGATGATCTTTAAGGTCTCTTCCAACCTAAACCATTCTATGATTCTATGATTCTGTGACTGGCATATTAGTAGCACAGTTAGCAAGCACAGAATCCAACAAATAATCAGAAAATATATCAAAGGTAAAGTACAAGATAGATCTTTTTTTCAAATCAGGCTTGGAATCAGATCCTGTAAAATGGGGGATAATTTTGATGTGGATATCTTACTAATTTTGTACTTTAATTTGCAGCTGATTGCATTCACTCACAGACCCTTATATTCAGGTTCTAGGTCATGAATTTTCTTGTTAAAATATATTTGAAAACAGGAATATTGTGGTGAGTAGCACTAGGGAAGTGATCATCCCCCTGTGCTCGGCACTGGTGAGGCCCCACCTTGAATACTGTGTTCAGTTTTGGGCCCCTCACTACAAGAAGGACATTGAGGTGCTGGAGCGTGTCCAGAGAAGGGCAATGAAGCTGGTGAGGGGTCAGGAGAACAAGTCTTATGAGGAGCGGCTGAGGGAACTGGGGTTGTTTAGCCTGGGGAAAAGGAGGCTCAGAGAAGACCTTATCACTCTCTACAACTACCTGAAAGGAGGTTGTAGAGAGGTGGAGGTCGGTCTCTTCTCCCAAGTAACAAGTGATAGGACGAGAGGAAATGGCCTCAAGTTGCACCAGGGGAGGTTTAGATTGGATATTAGGAAAAATTGCTTCATGGAAAGGGTTATCAAGCATTGGAAGAGGCTGCCCAGGGAAGTGGTGGAATCACCATCCCTGGAAGTATTTAAAAGACAGGTAAACATAGTGCTGAGGGACATGGTTAAGTGGTGATTTTGGCAGTGTTAGGTTGCTGGTTGGACTTGATGATCTTAAAGGTCCCCTCGAACCTAGATAATTCGATGATTCTATGAGAGGATTTCATAAGTAAATATTAGAGTAACATTCTGAAAAGTGATTTAGGGGCTTATATCTTAACACCGGAGTGATAAAGGGCAAAATCCACAAAGGGGCTTAGATAGAATTTGTGAGTGTTGGCCGTTTAACAGCCAAAAGACCCTATATGTTTCAGCTCTTTAAGTTTTCACTGGGAAATTTCTTAAATGTCCTGGGACAAGGCTAGCTCCTGCCTTCCCATGCTCTGAAGGACCTGATCTGAAGAATACGTGAAGACTGTCTAGAAAGAATTTTTTTGTGCCATCAAAATACAGTCTGACTGATTTTGTTGGTAATTTAGAACAATGACCACACAGTATTTGTATTATTACTGTTATTATTATTATCATTATCATCATTATTATTATTCTGTGTTTGTTGTTGATTTTATTGAACGTTTGTGATTTAATATGTAGTTTAAATTAGTATTCTCATCAGCATAGGAAATTCATAGAACTGCACTAGTTCACCCTGGGAGTGTGTTTTCAGTGTGGTTTCCTTGTATATGTTACAGTCACAATCTTTTTTTGAGCAAAGATTACATTAATTAATATCAATATAATTGAAATCTTAAAGATCTAACAAATAATTGTTAGCAGTGCAGATCTAATTATTACAGAAAAAAAAGAAAATAAATTTATTCTTACAAAAAATGTCTCCTCATCTTTTTGCTTACCTCAGGGGCTATAAGGAAAGACACAGAAGTCAGCATTATGATGTTTACTATCATTCATGGTTACCTCTCCGTAGTGGCAGGTAGTGTGGTGATGCTGTGCATATCACTTGCTATTAGTTCAGATACAATTCACTCAATGGAGACATATCTACTCTTTAATCTGCCATAGAATTTGCGGTCTTCTTTCAAAATGCTTCCAGAGTGCATGCATGTATTCTTATAGATTCCCGTTGCTTACTAGAAGGAATATCTGTTATAACTAACTTAAGTGTTGTTAGATGGATAGAGCTCTTCATCTGAGAGAGGAAATACAGTTATTGCCTGTTCCAAGCTGTGTAACTTCAATCTTATGGGGAAAAAAACCCAAACAACCCAAACAAAAGTCTAAACCGAAAAATCTAAAGCCTATCAGATTTTTTTTTTTTTTAATTTAAATTTAAGTTTCTGATAAACCTTGAGAGAGTAAGTAAACATGCCTTTTAGGATGCAATGAAAAAAGAAACAAGCTGAAATAAAGTAAATATGACACCATTATAGTCCATCCATCATCAAAATTTACTTCATAATTTCTTATAAACACACAACTAAACAGGTCACGGTGAAGAGCTCTTGAGTACTCCAGAGCTTCACAGCTAAATACTAAACTTACTGCCACTAGTTCTGAATTGCCAAGGTAAGCCACTTGTATGAATGACACAATTCTGTAATGAACAGAAGCTTCTGTTAACCTAAGATTATGACTTTTAAAGTGTAGTTTTATTTGGAATGAAAATAACACATCTATTTTAGAGGAAAATTCAAAAAAAAAAGCTTAGTTTGAGGTGGATAGAAATCTTTTTCCTTGACAAGCATCCAAACTTTTCATTTTTACTTGAGCATTTTTTATTTTGTGGGTTTTCTTTAATATCAAAGTAAACAGTGTTTTCAAAGTGAATAATCAAAATAATATGCCGCAAAACTCTAAAACCAGTATACCTCAGCCTCATGGGAGTTTTCTGAAGATTGCTTCCGAATGAAATTCCACAGCAAGTGACCCAATTTTGTGAAGCACTTTGATTGCAGTGGAAGCCATATACACTCCACTGTGGACTAACTAAACTTTCTAGAGATATGTTATTCTACTGATCTTCCAGTTTGCTCTTCTATATATAATCAAATGCCATTTTTTATTAATTTTTCTAACTTTTGTATGTTTTCTTGGTTGCTTCAGGATTTTGGGCATCTTATGTATTCAAGATACAGCTCTTTTATGTTCCGCACTGAAAGAGATCATGACTCTTTTCCTAAGTGTTTCTTTTGATTTTGTATCTTCTACGGTGTTTAAAGTGAGTAAGGCTGTCATATGGTTGCACATGCAGGAAGTTGTTCTTGGGTAAAGTCATTTATTACAACCGTGAAAGAGCTTTGCTATTAGATAACATTAATTTCCTATAAGGTAGGATTAATTTTCAGAAAAGTTGTGCCTTGAATTTCATTTTACCTCCTTGTCTTATATCAGCGGTTATGTGTCACTTACAAAATAAACGTATCTTCCTAATATGAAAAATTCTGTACTGAAGCACCTGTGGTTCTGCCGCGTTTATCAAGAAAAGCATTTTTATTTGACATATGATTCTCAAACATAGCTAGGGATAGCAGCAATGAGAATGTAAAACTGATTTTTAGGCAGCAAGTTCAGATCTAAGAAATGGAAAACAGAAAAGTTTTGATCTGTAAAACGAGCAAATCTGATGTGTGAGCCATTTAGAAAAAAACGAAGTGAAACTTCAAAATATTATTCTTTGCAGAATCATCTGTCTAACCACAGTCTTCCTTCAGATTCACACCAGTTTACATCAAGATAATTAAAATCTCCCATCACTACTGTATTTCCTTTGTAACAAACCCTTTTGCTTTCACAGGCCATTTTTTCATCTTTATGATACTTTTGATCTGGTGGTCTATAACAAATTCCCAACATAAATTTGAATATATTGCAACATTTATTTTCCTTCCAGAGTGATTCTGACTTACCTCTAGTTATGTACACTTCTCCCAGGTTACTTATTTTCTGTCCTTCCTCTATATATAGACCAATGATTTCCTGAGCAATTTTGTTTCTTCATAAAAAAATCTAAATTAATGCTAGTATATGAATCATAGCATTCATTATATTACTTGATATTAAAGAATGACTTTTCCTGTTTCCATCTAAGCTTAGTGAAAATATTTCACTTGCTTTAACTGGAAGCGGCTTGGGCTCTAAGTTCTCACTAGGAAGGACTGTAATATTTCAATTATCCTAAAGATATTGACAATTCTCTCAAGAAGTTTCATTCTCACAGAAAAAATAGGCTAGATAGTCTAATATCTCTTATCTAAACATTGTTGTGAAGTAAAACAAACATTTAAATTTTAACTTTTTTTTCTGTTGCAGCTCAGTGGAGCTCATAGTTTAAATTGGTTTAAGGTTGGCTTTCTACCTTCCTAATTTTTACTTTTAAGAAAAAACAAGACTATTTTTCTAACTTTCTGGAGATCATTGCAGAGAATGATGACAGATAATATTTTGTCACTCTAAATGACATTATTCTGCCAGCTGTCTCAGTGGCAAGCAAGACTGTACGTCTTAGGAGAGAAAAAGAAGGATAGAGACTTTTGTTAGCAACAGAGCTGTTTCTGTCCTACTTAGTAACTTTTACTTAAAAACATTCCATTAACAAAAAGTACTGACTAAGATACTGACTTTTTATGTCTGTGCCTCTGTAATCAAATTACAAGATAACCAGAAGAAGTTAATACAATTTTTTCCACAAATAGGATTGGACATCAGTGGTAGTTGTGTTCCAACCAAATAAAAAATAGATGGCAATTTTGATCTCTAATAGAAATCCCACTAACATTCAAGTCAGGAAAAAACCCTACTCTCAGTTCTAATATTTACAAATAAAACCAACATAATTGGCTTTTACAGATTAAAACATTGGCAACAATTAAATCCATGAGAGAGATTGGTCTAAGAGCAGTGTCTGATTTTGGTCAGATTTTACAAGTATCCTCATCCAACTGTAAGTCAAGTTAAGAAAAATAATTGAGTCAACTTGAAAGCAAATTGAATAAAGGCTATATCATAGCAAAAATGTCTATTTCTCTGTTTACAGTGTGGGAAACAATGTACTGGTGCTCACGGATGTGTTCTGTTCAAACATTCATGTATTCATGAAGCTAAGCTTTGAGGATTGTTAGAAGGTTTTTATTTCTGCTTCAAGATTTTGTCCAAGTGAAGAATGAACACTGACCATGTCTCTGAGGAAGGGAGAATGATATGTCCTGAAAGGAAAGTAATGAGGGTATACCTAACAATAGGTAATGAGAAAATATTTTCACTATGAGATCTTGTTTCCTAACAAAACTTACAAGACAAGAGCAACATGGTGACAAATGGTCATTATAATATTTAAATTAATAACCCTATATCCCAGTTGCACTTTGTAATTCTAAACTGTACCTTACATTTTTGTCAGACATGACAACAAAAAGTTCTCAAATGCACTCTTGGGTGTAAACTTCAAAGGCCGTTCAGCAAACTGCCTAGTCAAAAGCAAAAAACACTGACAAAACGAAATATTATGGAATGTTCACAATTTTAGAAGCACTTAATGTTCAGTCCAAGACTCTAGATTTAGATCTTCAGTGTTCTAATATCATCTCTTATATCATCTAAGCAATACACATGCAATTAAAGAGCAATCCACATTTATAAATTTACAGGAAGTAATTGGCGGAAAGTTTCTGATTGCTTATTAGTGTAAGTATAGAACTTGAACACTGAATATTGCCATAAAAAATGATCTGGTTGTCAACACAACTGACAACTCTACTGTTGAGAATTTAGTCGATCATAGAACAAGTGAGGTGACTATTTATATTGAGAAGCTGGTTATGAGTGTCTTTTTATACATAAAACATTAAAAATCACAACGAGTATTTAGCTTTTGTTGATGATTGAAGGTTGAGCCTGATCACTCAGTGGCTCCCCCCCATTGGAATAATTTTTTTCAAAGAGGACTTTTTTTGCTACTTCATAAAAAGCTATTCTATTACTTTTTAAGAAAAATAATTTTGATCAATATTTATGAAGTCCTTGCTTCAATATTATTATCCCTTGCCTCAGTCTTCACTGTCAAGGTCTCTAACCACACCACCCAAGTTGCAGAAGGCAAAAACAGGGACTGGGTGAATGAAGAACTGCCCACTGTAGGTGAAGATCAAGAACGAGACCATCTAAGAAACCTGAAGGTGCACAAGTCCATAGGTCCTGATGAAATCCATCTGCAGGTCTTGAGGGAACTGATAGATGAAGTTGCCAAGCCGTTTTCCATTATATTTGAAAAGTTGTAGCAGTCTGGCGAAGTTCCCACTGACTGGAAAAGGGGAAACATAACTCCCATTTTCAAAAAGGGAAAAAAGGAAGACCCAGGGAACTACAGGCTGGTCAGTCTCATCTCTGTGCCCAGCAAGATCATGGAGCAGATCCTTCTGGAAACTCTACTAAGGTACATGGAAAATAAAGAGGTGATTGGTGACAGCCAACATGGCTTCACTAAGGGCAAGTCATGCCTGACAAATTTGGTGGCCTTCTATAATGGGGTTGCAGAGTTGGTGGATGAGGGAAGAGCAACTGACATCATCTACGTGGACTTGTGCAAGGCATTTGGTACTGTCTGACATGACATCCTTGACTCTAAATTGGAAAGAGGTAGATTTGACTGATGGACCACTAGCTGGATAAGGAATTGGCTGGATAGTTGCAGTCAACGTCTCGATGTCCAAGAGGAGACCAGTGATGAGTGGTGTTCCTCAAGGGTCGGTACTGTGACCGGTGCTGTTCAGTGTCTTTGTTGGTGACAGTGAGCAGGAGCACTGAGTGCACCCTCAGCAAGTCTGTTGATGATACCAGGCTGTGTGGAGCTGCTGACATGCTGGAGGGGAGGGATGCTATCCAGAGGGACCTGGACAGGCTTGAGAGGTGAGCCTGTGCCAACCTCACGAAGTTCAACAAGGCCAAATGTAAGGTCCTGCACGTGGGTCAGGGCAATCAGGCTGGTTGGACAACAGATTGAGAACAGCCCTGAGGATAAGGACTTGGGTGTGCTGTTGGATGAGTGTGACGGTGTGCTTCCCCCCCCACCTCCAGACACCACCTAATCTTTATCTCCTGTAACCCTGCCCAAGGGATAGCCACCCGTGATGGTAATAATGGGTGCATGTAGTCGTGATGGCAGGCATCCGGGGCTCAATGTGGTTCCGGGGAGACAGATAACAACACAATAGCCAAGGGCTAACTTGAGCAATGCTGGTTCTGTGGTCAATATGCAAATATGACTATAGGTCAATCATCTTACCCCCATAAATAATGCACAGCCCAAGAGCCCTTTGAGCTCTCCTGAACAGCAGCGGGCTGCAGGCTGGGATCTCCCCTTGAGTCAGGACGCTGATCAAGGTTATTTCTCAAGGTTGAGAGATTCCTTGCCACAACAGATCCTCGGTAAGTGACTAATAGCGTGCTGAACTTGGAAATCTTAGCTAAGTGATATAAAGGATTGATAGTGCACATATAATCCTTTAGACATAAACTGTTGACCAAGTCTGGGACTAGAATTGGATCCAGCTGCACCCAGACTCCTCTCTGAGAAGGAGTTTAGAAAGCAAGGGGGTCCTTTCTGAAACCGTGACTCGACGGGAGGGTCTCCCTGACAGTACTGTCTGACCCTGCCCTCTATGCAGTAAATAACCAAGTGTGCCTTGCCAACTCGAATCTTGTTAAACTGTCACATCTATTATCAACTTTATCAAATAATTGTTTTTTATAACAATAAACATATTGCTTTTTCTCTCTTACGAGTGAGGTGCATCGTTCTATCCGTGACGATGAGAAGCTCAACATGACCTGGCAATGTGGACTTCCAGCCCGGAAGCCAACTGCATCTTTGGATTCATCAAAAGAAGCATGACCAGCAGATGAAGAGAGGTGATTCTGCCCCTCTACTCTGCTTTCATGAGACCCCACCTGGACTACTGCATCCAGCTTTGGAGTCTTCAGCACAAGAAAGACATGGACCTTTGGAGCGGGTCCAGAGGAAGGCCACGAAGATGATCAGAGGGTTGGAACAAGTCTCTTATGAAGTCAGGCTGAGAGAGTTGGGGTTGTTCAGCCTAGAGAAGAGAAGGTTCTGTGGAGACCTTACAGCAGCCTTCCAGTATCTGAAAGGGGCCTACAGGAAAGATGGGGAGGGAATTTTTACAAGGGAATGTAGTGATAGGATGAGGGGTAATGGTTTTAAACTGGAAGATGATAGATTTAGAATAGTTATTAGGAAGAAATTCTTTACTGTAACGGTGGTGAGGCAGTTGAGCCGGTTGCCAAGGGAAGTTGTGGATGCCCCATCCCTGGAGGTGTTCAAGGCCAGGTTGGATGGGGCTCTGAGTAACCTCGTCTAGTGGGAGATGTCCTTGCCCATGGCAGTGGAGTTGAAACTGGATGACCCTTTAGGTCCCTTCCAACCTAAACCATTCTATGATTCTATGATTCTGTAAGTCAGCTGAAGACTCTCAGAATGAATGCAACCTTTTTCTAGTTTTCCTGTATCTTCTCATTATAATAATCATATATAAAGAAGAGACTCTTAGAACAACTCAAGCTGCAGATTTCTTCACAGATATTCACATTATGGATAAAATATTGCAAAGAGTGGGAATCTGAGAGGATGATACTAGATACTTAGTAAATCCTGACAAGATACTGTAAAGTACAGTAGTCTTTCATGGGTTAATGTCAACTTTTTACCTTTTTCACTGATAAGGGTATGAAAATATACAGATTGTGTGGCTGACATATTTTTTGACATGATTTATTTACCGGTACTTTTGTGTTCCTTAGGAGCTTCATAATTACAGGATTTGAATGTAGTTTGTGGCAGTGTCCAGTGTCTAGGTCACTTGGTTCATGTTTGTTAAGGCAGACATTCTTCTATACTTTTCATTCTGACTTTGCTGCCTCTACATCTCTAAGGATTCTTCTAATTTTTAACTGGCTTGATTCTGGGTTTTGAGAAAAACACATACTCTTTTCAAATCTTAGCCCAGCTCCTATCTCTTGCAAAGTGCTTTGATTTCCTTAGGCAGAGTGATCATACACAACTGATTTCTAATTTGTCTTTCAGACTAATATACATTTCAGGGATATTGATCTGAAAGTTGATGACATTAGCTATTACTCACACTTAACAAGAAAGAAAATGTTCATCTACCTCTCTACCCTTATTGTGCTCTGAAAATAGGGGCGAGGGGCGGAAGGGGACAGAGAGAGAGAGACAGAGAGAGAAGAAGTTGGTAGTCAGATAATCTCCCCAATATCTCAATAGTCTGAAGACTGGAACAACAGATGAGTTATCGTTAAATGCTGAAGGGGGGTGAAATAACAATGTACCTTGTTCTGTTTGATAAGATCATTGGGCATCACTTTTGGAGGTTTAATCTTGAATCTGAATGTCGTATAATTTGATCTGCAACTAAATAAATATTATAGGTCTGTCAGTTTCTAGTGACTTGTTTTCATGTCTTCAAAGATGTAAAGATTGATAACGAATACTGGTCACCAGATAAGCTATCAAACATGGAAGGAAAGGAATAAATCTACACACATATGCAGAGAGTCACTTTTACATTGATTGATTTTTATCCAGCTTTAAGATCTGCTGCCATGGCTTTTTCCCCTTGTTTTATTTTGGTTTCCTTGCTTTTTATGATGCATTTCCGTAATATTATGAGCTGTTAGAATAAAACTCAGAGTAATATTGGACAGGTGCTAATATATACACAGGCATATATCCATAATAGTTGTTTCTGTGACTGATACTAAAACAGCTTGTGATATGTGAAACTGTTTCAGGATGGAGTTAGTAAAATACCTGTACAATTTAGGACTCCCTAATGGTCATCTTATAGACTTCCATATCACAGGTCTGTTTATTTACCTGTAACAAACTGTATAAAATTCTAGGTGTTGAAGTGTCTAATGCAATTACTGGTTTGTGTTATTTTTCACAGAGTATCTAGAACACATCATGTCTTAAACTATAGTTCCTTTGATCCAAAATACCAAATACCAATGCCAAAATAGACATAGTAAAACATGACAATTCTGGTTAGGATTGGAGGGGCATAGCAACTTATTTCTTAGTCATTACACTCTGTGCTCTTTGTTAAATGCCAGAAACATAAATTTACCGCAGGAATAGGCTTATCATTCACTTAGTCTTCAATGCAATATTTTGCTCATACAAAACTGTTGTTCTTTTTTCCTGTTCCTCTTTGAAGCACAGAAAAAATTCCAACATCCTCAACATACAATTAACAACACACAATCAAATTACTGCGGCAAGAAAACAGTTTTCATTTAATTTTGTAGCTGATAAGAACTTTTCTTGCCCGGAACCTTGCCTTCTCTTTTACAATTCTTTTATCTGTAAATTAACTCATTTAAACATTGATGGTACAAAAGCTCATCATTTACATAACAAGGAAAAGCAGGTAAATTTCAACAGTGCCCCACCTACTGTAAAGTATTAATAATATGCTTCAGCAGTCTTAATTACTTTGGTGACCTTCTTAATTTAACAGATTTGACTTTCCCCATTTGTAATTTTGCAGCAATAATTGGATAACTAGGCAATGCATGTACCTAAACAAATTAGGGCTTTTTTAATAAAACTTGATTATTCACAGTTCATTAAACAAAAAGCTGCATTTTAATATTAATTGCAATCACTACTGTAGAATGTCATTTAGAATTAAATAACATGCTCTATTTTTTACATTAAATTTATTCAGAACAGTGAAGAGCTGTATATAAATTAATACCTCTGAAATATATTAAAATTGCAAATATAAATGTATTTATATTTATACTCTGCCCCCAAATCTGCTTTTGACCTCATTGATAAATGCCTGTTCAATTCAGTGGTATGGAATAAGTTAGTTTAAGATTCATTTTCATTTTGACTTGGAATTGCATCACTGAAAGTCATAATATCAAACAGTATGATGTCCTTAGCTACAAATATCAAGGTCCAAAATGATATGATTGATTAATGGATTAATGTGTCAAACATTTCTTATGAAGCTGGAATTTTTTAATGATATTTCAAATAATGCAGTCCTATTCCCACTGATACCACTGAAAAAAAACTATTTCTTTCTTCAGTAACAGGAATATGAAAAATCCTTTCCTTAGTATTGTTTTTAAGAATATGTTTTCTATCAGGTATTTTGGTAATTTGCAGCTATCTTACAAGGACAGTTCTAATGTTGATTACAGGCTTATTCCCAAGATTAAAACTTGAGTGAGATGATACAAAGTTTATGTTGTGTCAAAAATGTTAGTGTTAAAATAAGAAAGGAAAAATGTGCAGAAACACCCCTCTGACAGGAATACTATTTTTCACCATAAATCTCACAGGCCTCTCTTATTCAGTAAGTAGTTTTTGTGAAAGTTTTGTTCATTTCCTGAAGAATATTTTCATATTGAAAATGAGCAGTATTGGTTTATGTATTGTTTTATGGCTATTTTGACCATTTTTAAACTCTTGAATATCTCTAAACAAAGTGTGAATATCTCTAAATAAAGTGTGATTAAAAAACCCCATGCAACATGCCTGGAGAAGAAATAAATAAATAAATAAGCATAAGCTGCCAACCTACTCTTGAGAAATTACCAGTATATTTTTTCCTACTTTAACTTTTCTGTGAGCATTCATATTCATGAAGGCAAAGGGTCAGCTGCATATATGACTTAACCATAGGACATTTTTATCCTAGATCCAGATCTAATTGAGGCAGCTGAAATGTGAGCATATCTTGCTTATCCCTGACCTACAATTTCTGTCTGTTCTAAAAGCGAGAATTAGTTTGGTCACCCTGCTGTCAGCCCAGGGCATCTTCTGACAAGAGATTTCTAATACACTGAACAGCACTTTACATTAAGTGGTACTAATTACTGGGGCTGGGTAATCAGTTTGACCAGAAGTTGGAAGCATAACTACAGACTATTTGAGGATTCCATCTGGAACTGCTGACATAGTAACTACTGTTTATTTTCTTATTTATGAATTACATAAGAATGGAAAGTCTTAAAGCTCAAATCTTCTCCAATATATTTCTGTGTACTTGTATGCAATAAACAGTGAATTTTAGTTTGTATTTTTAAAAAGAAAGTTAGAGTTTAAAGCTATTTAATAAATAAGGACTGAACTTGTGCAAATCATTTCACACTGTACCATACATTGTGCAAACAATTTGACACTGTCCTTGTCTCTAAATTGGAGAGGCACAGATTTGATGGATGGACCACATGGTGGATAAGGAATTGACTGGATGGTCACACTCAAAAAGTTGCAGTCAATGGCTCAATGTCCAAGCAGAGAGCAGTGACAAGTGGCATTCCTCAGGGGTCAGTGTTGGGACTGGTACTGTTTGACATCTTTGTCAGTGACAATGGACAGTGGGTGTGAGTGTACCATCAGCAAATTTGCTGATGACACCAAGCTGTGTGGAGCAGTTGACAAACTGGAGGGAAGGGATGCCATGCAGAGGGACCTGGACAGTCTTGAGAGGTAAGCCAATGCCAATCTCATGAAGTTCAACAAGGCCACGTGCAAGGTCCTGCATGTGGGTTGAGGCAATCCCAAGCACAAATACAGGTTGGGCGGAGAATGGATTGAGAGCAGCCCTAAGGAAAAGGACTTGGGGGTGTTGGTTGATGAGAAGCTCAATATGACCCGGTAATGTGCGCTTGCATCCCAGAAAGCCAACCTTACCCTGGGCTGCATCAAAAGAAGCGTGGCCAGCAGGCTGAGGGAGGTGATTCTGCCCCTCTACTCTGCTCTCGTGAGACCCCACCTGGAGTACTGTGCCCAGCTCTGGGGCCCCCAACAAAACAAGGACATGGACCTGTTGGAGTGAGTCCAGAGGAGGACCACAAAGATGATCAGAGGGTTGGAGAGCATCTCCTATGAAGACAGGCTGAGAGAGTTGGGATTGTTCAGCATGGAGGAGAGAAAGCTCCAGGGAGAACTTATAACAGCCTTTCAGTACTTAAAGGGAGCCTACAGGAAAGACGGGAAGGGAATCTTTATCAGGGAGTGTAGCAATAGGACAAGGGATAACAGTCTTAAACCAAAAGAGAGTAGATTTAAGATAGATGTAAGGAAGAAATTCTTTACTGTGAGGGTGGTGAGACGCCAGAGACCGTTTTTTAGAGAAGTTGTGGAAGCTCCCATCGCTGGAATTGTTCAAGGCCAGGTTGGATTAGGCTTTGAGCAACCTGGTGTCCCTGCCCATGGCAGAGGAATTGGATCTAGATGATCTTTAAGGTCACTTCCAACCCAAACCATTCTATGATTCTATGAAAAGTTTGGAGAAAAAAAGCCTCAGGAAGTTTCTGCTCCCCAAAACTCTGTCCTTCCTGAAATATTGCATCATTGTATGGAAACAAAAGACATCCTTGCAGGAGTGGCAAGAAGGCAATTCATATTTCATTTTTACCTCTATTCTAACTTACCATTTGGCAGTTACATATATTTGTGTTGTGATTGCTGGGATGGTAGTACCCAACTTCACAAGATGTTATGTCAATATATTTTTAAATCATCCTGACTCTGAGGGTAAAAGAAATTATTCTTAACTAACATTAGTAGTATTGCTACATTAATGTTTTTTGCCTTGGGGGAAAAAAAAAAGAAGTTGTAAAAAATCCAGTTTCTCTACATTTGTTTCCCCTGAGTCTGAGAGCAGCTTCTCCCAGAGTATTTTCAGTTTTCTATTACTTCCACCCTGTTCACATTCTATCTCTAATTTCCAGGTGACAATGTATTGTGAAGGAGGTTTCTAAAGGGTTCCCCTGAAAGAAGAGAGGTTATTCGTCTTGGGAGGGTCTATAGAAGGTTTTTTTAGAAATTAATGGATTTGGAGGCATGTAAGAGTATGTGTTATTGTCTGTATAGGGTTCAAATTCTTCTGAATAACTTTGCAGAAGTTGTGGAAAAAAACAGTTGGTGAAAGAAAGCCCCTTGGAGCTGTTGTAACAGAAGTGCATAGGTATTTAAAAAGTCTTTTATGATACTCTGGTTTTCCTAACACAGTTGGACACTATGCAGACAAAGTACCTGTCAGTATAGCGTTGTCTTCTTCACTTTCAGGGGTGTGTGCTTTTTGCATCTTATTTGTCTACTTTCCTCTCTCTTCAACCTAACTTTTCTGTGGTTTCTGTGGTGGTTTTCTCTTTTTCTTTTTTTTTTTTTTTTTCGGTGTTTCTGTCACTCTATGAAACTTAGATCTCTCTGTTTAATTGTGCTACATTCCCCTTCAAGTAACCTATTATAATGCAAATTACCAGCAGACTTGAATTCAAAAGGGTACTTTGTACAGGATTCATCTGATAAAAGCAGATGATTTCAAGGTCTCTGCCTGAGACACCCTAAGCTGTCTTTACAGCTAATAGACTGAAATAAGCACTTCTGCAACAGTATTAATTTTATCCTGAGATAATTATTTACAATGAATCAGGTGACTTCCACCCTAAAAGAAACAATTTCCAGCTTGGGAAAAAGGAACAATGAGACCCTGAGCATGCAGTTTAGCTATGTTAATAATGCAAAAGTGAAAACCAAAAAGTCTGTTCTGTGAAAATGAAGGATGCACTCTGCCTTTGTCTGGGTAGTGCAGGCATCAAGAATTTCTAAGTTACTAGCTATGTTGTCATGGTTTTTGCTGGGATGGAGTTGACTTTCTCACTAGCAGCTGGTATAGTGCTATATTTTGAGTTTGGGATGGGAATACTGTTGACAGTGCACTAATGTTTTTGGTTGTTGCTAAGCGGTCAAGGCCTTTTCTGCTCCTCACACTGCCCTGCCAGTGAGTAGGCTGGGAGTGCACAAAATATTGGGAGGAGACACAGCTAGGACAGCTGACCCCAAATGACCAAAGGGATATTCCATGCCATATGATGTCATGCTCATTATATAAGCTGGGGTAAGAAGAAAGAAGTGGGGGGTAGTTCAGAGTTACGGTGTTTGTCTTCCCAAGTAACTGTTACACATGATGGAGCCCTGCTTTCATGGAGATGGCTGAACAGCTGCCTGCCGATGGGAAGGACTGAATGAATTCCTTGTTTTGCTTTGCTTGCATGTGTGGCTTTTCCTTTACTTATTAAACTGTCTTTATCTCAACCCATGAATTTTCTCACTTTTACTCTTCTAATTCTCTTCCCTATCCCACCACTGGGTAAGTGAGTGAGTAGCTGTGTGGTGCTTGGCTGCCGGCTGGCATTAAGCCATGACAGTTGTATATATGAATGTGAAATTTTGTTGAATATTGAGACAGAATTTTTTTTTTATTTAAATGAATAACATATTTTATCATCTGAGTTCACTATGCTCACTTCTAAAACAAATAAAATTGTCATCTCATTTATTTTTATTTACTTTTGTAAAAATTGCCCATTGTTCTGTAATGTAAGTGAAGATAATTTGGAGCTTCTTACATATGTATTGCTTGAAAAATTTGGAGCTCAGTTCAGCTTCCTAGAAATGGTAATCTGATATTGTTTGAGCTGACCTAACTTAGCATACCAATTAGCCTCCACATACTAGTCTGGAAGGAAAAGAATATTTCTTTTCAGTGTTTAAGTGGTTATTTTGAACAAAATTCAGCTTATCTAAAGGCAGATATCTATAATAGCCTAGATAATTCTGTCTGCATTAGAGCTACCTAAAGACAGGTGACAGGATTACATCCTTCCTCTAGATGCAATAAAAATGTCTAATGTATCTAAATTGGGTCACAGAGGGAAATTAGAAACCTAAATCTGAAATTATGAATTGAAAGATTCCTGGTTTATCTACTACTTCAGTTTAGAGTTTCCTGAACTTTTTAAATGACTCAAATTTCTGCTTTAAAGTTTCACTAGCATCTGAAGTTCTGTGCATAAATACAGAGGTCTCTCGGCAATACTGATCAGCTGAACTTGTATTCATCCACGTTCATAAAATATTCTTTTCCTTAGGAGTTTGGTACAGAAATTTTAAAACCATTCATAAGAATTAAATCCTCCACAAAATACAAACACCTAAAATTTGAGATTTCTTTTTTAAATAGTGCCATATGTGAAATTGTCCCTGCTTCAAATATTAATCAAATTATTATAACGTGTCCAGTGCCACTCCTTCAAACTGAGAGAAATTCAAAAGCTTATCTTCCACTTGTAGAAGGGAGAAGTAACCCAATGAACATTAGATCAAAAGCTCTTTTAGGAAGGGAGAGTGAGAGCAAACTGGGGCGGGGCAGGAGATGGTTTGTATGGAAATACGCAAAGTCATACTCCTTGGTGAACACATGGGACTCAGATAGTATAATAATGCAAGACATGTACAGACCTGATATTTTCAAATCCAATGCATACATGTCTTAAACCTAGTGCATACACAAAATAGCAGTGGATGGTCTATTAGAACTTGAAGGCTAATCTGTTCCATCTCCTTTTTCTCAGGTAAAATAAATACTTCTAAATCTCCCTGGCTTATTTTTTCTAAACTGTTGCTACACATCTTCAAAACTAATGATTCTACAGCTTTCCTAACTAACTGCATCTTCTCCTGCTTTTGGAGCTAGACAGATCTGAGTTTTTTATTTTTTTTCTTTGTTTTCATCTAGTCTGAAACTTTCTTTATTCAAAGTATGTAGCTTTCTTGTTCCTTTGGTGGTCATAAAGAGGAGTTTACCACTGTCTCTTCACAGTGCACTTCTACGGACTAAAATTTGTTCATTGCTCCTCTATTCTTCTCTTTTCTGTAATGGGGAAATCAAACAAACATAAACATCTTATTTCGACTTTTTTATTAGTTAACTTTTTTCAAAGGTTTAACATCCTTGACATTTTTATTCAGAATGTCTTTCAATAAAACACTCGTATTAATATAACTTAGAGGAGCAGGGGAGGGAAGAGAGAGAGAAAAAAAAAAAAGGAGAGAATCCAACATTTTAAGTACTATTTAGTTACGGTACTTCTAAGTACTTCCCCTACATGAAAGGAAATCTACATCTGACCTAAATTCTGACATATCTTTTGCTAGTACCATGCAAACTTATATTTCAGGAACTATAAAAATAATATTTTATCCACAGTATAACACTTGAGATTAGTGGCAAATTGTATCACTGTGACTCAAGATGCTAAACAGACCTTTTTAACAGTTAAATGTTGCCTTATTTCTGACAAAATCTAGTCAAGAAGAACCAAGTTACAGTTAACTCATATAGAGAAGGCTAATTGAAAAATTACAGTAGAACAATTTCAGTGATTTTGAATGCCAAGAAAGCACAAAGGATGGGCTGTATATCCTCATTTAAAGGCTAGGAATTAATTTTAAGTTAATTGGATAGCTGAAAAGACACAAAGTAGAAGTCAGCCTAAGAAGACAATTAAATTTTGTCTCATTTTCAGTTAGATGTCAAAGGTTTTGTTATTATACCTCCATTATTTCTCCATAGTCGTCTCTGGCTCAATTCATTTGTTTGAATGCAGAACATTTATGCCATTTGGGAAGTTCTAGATGCCTACTTAGCTTCCAAAATAAGCCTCCAAGAAGGATATCTGTCCCATATCATGCAATTTACATACATCACTGTGCTTTGGCTTCTATGTGGTATCTTAAACGCTTGTTTGGATGACTGGATCTAATCCTTAGTTTGAAGCAGAATTGCATCACTATCAACTGGACTGACTGGTGATAAAACCACTCTCTGGGATATGGGACACCACCTGATCTCCTTTCTTCCATTAGAATAATGTGGGAGCAATCAAAATCCACATATTTAAATCCACATATTTTCTCCCTTTTCTCTTTAAAAAGCCTAGAAAAGGTTTGTTTTTTGCTCCTGAGGAATAAAGGTGAATCATTAGATGATTTTTTTTTAATAAAAAAGACTTTCCCAATCAATGTTATTTAGAACTCAGAACATACTCAAACTAAAAAATCCTTTCACTTTGTGGTTCTTCCTTTTCTCTTATTATTCACAGAATGAAAACTCAACACCATTCTGTATTACCCTTAAAATATATTTGTATGTTGACAGTAACCTCTATATTATGCATTTTATAATGTAAAAAAGAAATCTTGATGATACATTTATAGATGGAAACTTGATATTGAAAAGCAAAATACTTCTGAGTGAGAAAAGAGAAGGCTTTGGGGGGATACCTAAACATATGAACTTCTAGTGTTTTGTATTTATTTGATATGTCTAGGATTTTTAGGATTCAAGTATTTAAAGTATTTCCTATAATTAGATATGTATATGTTCTTATGTTATGGACAACCAATTAAAATCAAAGGCAGTTCAAACATAAAGTGAGAGAAACAAAGTGAAGAATCAAACTTATCCGATAGGTTTTAGAAAATATTCTATTCCTTTGCAAGTCAAATGCGATGATCACATTTTATGTCAAAACCACATTCACATTGCACTGGGCACACAAAGAGAAAGGAATGACCACAATAAAAATGACAACAGATCTGTTAGCATGCCTACATCTGGAAATTGCTGTTTGTTTCTAAGGAACAGAGCACTTTGACAAATACACTGGGACTTGACAGATGTGCTGTGGCCTAAGGATAATTAAAGTTGTTCTTACTTTCTCACCTGAAAACTTGTCTGTCTGTCTGTTTCAGGGTCCAACCATGCAAGCTGGTGCTTTCTGCAAGGCCACAGATTCCCTCAGCTTCAAAGTATATGTCAGAGAGGCAGTAGCTAAAGCCATATGGTTCAGATCTTACCTCCTTCATATGAAAGGTCTGCTAAAGCATTGCACTGAGGGAAATGTTGTGGCAGATACTGTAGTTCCACAGCCATGTATACACAAATGTGTCCCTGCAAATCTTCCACAAAGAACTGCTAACTAAATGTGATGCTGGTAGACGATGTCAGCAGCTCAGTTTATTAGTATTTCAGAAGCTTCTCTCACGATGCCTTTTTTTTTTTTTAAATTATGTATTTATATGCATATATTAAATGATCATTTATGGCATTGAAATGTATGTTGTCAAGGATTTTTAATCTTTGACTGTTCAAGGCAGAATATATAACATGTTCCTTATTTAATCTCAAGTAGGCAATTAAGCTGATATGCTTATGTAACCATATTTAGAATATTTTATGCAATACTGAGAGAATAAAAATTATATAACTGATCTAACTTGGTTCCCAGGGAAGCAGACAAGACTTTCTTAACCATCATTAAGAACAGGCTTAGACTTAAACACATGTCACAGGTCCTTTTAAACAAAGATTCACATTATCTATTGGAAAAAAAATAACCAAAACAAAAAAGCAAAAAAACCAATTTAATAAGTATTCAAGCCACTAAAGTTATGCATGTAGGAAATAAGCTTCTTAGAGACATAGTTATCTTTGACAGGTTTATCACTGAAAAAAAGGAATCATTTAAAAAATGTGGATACCAGCATATTGTTTTAACTCTGTTAACATAAACTAAACAGTGTTTTATTGAGCAGAGGTTACAATGTCAGTATTACTATTTAAGCAACAGGCTTTTTTTGTAACAACTCTACCATTTGCTACAATGGTAGAAAAGTGAATATTATGTATCAAAGCTCTTTAGGCAAAAACTGTCTACATCAGCATCAACCTTAACTTGAGGTAATTTACTTCCCAAAGGCTAAAACTCTCAGCCCATTATTAAGTTTGCCTATGTCCTTGCCAATCTCGCATTTGCTCTCCCGATGCAAATCTGCTTGTTCTGCAATCAAATCCCAGCAAGGGCACACTTTCAGCAAGGCTCTGAACTCACGCATCCTGGCTGAGGAATATGACTCAATAATAGCTGTTACCATGCTAATAGGAGACCATGGAAAGTAATGAAAAGCAGGGAATTTTCTGAAGATAATAAGTAATTTTGCTCTTAAACATGACTAATGAGAAAAGAAACCTGGATAATCTGTTTTTATTGCCTCTCAGTGACCCAACGTATGGGTGCAAGTATCAAGGTTTCGGCAGCAGGAGGGGTTGCAGGGGTGGCCTTTGTGAGAAGAGGCCAGGGCTGCCCCATGCTAGTGCTTCACACTAGCTTCTGTGTTGTACAGTGTAGATGAGGTTGAACATAGAAACAATCACAAAGAAGGGCTGTAATCTGATAAAGCAGGTGACTAGTGCCATTTGAGGTGCTCTTTAGTATCCAAGACATCTGTGCAGGTCTGTCTGAAATGATGTCAGACTTCCAGGATTGCCAAGTGCTACTGGAGGGGCTGCTGGAAGATGTGTGGGAAGCCACAGTGCTTAAAAAGATATCAGCCAGCTGTGTCACAGGGATGCTAGCTTATTGTACTATTTATACTTCTGATTCCCTTCACAATATGTGTATAGTCTTATAATATATTTCCCTTATACATAAAAAAGTCCAGTGTGCAGAATTATAATTATTTTCAGAGATATATTAATTAACACTAACATTTTAGCCTTTCTTTAAACGTTCAGAACTGCTTTCTATGCCACCTACCAGACTACTGATAGGTGAAATATCATACATGTCTTAAACCCTAGGAAAAAAGGAGATAATGAAAATTCATGATGCAGACATAATGAATTTTCTTGGTAACCTGAGATACAAAAGTGACTTTACAATCTTGTATTATATTCACAATTTGATAACACATTTAAATAATATTAAAGAGTGTGCTCATTATTTGATATTACAGCTGCAGTGAAGTTGCTTTTGTGCTAGTGTGTGGAGGGGATAGGATGTTCTTAAACCTTCCTTCCATGATTGGTTTCAAATAGGAATTCAAGGAATAAGAAAGGAGAGGTGAAGTTTGACACTGGTTAACACAGGAAATGAAAAGTAAAATTAACACTGGATTCTTCTGTCTCCTTTCTTACTCTGACTGTGAGAGAATAGTCATAAAGGTAAAAGGCCAAGTATAAGAATCCCCACAAATGGAACGATGAACTTCTGATTTGCAATTTTCTGGCTTTTTCTGCCATCAAGTTTTGCTACATTATCCTAAGGAAGATAAAACCGCAGGTCCTGAGGAACTATAGGTGAGGAAAATCTTCATGTAATGCTTTGTGCAGAAGGATAATTTACACCATGCACACTGACTGAGTGGCTGTCAGGGCAAGCATCATAGACAATATCTCACCACTAGTCTCCTTGTGGGACTTTGTGCTGAGAGCTGTGCTTACTCAGCATACATTTGTCTCAATGAAAGGGAAAAAAGGCAAATGAACAATAAAGCAACTCTTAAAATGCTGGCTGTAGTTATTTAATACGGTCAGATGCAATTGCTGAATGAATGGTAGGAAATAGTAAAAACATTATGCTGTGATATAGCCAGGAATATGCATCACATAGTGGAAAGAGTTAAAAGGGTGGGAAGAACTTCTAGCCCTTGTACCTGTGCCTTTCAACCACCACAGGTTTTGCAGATCTGCAGGAACACACTGTGTCACACATTGATAAATAACCTTAGTGTAAATCAAAAAACCCTCTGTGTTTATCTTAGTAGAAACAGAAAATATATTCACTTTTTATTAAGTACGATTTCAGAACTTTTAACATATAACTCTTCATATTCTATCAACTTTCATTGTTTTCTCCCCCTGTATATTGGAAATACAGTACATATATACATATATATGTACATTTGTTTTTCAGATATGTAAAAAAATGTAGAATTTCATACTATCTATCAAGCTAAAATATAAAGTTAACACACACTAATTTGTTTTAAAATCTATATTCTAACATGCAGATAACATTTTCTCATATCCTAGAAGACAACATAGAAAATATCTTGGCAAAATTTTAGTTTTTGTAGCAATTTCTAGCCTTACATGCAGAGTTAGTAAGATTTTAGAATTTTTGGAAATTTAATTTATTTAATTTCTCTAAGAATGACTTAGACTTTATATTCTAAGCTAGTTACTCATTATTCATCTGCACACCTTATTATAGTTCTTAAACTTTCTTTTGTTTCAGAGGTCACTTATGGGTGAATTGAATTCATTGGTTCTACAACTAATGTACATAACACAGATTGCTTAATTTAATGAGCTTTCAATTTCATAATACTAGATAATCAGTAGAGAAGTAACTATGACTTTGAGCTATACCATAGTTACCTTGACTCTGCTGATAATTGGAAGATCTATTAATTCAGTGATGTTACATTACAGCAAAACATACACTCCAATGCTTTTTACATCTGAACATTAAACTTTGTATACTTCATATATGATGTTATTAAACAGGTACTGCAACTATCTTTTCCAGTGGAAGTGTAACTAACTTGACTGTACACTTCCACTTAATTTAACCACATGGGAAATGTAGTACTCCCCAATGATTTTCCTATTCACAGTGAAAACAGTGGGGCAATATGAGGTACAGATTAGGATCCTCAAATAAGAGTTTCAAGAAGAACATCATTCCAACAAGTCATACACAGCAACAACCCCCAAAAACTGCTTGCTATTAGAGAACTTCAGAACCTGAATAGTATGAATTTCATTATGTTTTCTAGGTTAGAGACAGTTGAAAGAGCTTTAACAGGGAAACAAGCTGATGTTATTGCTTAAAATCACTTTACTAACAGAGTATCATTGTTCATAACCAACATAACTTTTAGCAGTCATATTTCATTGCATTCCTCTCTAGATTTACCTTAAGTACTTGTTACCTAAATTCTTACTTCTACTCCCCCTGAAGTCAACCAGTGTAAACAGAAATGCTCATTGAAATTCAAATAGCTCAGACCATAAATTCATGGAAAGTAAACTGAATTATTCCTGACTGTGTTTTAAGTGCACCTTCAGGTTATAAGCAGTGAACAGTAAACATGTATATATCATAGAGTGTCCTCTAACTAAAATTCATAGGTCTGCTCTAGCTACATTATTCTAAAAAACTTTCCCCTGTTACAGTGGCTCTAGTGTTTATGCCAGACTTGCTAATATTCTCCAATGTAATATCATATCTACCGCAATTTGACAGTATTACTTCTTTAAATACTGATCACATGAAAGCTATGTCAGTTTTACAGTTCATAGTACACAATAATTTAAGTTCAGTGGAAAGCATAGCTAGATTTTATAAGTGCTTTTTTAACTGCAGAAAAATGCATCGTTTACTATGAAACATTTTAAAATGAGTATCAGGCAGTGTCTCAAATCTGTCTAGCTTACTGGGCTGTAAACCATGATCCACTTAAGTGTCACAGAGAATTATCTTTATTTCTATGCCAAGTAGTCATGTAACTAGTATCAGTAAGCATGTCTAAAACACAAGTCTATTTGTTCAACTGTTGTCTTCATACTGATCTAAAAAGTATATAACGACTGGTAGTAGCAATACACTGCTGTGTTGTAGGAAGCAGATCTGAAGAAAGATCAAGTATCACCTAAAATTAGATTAAGTATGTGCTTATTAAGAATGTAGAAAATAATGCCTAATGTGGCTCTTCTATGGCTCTCATAAGTCTTTTGACAGTGCAAGAAAACAAGAATTAATCTATGCAGATATTTTTTTGGTACATACAACTATCATATTTTTGCCAGCAGAACATTTTGGAAGTCACATAATCCTGACCTTCTTTTTAATTTTGTGTTGTTATTTTTGAGACAGTTGTTTCGTATTATCCCTGGCCCATATGTTCCATTTTCATATTGTTTCATATCAAAGAACTTTATGAAAATCTGATTTACATTTCTTTTTTCATGTCATTATAAAGAGCATATGACTGTAAAGAAATAGTAATTCTTATCTTTGCAAGCACAGGTGTACATGCTACCTTTTTGTTTATTTCTTTGTTTTGTTCTTTTTAAACTTCAGCTATATTGCCACTAAAAGTAGAGAGAAAATTAGGATCCTGTACTGCAAATAAACTAATACCAATACCAAAAATACTATTTTTTGTTTTACATCAGAATACAAGACAATACTTTGAAAAAAAGAGAAAGATCTGTCATGCCAAAACATCAAATAACCCAATGGTTAAGGAAATACCATAGGATGAGGCATTTCCAAACTGAATTCTTAGTCAGACAAAGGAGGGTTTTAAATTACCTGTTTTGTATTTAAAGAGAATGGCATTACTAGTCCTTGAAATGTTTGTTGATCCTTGTTCTTGCTTTAATTTATTTTTTCCTTTCTCCATAGACCTGAAAAAATTCCTTATGAAACAATTGATTTTGATCTTTCAGTTAGTGCTTAGGAGTTTTGGCATTAATTCTTCTTAACACAGAGTCTCAAATATTTTTGTCTGGCTTCTCTCTCTAATTTTAAAATGGAAATGTATAGTCTTTCATCTGTATGTGTATTATTTCATTTGTTGTTTCCCACTAATATGAATTCTGGACTTCAATTAATTCCTGGCCATGGCTCTTTTCGAATTTTCACTTTTGTGGGGGAGTTGGTTGCACTTCTTTCTAACTATGTCTTTTAACTGCTTGCAATTCTTCATTTTCTGGATCCAGACTCTTCATCTTGATTTATCTTTTAGTACCTGGTTTCTCCCTCTGCCTTATTCCTGTTGAACATGCTTTTATGTGTGAAGTTTACACTTTTATGAAAATTACATGCAAGACATCTTGCTTACCACGAGTGTGTAGATTTTAAGTTATTTGTGCACTTTCTGTGTCTAGTTAATTTAATTATCTCCTATCCTCTTTAGGCCACAACCTGGGCTACTCAACAGTCATCATTACCTTGTGATTAACTGCATTTAAAACAATGAGGATTAAAAGAATAATTCAATCTTCTCTTCCAAACTCTTTTGTGTTCTGCTTTCCATTTAGTGAGCTATTTGTATTATGGTTATTTGTTAAATCACTAGAGTCAGAAAGCTGTACAAGGGTTCTTTTTTTCAGTCTGATTTTAAAAATCATTTTGTTACTAATTCCAACACTTTGTAACTGCATCTCTCTTTTGGAAAGACTTTATATATTATACATAATTTCTTACCTATGTAAATATTTCTGTATTACTTCTACTTTTTTTTCTCTTATCTCATTATCCTATATTTTATAGGGCTGATATTTTCAGAGAAGCCTTAGATACCTAGTTATCCTTAAATTCCATCTGTGAAAAACTTAATACTGCTAGAGGTATACTGCTAACACTGAACCATTTGCCATGTGAGGTTGGTTGTCCTCTCAGATGGTGGAAGACATGCCCTGGAGGCCAGGCCCAATATATGCACTGCATACACTAGTAGCTTTGTCTTACCTCTTGTGACATACTCATACATCTATGAGATCTTACGTACAGAAAAATCCCTTATCTTCTTGTACTCAGCTGGATAAAGGAAAATTTTACAGCCTAAATGCGCTGTTTTCCTTAGTGTTACTCAGTTTATTCCAGCTTTTACTTTTATGTTCAAATTCTGCCTGCAAAGATCTAAATCTTACAGTTCCTGAATTGAATTGGAAACGTTCTATCAGCTATTTAAATTTACGATGAAAGAGATTTGTGAAACCAGCACCAGACTAGAAAACAGAGAAGCTGCCTGGAAGAAGAAAGATATCAAAATACAAATAAAGATTACTCTTAAACAGATCACCTTCTGATGGGCATTAGAGGAAATTACAAGCAGTGGGTTTATATGCATGCACCCAATATTTTCTAAGTTCACAGCACTCCTTTGAAGGAAATTAAATAGCTGTATCTTATCAGTGAAATCCGAGCTACATTCAAATATTGGATACATGCTAAACTGTACAGAAAGGTTGGAGAATAATAAAGATTACACAAAGGTAATTGTATTTAAGAAATATTGTCATCTGTGCAAAGGACAAAAAAAATTATATGCGACCTAAAGGGGTAATGAGCATTGAAACAGTGCAAATGAGAGGGCAGGAAGGCAGTCTACCAAGGGAGCATAAACTGAAGAGGAAAGAATAAAGGCTTTCAGTGGCAGAAGGTGGGTCATCCTGCCCTCTTAGAGCACGTATGTAAATAAGTACCTATTCAATTAAAACATCTGAACCTACATGAGGAGCAGGAGGTGAAAACTGGGCTTCTCAAAGTGCAATGGATTTCTGAGTGGCTTTATTTTCACACTACTCTCAATAAAAATGAAATGTTGCATGTAACGTGAAAAAAAGCCAAGCTTAGATTTACAGCTGAAGATCCCATCCTTAGATCCCATCAGGATATAAAGTCTGTTTACTAAAGAGACAGATGTGATCAGCATACAAAAAGAAAATATAAAAGGCTTAATTACAATCTTTTACATATATGAAAGAAAAAAATCCATAAAAGAACAGACCTGGGTAACAAAGACAAAGTGAGTAAGATCAATACGTAACTGATGTGTGAATCTTTCTATTGCCTTTTGCAAGCATGGAATAAGACACAAGGCTGATGTAAGTACACATCCAACACAAAATGTGAAAATCTCATTTAACTTTTTGAGTATGGAAGATCTGCTAATGTCTATTTATCCCGTATTTAGTAGATTGGGATTTACTGGAAAATGGAGAAATGACCAACATACTGAAGATTAGTAACTTCTGTATGACTTTAAAAAGCTCTGAAAGTCAGGCAATGGATGAACTGCAGATTTGGAATTCAGAAAAATATTGAAACAGCTCTTATTGCCTTTTCAGAGAAAAGCTTCAACAAAATGAGAGGCTGGATCCAAATGACCTGTGAAGGCACTTCAGAAAGCATTTCAATACAGAAACCTTTGTAGAATCAAAGCTGAGAAATAGACTGGGTTATAAAACTTTTATAAAAGATTCATTTGAAATACTGTAGGAGCAATTGCTAGCTCTAGGGAAGCAACTTTAACAGAAAGTTAAAAGCACTAGTCTATTTCTTTTTATTCTATATACAAAACAATGCATTACTGAAGTTATTCCATGTGGAATATAGAGCACTCTCTCTAATGGAAAAGTTAGACTAAGGTTTTATAGTGCAGGAAAGACTATAAACTCACTACCCCTCTTCTGTATAGCAGCAGGGAAGAATGAATATTCATCTGCCTATTAAAAACCTAGAACTTGAGAATTAAATTGACCCCACAACTTATTTAATTCCTTCTTTACAGGGAAAAATATCTTACTGAACTCCTGCTGGATACCTGGAACATTGCTTAGCTGAGTAACTGTTGTACAACTGTCAAAATCTTCTTCCACTCTGAGGAATAGTCTGGGAACCTCACATCTCCTCTGTTTCCCAAGTTTTGTGATAATACTTGAGATATCCAACACATACAAAAGCCTGTTTGTGAGTCTCTTCCTTTAGCTGAGGAAGAGACTGTCCTTAGACTTGATAGATAACGAAAAAAACAGGAAAAAACCCAAGGTTGTGTTACTCCCCCCACCAAAAAAAACCCAAAACATCATTGTAGCTGTGTAATTTACTGAGGGCAGAATAAATATACATTGAAGTTTCTTGATCTTGTAAGGCACTATTACTTAAACAAAATTGTGTGTGGCAGTAGAGTGGAATTATAGTTAAAACCCTAAAACACAGTAATAGGTCTGCATAGCTGTGAAAGAAACAGGATATTTCTTTTCTTTGAATCCATTTGAGCTTGCTACAAATTAGTGTAAACATCTTTCCCTGAGCAACTTAACTCCTTCTCATTGCACTTGAATCAAGTTCCTCTGATCAGACAGAAATTTGCTTTCCTCAAGTCCCAGGGAAGGATTTGTATTTGGTAAATCATGTTCTTTGTCGTGTTCTGGGCCCACCCTTGAATCCTCATTTTAAACTGGACTGGTCTAGGCAGTGTGACTACCTTAGGAAGACTGGTCATGAATTCACTAATAGGCCTTAAACAGAAACTGGATGAAATATGATAAAAACCATGAGCTCATGAAAGGTGCTCTTGGTTTTCAGGGCAAATGGGTATTTCAGATACGTGATCATGACTGCATAGTCTACCAGGAAGTCAGACAACAGATTGTACCACAAGATGGACTATTAATTAAGGGTACTAGCTCATCATCTCTACCAGCATGCACGCAAGTTTTTATAACAAACATTGTCACACAAACTGCTAGGCTTGAACCTGGAAGTGTATTGTGACTATGATTTTTAACCTGAATAGACTATGTCATTCAGTGTTACAGGCTGCATCTGATAAGGGATGTATATGTTGTTAACTATCCCTAACTTAAATTAGGCAGCCAGTCCTGAGTATGTGCTCATGACACAAGCACTCATGGCAATTGTTCTATACAGCTCTAGACAGTTAGACTAATACGTCAATATCCAAATTTCTTCATTGTCAGAAACAGATGGAAGGAGTATACAGAACACTGAACAATTTCAGTGGTCATCACTGAAGTAACCAGTCTGCTGCACTCATGATTTAATGTCTCCTCAAAAATACCTTTTCTAAGGACACTTTTAACTTAATATCCAACCATATTTTCCTTCCTAAAAGGAGAATGTGTACTCCAGCTATTAAACAATAATGAGTTTACTGGTTAGTTTGAGCAATAATAATCAGTTTATCATTTCATTATTGCTTTAAGACACACTGACTTTTATACCTTCTTCAATTCCCCACTGTTACCTCCTCAGAGCTGAACGATGCAGCTACCTGGGGAAGGGAAGACACTTCCAAAAAGGGAGCTTTTGATGAGGACAGCACAAGCACTTCCCAAACAGTTGCTGCATTGACATTTTTCCATCCCTAATGGAAATTTCTATTCTCCTCGACTGAATTGATCAGTACCTTATGTCAAGCATGCTGATTGCAGAGAGAAAATGTACTGATAGTTTTAACTGCCTTGTTGAAATTAAATAGTGTTTTTATTTACAAAGCAAAGCTATCAATTTAATGCCTAAACAATTCAATTTACATGAACATTCACCACCATTTGGTAAAACACAGGGTTCTTGATTATGAAGTGATGAATGACAGCTGTACAGGAAATATCTCTTTCTTTTTGTCTGGCTTACTAAATGGGAAAAAAAACCCCAAAACCCAAGGGTCACAATTTAGACCTTACAGGAGAGTCATTAAAACAATAAAAGGTATTGTTCATATGACAACTTAGAGGTCGAGTTATCAGCCACTATGAAGATCTCTTTCTGGAGACCCAGTGAATCGAAAAATGACATACATAAACTCCTGCATACCAATTTCCAGGGGAACATAATTCCCACACTCATTCTTTCTTATCTTACTGCAAGTGACTTCCAGAGAATGCTAAACTACTGATACGAAGCCTCAGAACATATGTCTTGAAGAATCATAAAGAAAATGAAGGCATGGTAAGCTGCATGGAGATATCGTTTGTATAAGCATCTCTGGAAAATATGTAATCATAGAGATGCTCATACTGACACAACTAAGGGCTATTAAACAGCTAAAAGTATATAGGTTCGGTCATTTTTTTCTACTTGTAAAATTGGATTCAGATCTGGCTAGTGTTACAAATGAATTTCACACACAAAAATTTCAGAGAGTTTTCATAGAGAAAAACATCATGGAGAGGTGCCCAGGAGTGTTTTGCATAGTTCAGCACAAAATAGATACTGATGAAGGACAAAGGGACATCTGGTGGCTTTATAGACATATACATTAATCTTAATACTCTGCATAACTGTCAAAGAAAATCTAAGCTACAGAGAACTTCATCTTTCCAGACACAAAATATGCAAATAAAATATGAATAAAATATGCAAAGATTCATATCATTGATCACATAAAAATCAGACACTGAATAAATGACTTTTTAATCAAATTCCATGTCTGTATTTCCTGAATAGAGCAGCCAGTCACAGCTGCCCTGTCCAAAGCATATGAAGGAGTTAGTTGTGTTAGTGCTTCACCCTGTGCCTCAATATGGACTAGAGCAGAAAGTTTTCTTCACTAAAATCTCTTGAATGTCATTTGTAAAAAACACATTCTTCATCTGTATTGAGAAAAAACACATTTTAATTACATATTACATTCAGTTTAATGAGACTAACAGAGCAGTTACAGGATATCTACATTCCCTTTGCTCAACTTCAGAAAAAATAATATAAATGTTTGCTGCTGACCTCTAACTGTTGAGCTCTTTCATCTCTTACTTCTGTACCCTAAGTTGCATGTAAACGACAGCTGAACAGATATTCTTTGCAGCTTCTCAACAGTACCACTGTTTAATTCATTCATTTCTATGTCTCCAGTCTCTTGAGTATAAAAAAAGCTGCTGCTCATATAAGGAACAGCATATTTTTTTTCTATCATGTAAAAATTGCACAAGCACCATTGTTCACAGATAGTTTCAAAATGTAACGTTTCTTTGCAAGCACTAATATGCCCATTTCAGCATCGCAGCATATTTTCTGCTGTAGGAAACGTAAAATGCTTATAGATTTAAAATTTCTGACCGCTGATATTGGTGAAATCCAGCACAAAACGAATTCTCCTCTTTCTCCTCCCTCTTGTAAGCCTTCAGCTCATTAATGAATAGCACTGAAGAACTGCAGTTAAATGCAACAGTGGAGCTGTGATCTCAGCTATTAATACTCATCAGCAGTGATTACACAATGCTAAGTATTGTCATTACAACATGATTTTGTGTTGTTAGGTCACAGGATAGGCTGCAGAAAATCTTTAAAAAGTCAAATGAATAAGACTGTACAAGAGTCTGATTTCTGTATTTCTTTTTAGCTACTTAACACAGCAAAATAATTTCTAACACATAACATTTAAAATATGGATTTTAGAGAAAGATGATGAATGAAAGTCTTTCTTAGACAATGGGAAGGAAATCACTGAAATAATCCCACAGTATTGTTGCAATAGCTATATCAGCTGTGTTAATTAACTGCCTTGAACAATAAGCTAGAGGAGGAGCTAGACATGTGCAAGCCTGCAGGGCTGTGATCTTGTTGACATCACAGTGGGATGGCTCCTATGATTGGAGTGTTGGAATGGGAGGATACAGACTCTTCAGGAAGTACAGGCAGGGGAGACGAGGGTGAAGGGTGTCGCCTCTTTGTCAAGGACCAGCTGGAGTACATGGAGCTCCAGCTGGGGATGGATGAGGAGCTGACCGAGAGCTTATGGGTCTGGATTAAAGGGAGGGCAGGGACAAAGGTGATGTTACAGTGGGGGTTTGCTACAGGCCACCTGAGCAGGAAGACCAGGCAGATGAGGCCCTCTATAGACAGATAGGAACAGCCTCATGTTCACAAGCTCTGGTCCTTATGGGAGACTTCAACCACCCCGATATCTGTTGGAAGGACAACACAGCAGCGTGTAAGCAATCTAGGAAGTTCATGGAATGTGCTGATGATAACTTCCTTCTCCAAGTGACAGAAGAGCCGATGAGGAGAGGTGCTATTCTGGACCATGTTCTCACCAACAAGGGGAGGCTGGTGGGGAAGGTGAAGCTCAAGGGCAGCCTTGGCTGTGATGAGTGTGAAATGGTGGAGTTCATGATCCTTAGGATGGCAAGGAGAGTGCACAGCAAGCTCACCACCCTAGACTTCAGGACAGCAGACTTTGGCCTCTTCAGTGATCTGCTTGGTAAACTACTGTAGGATAAACCTCTGGTGGGAAGAGGGACCGCAGAAAGTTGATTAATGTTCAAGGATCACCTCCTCCAAGCTCAAGAGCATTGCATCCAAACAAAGAAGTCAAGCAAACATGCCAGGAGGTCTGCATGGATGAACAAGGAGCTCTTGAACAAACTCAGGCTCAAAAAGAGAAGCCTACAGAGGGTGGAAGCAAGAACAGGTAGCCTGGGAGGAATACAGAGAAATTGTCCAAGCAGCCAGGGATCGAGTTAGGAACGCTAAAGTCCAGATAGAGTTAAATCTGGCCAGGGATGTCAAGGGCAACAAGAAAAACTTCTATAGGTATGTTGGTGACACAAGGAAAAAAAAGGAAAGTGTGAGCCCTCTTTGGACGGAAATGGGAGATCTGGTTACACAGGATATGGAGAAGGCTGAAGTACTCGGTGATTTTTTTGCCTCAGTCTTCACCAGTAAGTGCTCTAGCCACAGCGCTCATCACAGAAGGCAAAAGCAGGGACTGGAGAATGAAGAACCGCCCATTGTAGGAGAAGATCAGGTTCGAGACCATCTCAGGAACCTGAAAGTACACAAGTCCATGGGATCTGATGAGATACATCCACAGGTCCTGAGGAAGCAGGTGGATGAAGTTGCCAAGCCACTATCCATCATATTTGAGAAGTCATGGCAGTCTGGTGAAGTTCCCACTGACTGGAAAAGGAGAAAAATAACCCCCATTTTCAAAAAGGGAAAAAAGGAAGACCCAGGGAACTACAGGCTGGTCAGTCTCACCTCTGTGCGCAGCAAGATCATGGAGCAGATCCTCCTGGAAACTCTGTTAAGGCACATGGAAAACAAGGAGGGGATTGGTGATAGCCAGCATGGCTTCACTAAGGGTAAATTGTACCTGACATATCTGGTCACCTTCTATGATGGGGTTACAGTGTTGGTGGATGAGGGAAGAGCAACTGACATCATCTACGTGGACTTGTGCAAGGCATTTGATACTGTCTGACATGACATCCGTGACTCTAAATTGGAAAGACATGGATTTGACTGATAGACCACTAGGTGGATAAGGATTTGGCTGGATGGTCACACTCAAAAATTTGCAGTCAACATCTCAATGTCCAAGAGGAGACCAGTGATGAGTGGTGTTCCTCAGGGGTCAGTAATGGGACCGGTGCTGTTCAACACCTTTGTCTGTGACACGGAGCAGGATTGAGTGCATGCTCAGCAAGTTTGCCAATGACACCAAGCTGTGTAGAGCAGTCAACACGCTGGAGGGAAGGGTTGCCATCCAGAGGGACCTGGACAGGCTTAAGAGGTGGGCCCATGCCAACCTTATGAAGTTCAACAGGGCCAAATGCAAGGTCCTGCATGTGGGTTGGGGCAAACCCAAGCACAAATACAGGTTGGGCGGAGAATGGATCGAGAGTAGCCCTGAGGAGAAGGACTTGAGCGTGTTAGTGGATGAGAAGCTCAACATGAGCTGGCAACGTGCTCTCACAGCCTATAAAGCCAACCACATCCTGGGCTGCACCAAAAGAAGCGTGGCCAGCAGGTTGAGGGAGGGGATTCTGCCCCTCTACTCTGCTCTCATGAGACCCTCACCTTGACTACTGTATCCAGCTCTAGAGCCCCCAACATAACAAGGTCATGGACCTGTTGGAATGAGTCCAGAGGAGGGCCACGAAGATGATCAGAAAGCTGGAGCACCTGTCCTATGAAGACAGGCTGAGAGAGTTGAGGTTGTTCAGCCTGGAGAAGAGAAGACTCCGGGAAGACCTGATAGCAGCCTTCCAGTATTTAGAGAGTACTGCAGGAAATACGGGGAGGGAGTCTTTATCAGGGATTGTAGTGATAGGACAAAGGGTAATGGTTTTAAACTGAAAGAGGGTAGATTTAGGTTAGATAGTAGGAAGAAATTTTTCACTGTGAGGGTGGTGAGACACCGGAACAGGTTATCCAGAGAATGTATGGATGCCCCATCCCTGGAAGTGTTCAAGGCCAGGTTGGATGAGGCTTCGAGTAACCTGGTCTAGTGGGAGGTGTCCCTGCCCATGGCAGGGAAGCTGGAACTAGATGATCTTTAAGGTCCTTTCCAAATAACCATCCCATGATTCTATGAAATGACATTCACATGTTTTATTTTATCCACATTATTAATTAAATGCTCTCTTCAGGGTCCCAAAATTCAACTAATTGTTTTCATGTTTCCCTTGATCTGAGTAAACCTCAGTTCTGACTTTCCTTAGTTCTCATTATTTCTCCATCTAAACCTTAATCGAGTACACTGTTTCTGAATCGGGACTTTCCAAATCAGGTATTTAGCCCATGATGAAACCCATTTGCTTGTCCTACAAGACACATGTTCAGTACTTCCAAATAAGTTCAATATATCCTTTCACAAGTACCCTACTATCCCTCTCACAGATCCTCTAGTTTACAAGTCTACTTAAGGAACAAAATAAAGTTGAAAAATCAGATGAAGGTTTCCAAGAAAAATCATTCTTTATAATGGTCTAAAAGAAATAAGCATTCATATTAAATAAGAAATATCTATATGTCATTCTCTTCCTAATCTTTGGTCGGGGTTTTTTTCTGATTTTCACGTGTCCTTTTCTTGAACCCATCATAGCTTTCATTTTTATTGCAGAGAAAGGGCTCTCTAAGCAGTTCTGGTGCTTTTCAGTATGCACTCTTCTTTCTTATTTGACTTTTCTTGATCAGCCACAAATCCTGTCTCAAGTTCATCTTCTCCTGAAGAGATTCTTTGACCTATCAAACCTGGTTCCCCCAGGTGGTAACAAGCTCTTTGTCTATTGTTTCCTCACTTTGAATAGAAGGTCAACTAGTATTTAATGACCCTCTACTTTTACACTTTGACTAGTGATACAGTTTCATGCACTGTTAGTTGATGACTTGCTTCTGTAAAGGTAGGTCCCATGATCCCTTCCACTGTCTTTTTATTCTGTTCCCATGCTGCTGTACGAGCACAGACAGCTATTTTGTCATCTAGTGAACTGAGCCAGGGAGCAGATCCAGGTGGTGAAAAACAAGACATACCCCTCCTCCGATGCAAGGGCATGAACTACACCCTTCAACAGACTCTACAAATGCTGTCAGCCTACAACAGTAAGGGTCTAGTGATAAATTGCAAGAGAAAAAAAACTGTGGGGCTTTGTCTCTTTGTTTGTTTTTTCTGATGATGTGGGCTTAAACACTTGTCAAATTATAGTTTAACTGTTCTGTATTTTAGGTTATTACAGAAGCTACTAAAAGAAAAAAAATGATGGCATAAAGGGCTGTAAAATCAAATGATCTTCAGAAAAAAAAGAGGCGTTATGAATTTATATTAATATTCACATGCATATATACTCTAATCTATCAGATTATTTTGTCTTTTTGTGACTGCAGAAATGTTATTTTAACAAAAGAAGAATTTCTATGGCAAAAAAAAGCCCCTAGTAATTAAAAAAATAATCAGTTTATCTCAGAAAAAAATAATTATACTCCTTTTTTTAAATTACTGTGATTTGAGGACTTGATAAGTGTTTTAATTGTATTGAATTTGATTTGCACCGACACCCATTTTTTTGTTTCCTGAAAGAGAAAGCGTGCATTAAGATTGTATTTAGTGTTGTGCTTCTCTGAGTTCATAAACACCAACAGAAATGACAAGGCACACAGAAAGACAGACTAGTTGGGTTTTTTTAAAACAAAAAAATCCTGAAAATTTTATTAAGAGGAGAATCACCTGGTATTTTGTTTAGCCTGCAAGTCCACTGTCAGTAATCAGAGTAGTAAACTGACTATTCAACCATTTTCAGTTGGTTCAGAGCATAAGAAGGGTAAGAAAAACAATAGTTCCTTAAAAAGGAAGTAAATAGTCTCCCAGAGCGTGTAACATGCAAATTAGTGCAGACAATTTTTTTTGCCATTAAACAAAGAGAATAAACTATAATATCATAATAAAAATAATAAAATAAATAAAGGGAAAAGCACTAAATTTCCACCAAAAAAAAAAGATGTTGTACTCCAGATTCATTCTGTACTTCACTGAAGAAATTTTATAGTTTTTTGAGGTAAAGAAATACCAAGGACATGAAAAATACTTACGGAAGTTACAAAACTGTGATGTTTTGAAATATCCACTTGTGGTAATACAGGTAATATATGTATGGGTTGCTAGATGAAAGGAATTTTGGCTCCAGGACAATATAAAATATCAGTCAGGGTGAAGTATTTCCAAGTAGTGGTTCTGATAAGTCTATAAGATATAGTAGTAACGGCTAAATATTTGACATGCCTCTGGAAAAGTCCATTTCACAGAGACAGATGTTAAGAATTCAGTGATTTGAAATGAAAGAATTTTTTAATGTATTCACAAAATCCAAACATCAGGTTGAAAACACATATGTGAATGTCAAATGCATAATTGCAACGTTTTTTAATATGTGGGTAGGATACATGTACCTTTATGGACCCAGCCACATGCATCAGAGGATTTAGGAGTCTAGAGGTTTAAATACTTTGGATGAAAATAATTTAGAAAAAAATTACACTAGATAAAATAAAAACATTAAAAAGCACTCCTTACATAAGTTATTAATTAAAAAACCCCCACGTGTTGACTGCTAGAAAATCAGTCCATATTGTTCAAAAATGCCTTCAAAAGTTGCTTCTAGGTCATTTTATAAGCTATTTCTAACGCCAAGGTCATTACACTTATGAAAATGGCTCTAAATAATCAAAGTATGGCAGTAACTACCTGCCTAAGTTAAACAAATAATGATAGTGAGAAATGACAATTAGTACCCTGTACACCATCACTAGCACTTGGTTCATCATTAATATATTTTTAGATAAATAAATAATAAAATAAATCTGTCAAGATGACAGTTCATTTACTTTTTTCTACTCCTGCTGCAGTTTCTTTTGCCCTTCTCCTTCTTGACTCCACTTATTGGCTTTCAACACTGAAGCTTACTCACTGTGCCAGTAGTACTAAATAACATCTATTAACATCAGGCAATTCAAGGACGTAGACTGACTAAGGCTAACAGAAATTGGCAAATGACACATCGCCTATCTAAGCAGAAACTACTGCCACAAAAATAGCCTTAAAATAAAAGGTAACTATTGGCTTTTTAAATTCTTTATGCAGCAGATTTACCCGAGATAGAGAATTAAACCATGATCAGTAGAGCAAGAGTATTCTTAAAGAGGATAATTATTCTCTTACTGTGATTTTATGGGTCTGGTTGCTGACAGAAAAGCAAGAGATTTTTACCAAATACAACTACAAGTCCCTTAAGAATGCTTGCCAGTTCTTCTACAACTGCTGTCATGATTGCTAACGAATCTCAACTCTACCACTCAGGGTAAGCACAGCTGCAATCTGAATAGGTTAGCAGGGGCTGGGGAAAAATAGGTGTGCCGCCACATGGCCTCAACTTTATCATATAAAGGGGAAACATGCATCACCATCTGGTTCTAATGATGGGGCCAAAAAGTGCATTTTGCTTCTTCAGCAAACCTCTTTCTGTTTCTCTTGATTTGTTATTGACCTTGGAAAAGTTACTTTAATGTCTTTGCAACTCCATTTCCTTGTCAGTAGAGGAGAGATGATGACACCTCCAGTATGTTCCTCTGATATTGTAAGGTTTACTTAACACAAGCGAAGCAGAAATGTATTTATTATCAGTCATACGCCTCTCATCACCGTGGTGTGAGAGATCTGTTCAATATTGAAGTTAAATTTGAAGCTTACATTACTCTGCACATGCTAAAAATACCAGCAGAGCTAAGGTACAGGCAAGTGATGATGTATAATGCCCTTGCCACCTTGGAAGGCTGCTATGATCAGTACAGATTGAAGGTTGCATGTATTGCAAACTTGGCTGGGGTACAAGATTTATTTTACATTTACTTCTTGATAGGTGTCTGAGATGAAAAACACTACAGAAGTCCCAGATATTACATCAGGTACTGAGTATCTGTACCTTAGCATTTTGAATCTGAGAAATATTTCTGCAAAGATATTGAGAAGAATTTTTTTGTTCTTTTCCATAAATTCCAAAGTTCAGCTCCTCACCTGATATAAATGCATTTTATTTTACTTAACATCAAGAAAACTTAAAATGTATCAAAGGTGGTGGATGCTGACATGAGCATCAACAAATTCCTGGGTTATTACCCTTGAGATACAAAATGCATGAAAATATGGAAAAATCTGGGTGAAGATGAAGTTTGACTCTGTCTCTAAAGGTCATAGCCAATTTTCAAAGTCACTATTGTACAATCACTGTAAAAAGGTAGAGAACCTTCTTTGTTTTTCTGATGGTAGAGTGTTTCTGCAATAGTATGAGGGACAAATAAAAGAATATTTCCTCTGTGTAAACATAAAAAAGGACTGACGTGATCAAACAACACTTATCCACCTTTGCTTTTCATAGATACTTTTCATGGAGATTATAAGTCATAGCAGAATCCTACATTTGACAGCTAAATCCTTTTGGATGCTGGTCGTGTAGTATATCAGTGAGATAAAAATGGGATACATCTGATTGTCATCCCTAAATATCCTTTTGTAATCTTTAACCTTTCAGAAGAAATTCTACTGTTCTATTTTGAGATATACTGAGGAAAAAAAAACTTTCGGCAAGTAACAACACTCCACTGAGTGGAGGTTTTAATACTGGATCTTTTAACATTACTACTGTAACCAATGTACACAGTTTTTGAATAAAATTTTTCAGCACTAGGGGCATGTCAGACTATCCTTGCTACTGTGGGAATGGCAGTATCGAGCTTTAGTTAGTGTTCTGTTTTCTTTTTTGTCTCTTCCAGGTTTTTACTCTTCGTTTAAAAACTTCCCTTAATCTTAAGGTCTAAGAGTAAATGGTAGTGTTCTTCTACAGGGAGCTCTTGCTGAAAGTTCATCAGCTTCTTTCCTCTCTGTGCAATGGGACTAGGGACAATTCAGCTTTCAGACTTGTTTTTACATCCTTTCACTGTTTTCTTGTGGTTGTTGTTGTAGGAACAAAGTCTCACTTCACATACAAACAAGTTTCTGTACAAAATCATGTTCACCTATTTGTCAATGCAGTGTATTGATATAATAGAAGATTTCCTACAGGTGGTATCATAATTAGCAATGCAAACTAGGAGAGAATGCTTAATGAGAAAAGAAGTTATTTAGAAGAGGGAGAAAAAAATCACATATTAAATAGTATTAACTTGTTTCTGTCCCTTTGTACTTGTACATGTAATATAAGCTTCTTTTATTCAACTTCCCTTTGTGTCAACACACTGCCTCTGTGAGCTCGCTGTGGAGATTGCATTATACCAAGCTTCATATTTTGCACAGGCTTTGGACTTATAGAGGAACTAAATGTTTTACTACATTCAGCTATTAATGCCCCTGAAAACAGGAGACTTTAGAGTCTGTAAATTAATGTCAAGATACATTGGTTACATTCCCTCGTTTACCTTTATACCACGATAAATTAACATGCATATGTGTGAAACTCTAGTTGGTGACCTCTTCAAGTTAATAAAGCTTGACATTTTAATAGGATAAACAAATGTTTTATTTGTACAGTGTGAAGTATTTTACCAATGATCAGATGTGAGTTTGTTAGATGTTTGTTCTTTATATACTGGAGGTAGAGCTCATGTTTGCTAGATGACCTATTATTCTGCTGATTCATTGAATGTGTGTTATAATTTAAAGGTCAGGGCTATCCATTAAACTTATCAACATGGTGCAAGATACTTTAAATCAAAAATGTTCTTGCATAAGCTTCATTAATTCTACAGCAAGAATGCTAAAACAACAGTGAGGAAAGTTAATTCTCCAAACTGAAAGACTGCAGCCCACGACTCTTATGACTACCAGCCTTCAATAGAGTGGAGTCACAGGTAGTTCACAAAGAAAGTAGGTACATTTTCAATGGAGCTTATATTTTATTTCCCACTAAATAATATTATTGGGAAAAATAATTTAAGAACTGATTCCAGGAATGTGGGGTATGATCCCAGTTTTTTATTGAGACACATAGTGGATCAGAGTAACACAATACAGACCTGCTTCAACTTTCAGTTCGGTTTTGTGAGATGATTTAACTAAGACATTTAGGTTGAAATAATAGAGCAATCATATAATGAACACCCAAACCTAATACTAGAGAATTCATAGACAGTAATGGATTGCTTATATATTACTATGAATCTCTCAAGGATTCTTTATTTTTAGTTCTTATAAATGATAAAGAACATCTAAATAATTAGACTATATGACAAATAATATTCTAGGATATACGACAGTATGTAACAGCTATGTAGTTTAGCTATGTAGAAGAGAATCATAGAATCATAGAATTATAGAACAGTTTGGGTTGGAAAGGACCTTTAAAGGTTATCTAGTCAAACTTCCCTGCAACGAGCAGGGACATCTTCAACTGGATCAGGTTACTCAAAGCCCCGTCCAACATGACCTTGAATGTTTCCAGGGATGGGACATCTACCACCTCTCTGGGTAACCTGTTCTGCTGTTTCACCCTCCTCATTGTAAAAAATGTCTTCCTTCTATCTGTTTTTAATCTACACTCTTTTAGCTTAAAATCATTATCCCTTGTCCTATCACAACAAGCCCTGCTAAAATGTCTGTCCTCATCTTTCTTACAAGCCCCCTTTACGTACTGAAAGGCTGCAATAAGGTGTCCCTGGAGCCTTCTCTTCTCCAGGCTGAACAACTCCAACTCTCTCAGCCTGTCCTCATAGGAGACGTGTTCCATCTCTCAGATCATTTCTGTGGCCTTCCTCTGGACCTGTTCCAACAGGTCCATGACTTTGCTGTGCTGAGGGCTCCAGAGCTGGATGCAGGACTCCAGAGAAGACTGGATATCAGCTTCATTTACACTGTTATATTAATCTGTTATATAATATTGATATTTATTGTGATTATCTTAAAAGTCTAAATTAATGTTAAAAGTGTGAAGGGGCTCCTATGACATTTTTTATTTTTTTAATTTTTTTTTTTGCATGGAGTTTTCAGAAACTGTAGGTGGAGCTCCAACCAGCATGCAAGTGACAAAAATATAGTGACAAAAATATAATGACAATTGCAAGTCCTCTGGCAACATTTATTTGTGGGTGACCTTTAAAAAATATCTTCTGCCTCCAGGCACACACATGCTATATACACTAATCCTCTTAAGTTTCCCTTATAGCTCAAATATGCTGCTGCTTATCCCAACATCACTTCTGTCTTTGGACCTCATTTCTCTGTCTCAAATTTTTTTTGACTTCTGATAACATCTGCTAATAGACCAATCTTTTCCTATAAAGTTTATTAGGTGTATGTAGCTGATTTCAAAAGGCTCAAGATTAGTTTTATAGAGTACTGCCTGAAAATTAGAGGAAGGCATCCCAAAGTGGTTTTTCAAATGAGTTGCTTGGAGGTAGAGTGCAGACTATAAAGGGGCTATAGAATCCTATCAAAAGTGATTAAGAGAGTAAAAGAACATTTAGGCCAGAATAGATCTTTTTTGCTGTTGTTATATCTACTGTCTTATGTTACTGTTATCAATAAGTGCTTTTTTAATAATATGAAACTAACTTATTCAAAGTTGTATATTAGACAAGAAAAAGGAAATAATTTTTCATTGGCACTCCTTTTATTTCCACGAAGTGTGGTTTTTCCCTATTTTGATTGCTTGTACAAAGCCTAAATTAAATCAGAGTTAATTGGAAATATACACCTAGATAATACTGCTAAAAAATACCTAAAAGAAAAGTACAAGTTAATTAACTTCCTTATTAGGTCAGGATGCAATCCTCTGTGCCACACCAGTTACAGAGGACTGGCTATAGTGAAGCCTTGTTCCTACAGATTTCTGTCTTTTCAGTAACTAATTAATTTAATTTTAATAAACCAAATTTTTGGTAGATTTCTATCCAGTACAATAAATTGCATAATTTTATTACAGCTTTTTCCACAGAGAAATATGACAGGTTTGTGAAGCCTGTTATGTGACAGCTTGAAAGTAATTAGACCTCAATCCCAGCACTAGCCACCCACTTATTTCTGTGAAACTAGAAAGAACTTACTCATCTTGGAGGTTTCTACCCCACTGTTAATCTGTTTTAAATCACTCAGTGGGTTCAAAAAATCCTTAGAAGGGCACTCACAGGCAGAAATACAGGTGAAATAATCCCCTTTGCCATTACTAAAAACCTAAGTGATACTTAGGTACTTAGGCTACCACTAATATTGGTTTCCCACATGGCATAGGTAAACATCACTAACGTGTTCAATTGAAGCTTTTCCACAGTGGGCAAATTATATCATGAAAGGGCTGGTCACACTTCTCTATGTGAAATAGTCTCAGCTCATGAAATGTCGAAGACTGCCCGGAAAACTGGTATGTGCCTTATCTCATTCTCATTTCTTTCCCAGTGAACAGCAGATCACTGAATCACAGAAGCACAGGCGTTGGCAAGGACCTCTGGAGATCAACTAGTTCAACCCCCTTGCCAGAGCAGGGACACCTAGAGCAGCTTGCACAGGACGGTGTCCAGGCGGATTTGGAATGTCTCCAGAGTCGGAGACTCCACCACCTCTCTGGGCAGTCTGTTCCAGTGCTCTGCCACCCTCAAAGGAAAAAAGTTCCTCCTCATGTTAACGTGGAACTTCCTACATTCAAGTTTGTGCCCATTGCCTCTTGTCCTATCACTGGGCATCACTGAAAAAAGACCGGTGCCATCCTCCCTGCACCCTCCCTTTAAGTATTTATAAGCATTGTTGAGATCCCCTCTGAGCCTTCTCTTCTCCAGACTCAAGACCCAAGTCCCTCAGCCTTCCCTCAGAAGAAAGATGGTCCAGCCCCCTAATCATCCTCGTAGCCCTCTGCTGTACCCTCTCCAGCAGTTCCCTGTCCTTCTTGAACTGGGGAGCCCAGAACTGCACACAGGACTCCAGGTACGGCCTCACCAGGGCAGAGTAGAGGAGGAGGATAACTTCCCATGACCTGCTTGCCACACTCCTCTTGATGCACCCCAGGATGCCATTGGCCTTCTTGGCCACAAGGACACATTGCTGCCTCATGGTCATCCTGTCATCCACCAGGACTCCCAGGTCCCTTTCCATAGAGATGCTTTCCAGCAGGTCAGCCCCTAACCTGTACTGGTGCATGGGGTTATTCCTCCCCAAGTGCAGGATCTCACACTTGTCCTTGTTGAACTTCATGAGATTTCTCTCTGCCCAACTCTCCAGCCTGTCCAGGTCATGCTGAATGGCAGCACAGCGTTGCAGTGTGTCAGCCACCCCTCCCAGCTTTGTGTCATCAGCAAACTTGCTGATGGTACACTCTACCCCTTCCTCCAGGTCATTGATGAATATGTTGAACAGGACTGGACCCAGTACTGACCCCTGGGGAACACCACTTCTCACAGACCTCCAACTAGACTCTGTGCCACTAACCACAACTCTCTGAGCTCTATCTGCCAGCCAGCTTTCAATCCACCCCACCGTCCATTCATCCAACCCACACTTCCTAAGCTTGCCTATGAGGATGCTGTGGGAGACAGTGTCCAAAGCCTTGCTGAAGTCAAGGTAGACAACATCCGCCGCCCTCCCCTCATCTATCCATCTGGTCATGCCATCGTAGAAGGCTGTCAGATTAGTCAGACATGACTTCCCCTTGGTGAATCCATGTTGGCTACTTCTGATAACCTTCTTTTCCTCCAGATGCTGGGAGATGACACCCAGAATGAGCTGTTCCATCATCTTTCCAGGGATGGAGGTGAGGCTGACTGGCCTGGAGTTTCCTGGGTCCTCCTTCTTGCCTTTTTTGAAGACTAGAGTGACATTGGCTTTCCTCCAGTCATCAGGCACCTCGCCTGTTCTCCAGGACCTTTCAAAGATGATGGAGAGTGGCCCAGCAATGACTTCTGCCATCTCCCTGAGCACTCACGGGTGCATCCCATCAGGACCCATGGACCTGTGGATATCCAGTTGACTTAACTGATCTCTAACTTGATCCTCCTCAACCAAGGGAAAGTCCTCCTTCCTCCAGACTTTCTCTGTTACCTGTAGAGTCTGGGACTCCTGAGGGCTGGCCTGAGCAGTAAAGTCTGAAGCAAAGAAGGCATTTAGTAACTCCACCTTCTCTGCATCATCTGTCACCATGGCCCCCGTCTCGTTCAACAGCGGGCTCACATTTTCACTAGTTTTCCTTTTGCCTCCAATGTACTTGAAGAAACCCTTCCTGTTGACCTTGACATCCCTTGCCAGATTTAATTCCAAGGAGGCCTTGGCTTTCCTCGTTTCATCCCTGCATACTCTGGCAGCATTCTTGTAATCTTCCCAAGTGGTCAGTCCCTTATTTCATTTACTGTAAACAGATGCTTGGGTTGTGGCAATGGCCTGCAACTGAGAGCTTATCTGTTTAAATGTTGTCAGGAGTAAAAGAGTAAAGATTCCTTAGACTCTGAGTGCAAGGTGCCACCTGTCTAACAATGTGCAAGAAGGTGATGAAGGCAATGAAAGTTCACCAAAATTAGAAGGATGCCACCGTAGATGCTTGGAAAGCTCTATCCCCATGTTACAGAGACTTGGAAAGTAGAGGGTGTGGGGAAGAGACAGGAAAAGCTTGCAAGAAGTATGAGACATGTAACTGAAGTTTTATTTTGGGAAGGTGGGAGAATCAAGAACCACGGTAGAAAGCATGACACTTGAAGGTAGGAGGGTATAGGTCAGGACATGCGGCAACAAAGGAATGTGGATCCTCAGAAGTTCAGCCACTTCTGGATTAAAAATTGTCTCTCCTAAATTCATTCTCCAGTGCTTAGTAAACTGAACTTTCATGAGTGTTTTTCCCAGTTGCTTCCCTTTTTAACCTGTGAAGCTTTGTGAAGCTTGAAAGAACAAATAAACTTAGAACACTCACATCTCTCTCAAAATAGGTTGATATGAAAAACAGTTTAAAAAAAATGTATAATCAAATAAACCATGTTTCTCTGTCAAACCAGGCTGAAGAAAACCCCAGAAAATCCAGAGTTCCCTTCTTTGAAGTATATGTTCCAGCTGTAAGGATATTTAGTTGAACTCACTCCTCAGCATTCTTTCGAACCTCATAAATCTTGAATTCTTCCCTGCATAGTGACATAGCTTCAATAGGAGAAATGAAAAGTACTCCAAAAGACATGAATAACTTATAGCCTGATGGTTATGGCACTTAAAAGTAAGTGATAGTTTGTAAAGAGTCAGATCCTGTCAGTGTATATTAGTCATGCTCTAAGAACATCTCTCTGACTGAGTCTTTGCCTTTGTCAAAGATTCCTGGGTTCAATGCCCTTTCCAATGAAAAGAATTAAAATCCTTAACTTCTGCCCTCCTAGGAATGTTTTTGCCAGGAAACTAGTACTCAGGCTGAATGTAAAGTTGTGGACATTTATTTACTTTGTTTTGGCAGACAAGAAATAATAAGACAAAAAGGAAAAATGCCAAAAAAAGGACACACAAGGAGTGGACACAATGTTCCTAACCTGTTGGATATGGAAGTCAGCGAAGAAACATGGTCTTGAACTAGATTTGGCTAAGGAAAAAAAGGAACCTAAATGTCCCACTTTCTTTCTAAATGCTCTAAGTATGACGGTTTATACAAAAGGCAGTTGAGAGACCAGTCTTTACTGAAGAAACGTGAAGCCTGGATCAAGAGCTGAGAAAAGGGTATATGCATGGCTGAGGAAGCTACTTGCAATCTGAAAGGGGTAGTCTCTAGCTGCAGCTTTCTCCGCTGACTAGCTTCTGCCATGTTTTTTCCTTAGATTGTGGCTTTTTTAAGGAACCAAGGCTTAAACTGTCTTTGCCCTATCATACTACCTTTCTTCACCTCCTCATCCATAACTTTGAAACTGAGCAATTTCAATCAACTGTTGCAGAGGATGAAGGTGTCAAAATTAAAAAGTTCCTTTGGATTTCAAGAAAAAAACATCAGATTAATAAAAATTAATTATTTTATTAGGCTGACCAATCAGCACACATAAACTACCAGTCATAGCAAGCAGAGCTCTGAACTCAGTGAAAAACACAAGTAGTCTCTGTCACGAGGAAAAAGTCTGCAAGTCAGCATTTCTGTGAAAGGGCTGGCAAGAACAAGAGGAAGGGGTACAAAGGGACAATTCTGAGGTCAAGCTGTTGTGGACAGTATGTTATGTGCGAACATAAAATGCCTATGCATGAGTTAAACTTTGTTGCTGCAGTTCATCATGGAAGAGGTTGTTTTACAGTACCATTTTAAGGGTAAACTTACACAGACAGAAAGAGATAAACTTTTTTGAGTTCATACCCCAAGCTTCTCAGATGCAGTCCATGCAGCTAACGTGTCTTTCCAGACTACAAGTGGCTCAGAATGTGAGTGCGATGTGATGGGTTGGCCTTGGCTAAGGGCCAGACTCCCACCCAGCTGCTCAGTCACTCCCCTTCCTCAACAGGGTAATAATTTACAAATCATAAGAGCAAATAATCAGTGTTTTTATCTGAATATTCAGCTGTTTTTAAAATTGTTCATGAGTATTATGTCTCATAGATGTTAGAGTGCCACATTGCCTTACAGAGCTGGTTTACTTTTGTTAAAAAAACAAAACAAAACAAAACAAAACATTTTTGGGTGTTTAAAATGTATGGAGGTGATTTTAACCTACTATTAACTAGGGAAAAGTTGTTGAAACCACACTTGTGCTTTTCCCAGTGTATTCATCACTCAGAACCTATTTACTAGTTAAATTAAAATGGTGCCTGCCCAAAAAAGGTAGTCTTTGGAGGGATTTTTCTTCCTAAACTGAGCCTCTCCTTGAAAGACCTTCAGTCCTCTGAATTTTAAATTTAGGCACCTGACTTAGACAAAAGGAATTTAATCACTTCATACCTATATTCATTTTTTGTCTATCTTTTAAAGTTTTTATTAAAGGGTCATTTTCACTCTTGTTCAAAAGAAAATGCTACACTTCTTAATGTATCTACCTTTGGAGCAATCATTTAAAAAGAAGAGGTAAAATAAAGTTGTGGAACTTTTTTTAATTAACTTAAACTAAAAACCCATAGAAAATCCGAGATCCATGAATACCTATGTTTATTCTATTTCCTAACTCCATTACCATGGCCTTATCTTGATGTATGGTTGCATAACTCTGGTAACACTGATTCTTTGGTGCTTTGTCTCAGGTATTCTTCAGAGATAGTGCAGTGACCATAATCAATACTGTCTCAATATTAACTTAATGCAAAATTCTTGTAAGGTTCATTGTACAACAGTGCTTGCAACGTATCTTCCTTGGTTCACTGAGGAACTATGAAGTGATCTGGGAGAAATGATGGTGCAGAGGTGTCTGAGAATTGGCAATTTTTCTTTTCAGGAGAATGTCATAGGTTTGAAAAACTGTTTCTCAGGTCTGAAGAAGAATTATGAAGAGGGAAAAAGATCATCAAAACTCTGAGACATTATTGACCTACCTGCTTCAGAGCAGAAACATGAACCTTGCAGACATGCAAAGCTCAGTGATGCTTAGTGTTCCAGACATCTTAGCTGTTACATTCTGTGTTTCAGAACTCTGTAATGTCTTTTTTTTTCCTCCAATAAGGAATGAAAACAAGCTTTAAAATACTCTGTGAGATTAATTTCCTCTTTTCTAGGCAGCCATAGATACTAATCCCTAGCCTATGCCATAAAAGCTTGAATGACTGACATAACACTATTTGGATCAAAATGCAGACCTTTTGGAGGCTGTTGAGTAACATTCGAAATTGGTAGCAGTATTAGAGCAATCGTATACTAAAAGCCAACAAACTGTAGCTCTTTTAGTATTTGTTCTATATTTGTAAGACATTCCAAACCTCAGTTCAGGAAGACAGAGGCAACACGTGAAAAAAACACTTTATTTTTTCTGCTTTGGGATATTTTTTAAAGGATCCTACTTCTTCCTTCTTTCTCCCAGACCTCCCTGTTATATGTGTTATTATTCATCTACTGACATCTTAAATTGAAGTAGTTAAAGAACAAACCAGCAACTATTAAAAAAATATGCATTTTATTGTCATTTTAATATTAAATCGGTTATATTAAATGATTCAGTATACATATGAAACATATAGGTGAAAGTGGAGTCAGCTAAATCCACATTCATACGTGTCAATATAAAGCACAGTCTGAGCACTAATGCATATGCTTCTGGAAAAAGCTTACCTCGATCCTTCTTAACTTATGAAATGATCATGTAAGGCATATAATTTTAAGTTTTGTAGTACTGAAAATTGGATTACATGGAATGAACAGGAATTTATAAAAGCTAAGGATTAGCTCATGAAAATCTCCATGAATTTAAAACCATACTGCATTCATAATATCCTTTGAGAAAGAAAAAAACATGTTGTTCAGTAAGTGAGAAAGCTATTGATGCCATTTAGGGGGGTGAATAACATTTTAACTGTATTGAAAATATTTGTGATTCTGTGGTGGGTTGACTTTGGCTTGCCACCAGGTGCCCACCAAGTCATTGTATCACTCCTCATCAACAGAACAGGGGAAGAAAATTCAATGAAAAAGATCGTGGGTTGAGATAAGGACAGGGAGATCACTTATTAAGTACCATAATGGGCAAAACAGATTTGACTTGATTTAATTTAATTTATTTCCAGTTAATAAGAACAAATCTAAAACCACCTTCCCCCCACAACTCTTTTCTTTCCAGGTTCAGCTTTTCTTCTGACTCTTCTACCTCCCCTCCCTAAGCAGCTCAGGGGGATGGGGAATGAGGGTTGTGGTCAGTTCATAAGGTTTCATATCTGCTGCTTCTTCCTCCTTACAATCTTCCCCCGCTCCATTGTGGGGTCCCTCTGGTGGGATACAGTCCTTCACAAACTGCTCCAGCGTGGGTCCTTCCCATGGTCTACAGTGCTTCAAGAACTGCTTCAGCATGGATCCTTTTCACAGGGTAGAGTCCTCCAGGAACAGACTACTCCAGTGTGGGTCCCCTGTGGGTCACAGGTCCTGCCAGCAAACCTGCTCCAGCATGGGCTCCTCTCCGTGGACCTCAGCTCCTGCCAGCAACCTGCTCCTGTGTGGGCTGTCCATGGTCTCCAGCTTCCTACAGGACACATCCACCTGCTCCACTGTGGTCCTCCATAGGCTGCAGGAGGACAGTGTGTGTCACGATGGTTTTCTCCATGGGCTGCAGAAGAATCTCTGCTCCAGTACCCAGAGCACCTCCTCCTCCTCCTTCTTCTCTGATCTTGGTGCCTGCATTGTTTTTTTCTCTCACATTTTCTCAATCCTCTCTCAAAGCTGTTGCACAACATTTTTTACCTCTCTTTAAAATGTTATCAAAGAGGTGCCACCAGCATCGCTGATTGGCTTAGCTTTGGCCAGTGACAGGTCTGTCTTGGAGACAGCTGGAACTGACTCTGTCTGACATGGGGCAGCTCCTACTGTCTTGTCACAGAAGTCACCCCTGCAGCCTTCCTGCTCCCAAAACTTTGCCATGTAAACCCAATGCAGCTTCTAAAGGCTTACATATTAAAATTGGCATTCTTGTGCCTAAGGCCCTCAGATATAGCTGCTTAGAACAGAGTCAATCCACTGTAAAATCTGGCTCATTTTCATAAACATATGATCAACTATTTTATCTCTTATTCACATACCTGTCAAACATGATGACCTTCTGTTCTTTTGAACACTTGCATGACTTTTCAGTAACATCTCATAAACCTAACGAATAACTTTTCTGTAAAGGATATCATGGAAGAAATACTGTAATGGGTATCTGTTTTCCAAGAAAAAAAATACTGAAAACGATACACAACAAGAACATCAATTCACATATTACTTGTGACACATCCCACTTTTGATGATATACTTTGCTGACTTGGATTGTATTTGGTTTTCAAGGCCAACCTTCAGGGAAGGCAGTTATATTTGAGGGAAAAATGGTAGCATCAATATAATTTGTTGCAAATTTGTCCTCTTTTTCAAATTCTCTTGTGGATCACAGGAAGATGAATATTCAGTTTCAGATCCAATAAACTATTCAGTTTTGTTCAGTTCTAGAAAAGAAATGAATTAAAGTGATTCTCATCCAACTGAGAGCAATACACAGAAAATGAACTTCAGAAGTCTTCTGTTTTCCAGGTATCAAGGACTGTAGGAGGATGCCAGAAAATACAGGTTATTTAATAGTGAAACTGTGTCCTGGGTAACTCCTTTAGAACTGCCCTCTGATAGTCCAGGGCTTCTGGGAATTCAAGAGTAAGAGCTGTGCTTCTCTTTGCTTACCACCAAAAATGTTGTATGCTTAAGCAGTTAATCTAGAGATTAAAATATTTAAAAGCTATGGAATTAAAGCAAGCAAACAAGCAAACAAACAAACAAAAAAACCCAGGTGAACAAACAAACAGACAGAGTCAAAAGCCTGAGATAACACTCATGTCTCCTTCTAGAAGAGGATGTGTGAAAAGACATCAGTGATTCTTCATGTCTAAATTTATATTTGATTTAACTGGAACAAGATAATTAAAAAAAAAAAGCCTGAACTGCTGGATGAGGAAGACAAAAAAAGGCTCAGAAAAAAATCTTTTTCCTTCCCACTGCATTTTTATAGTTTGAAAGTGTTACTTCCACCTCTTTGCATATAAATTTCCTCTTTCTCTTCTGGTCTGTTTTCTGCTGCAGACTCCCGGATTACTGTCTTTCTTCACCCATCTGTCCCTACTCTCTGGTCCAAAAAGTCCTCATCAAATCATGTTCAATTGTTGCTGTTGAAACAGCAATCTCCTTGCCCTTCCTTATTTCCTGAGGATTTAACCTGATAAAATGTGCTGTAGCAAAGATTATACATAACGACAGTCATCCCCTCTGTTGCTCAGTGACAGTCTGTGTAACTGAACACTATATGCTTGGTCTATACAACACCTATGAACAGACTGCGTACTTTTGCTATTTTCATAGAATGGGATTTATGTATTTTAATGCATCAATGTTTTTCCTCATCCCCGATTGTCAACCATATTATCTAGTAGCTTCTATAGAAATGACAATTATATTAAGCTTTCTGTTTTGTGACCTCGAAACAGAAACCATTTGAAGTTTTGCAGCATTATCAAAATAAAGTGTTCTGTTTTTTGCATTCTCCTTTGGGATCCTTCGTTTCAGTAATATTCCCCATGAATTTACAGCATTGTGAGTGATTTTTTCTGGTTATCGCTGATCACTGAAGACGCTTTGTCTTCTGACCCCTATAACACTAGCTCTCAAATTGATTTATGAAGCTTTAGTGGATGTATACCTTGTTACCCTTTGGCCTCCTTGTGGAAATTGGTAGGAGTGCCAGGCTCTGTGTACAAATGCTGCAGTGACCTAGTTATATGGATCAGAGCAACTTTGGTAAAGCATACCTTAGGCAGTTTTTTTGAAACTACCTTTAACTTACAAGGTTATAGTAAAATGCAAATAAAGTGTTTATTTACAGCATCTGATAAAGACAGCATAGAGATGCTTAGAAAAGACAAGTGAAGGAAAATCAATTCTTAATTTACACTAACATGAAATATAAAAGATCTGTTTGTCTGCTCAGTGTCTCACATTTCGAGCTGCATTTGTGAAGCAGAATTACGTCTTTACAAATCCTCCTGGCTTTGACAGACAGTTTTGTTCTTGGAGTCCTCTCAGTATCACTTTCAGATTCAAATCTTTTCCTCTGTCCTTATCTTTATCCACCTGCTCCAGTCCAACCTGCAATCTGTTTCTTACGCTGTTTCCACACAAGGTAACAGCTGTGAAAACTCCTTAAGAGAGAAAAAAAAAAATTTCCCTATTCAGTTGGAAATGTTCCAGAAATGCTATATTTATTTTTTGGGGAAAAAGCAGTTAAAAAACCCCAAATATATATCATACCATTTTACAACAGTGAGAGTTCATTGCTTTTTTTCCAGAGGAAGTGGAGAAAGCATTTATGCCAAGAGGTAATCTCAGGTATAAACCCTAGATTGAAACCAGGGCTCTCCCCCTGCAAAAATACTCCTCACCACCAGTATTTATGTTGGCTGATTGGCTGTCTATGGCAAATCCTCTTTTCACATGTTCTCTGATTCACTACTGCAAGGAAGGTTCAGTAGTGGACTTAGGATCTTGACTCTGTGTCATAAACTTCAGTTTGGAAGTAAATTGTTTTGCAGGTTTATCCTCATGATAACATAAACGTTAGTCCACACAGTCCTGATGTAGATATGATAAGTTAATATAGTCTGTCCTCTGTTTGGTAAGGCAGATGTTTTACAGGCCAGTGACTTGATATTTTTAGGTTTTTAACCAGGGTAAATATAGCCACAACTAGTTGTGATGACCCCTTCTAGTTATAAATGTGACCAAACTGTATTATTCTTTTCCTCTTCTGCAGAATATTTTTGTTGGGTTTTGGATTGTTTTGATTTTGTGGAGGGTGATGTACTTTTGGGGGGGGTTCTTTTGAAAAAAACAAGCTATCGAACAAACCTTTTGCTTTAACCTCAGAATGAAGTAACCACTATTTTAAAAACAAAGACAAAAACCCATAACCCCCCCCCGCCCCAACCCCAAAACCAGAAAAATACCCAAACAACCTCACACAAAGACAGAAACAAACCATGAGCAGCTGCATGGACAAGGCACTGTAGATCACTGCCAATTTCTCATATTTATAGAATGAGATCTTTGAGCAAAACCTTATTTTTTATCCATGTGTGTTTGCACAGTTCCTAGACCAAAGGATACTGGTCTTGATGAGAATTATAAGCACTATAAGAATAACGTTGAACTGAACTGCAGGGAAAAAGAGGGGAATCCATAAAATACAGTTTGCACCTTTCCATCTGTACAAAGACTACTCATACTTATTTCTTTAATATCTGTAATACAAATTTTGAAGGATCAGAAGGTTGTATCTTACTAATCAGAAAAGGTAGATGAGCAAGAACTTTTACAGTTAATACTTCTGAAAATCAGCCTATAGTTTTAGATTTTAAGGGCTTTTAAAGACCCTAGTATATAAACAATCTCATTGAATAAATAAACCAAGTTATGAGACTGACCGGCCTGTAGTTCCCCAGGTCTTCCTTTTTACCCTTTTTAAAAATGGGGGTTGTGTTTCCCCTTTTCCAGTCAGTGGGAACTTCACCAGACTGCCATGACTTCTCAAATATGATGGATAGTGGCTTGGCAACTTCATCCACCTGCTTCCTCAGGACCTGTGGATGTATCTTATCAGATCCCATGGACTTGTGTACTTTCAGGTTCCTGAGATAGTCTCAGACCTGATCTTCTCCTACAACGGGCGGTTCTTCATTCTCCCAGTCCCTGCCTTTGCCTTCTGTGACTTGGGTGATGTGGCTAGACCATTTGCTTGTGAAGACTGAGGCAAAAAAGTTGCTGAGTACCTCAGCCTTCTCCATATCCTGGCTAACCAGGTCTCCCGTTTCCTTCCTGACAGGGCCCACATTTTCCCTTGTCTTCCTTTTATCACTGATGTACCTGTAAAAGCTTTTCTTGTTGCCCTTGACATCCCTGGCCAGATTTAATAGGTTTATCTTTCTTTATTCTTTTATATAGATTTACCTAAAGAAATTCACATTGTCTTTTCTAGTGGAAAAATATTTGAAAATATGTTTGATTGACACCCAATGTTGATATAACTAAATATAGGATTTGTACTTTCTTGGTATTACTATCTGAAACATCACTATCTTATAAGTAGACAGGAAATACAATGCATTTTAGGTAGGCTGGCATCATTACCTGTTACTGAGATTATTAACATTTTAGTTGTTTATACCTTTACCAGACATTAGCCATTCCAGCTGTCATTGCTCATGCTTACTGACTATCTTTGATGAAATTCTTTCTGGAGGGAAATAAAAGGTTTAGAATAGACAGTTTGTGCACTGGGCTGTTGTGGAAAAAATGGGGTTTCGTATCATTCTGTTCCTGTTTGTATAATAATTCGTTGACAAAAAAGAAATACATGTATAATGGATCAGCACAGTATCTCCTGGAATTTCTTCATTTCTAATCATACCCTGAAAAATATTATTTATGTGGGCTTTTACATAAGTATGTTAGGAAATATTTGATTTAGATGTATGAAGGTGCCTATCTAGTTTTATACGCAGTGCTGGGATATCACATGGCCCCCCGCAGATGAACTGGGTGCCTGGATGCTATCAAGTTTTCAGTCTCAAGGCAAACTGCTGTCTATGTTGAATTCTGATGGAATAAACTTTCATGTAGTCAATACTTGTTTTATCTTATAGACAGCTGGTCCTTTGTTTAAAACCTAAGTGTAAAACTGAGGTCATGGATCCAGAACTGATCTCAGTAGAAATACTCTAAGGGTAAAAAAAGTAATTTCCCTTAGAGCGCCTCTGTGCTTCTTTCCCTTTTTTATCTGTGAAAGTTTCACCAGTTTTGACTGTTACACAACAAAGTAAGCCTTAAGTGAATCAATGATTTTCTTAACATTTCTTTTTCTTCCAGTCACTAGTGGAATGCAAGTAGATATTTATAACAAAATTGTGCTCTTTTTCCAAGTACACTAGCCCCTTTAGTGCAAAAAATCATTCAGAAGTGCTTTTAAATACTACAGTCTATTTTGTGTCACATATTTTTGAGGCAATTATTGATGTATTTTACCAGTACACAAGAAGATTGCAAGAAAAGGCTATGCTTTCAAAATAACATGAAGAGTAAATGACAAAATTATAAAGATTCTACTTTGCAATAATCAATTGAACTGTACACCTTACATTAAACTAGCTTGTGGGGAGTAGCAGAACACAATACACACACACACACACAGAGACACACAGAGAAAAAAATAATTAGATTAATTAGAAATAAATGACATGTCCATGTTGCTAAATAAAACCAGGTCAAAAGTTAACTCTATCACTGGACTACTGATTGTCCCTAGAGCTTGTTAACACATTCTCTGATACAGGTTTGACCTACAACCTCAAGAAGCCAGAAAATAACTGAACAAGGTTCAGTGGACAGCATATACCAAGGAATGCTTCCAACAGGTAGTGCAGACAAAATTGGTCTGGCTTGACTTCCCAGTCTTCCAAAATTATACCATCTGTCCTGATTTCAGATTTCAGCTGTGATAGTGTTAATTTTCTTTCTACTGGCTGCTATGTTTCAGATTTGGTATGAAAGGAATGTCAATAATGTATATTGTTTTAGTTGTTGCTAGGTGATATTTATAGTATTCAAGGACTTTTTTCAGCCTCCCATAGAAGCTGAGAAGGAGCATAGACAGAACAATGGAATGGCCAATGGAATATTCTGTACCATAGAAGTCATGCTCGGTATATAAATGAGGGTTGTCCAGGGGGCGGGAATTTGTGATCATTTCTCTGGACGGTGCCAATTTCACCAGTTTACAGGGTGGTGAAAGTGACTTGTGTCATAATTATTGTTATTTTCCTTTTCTGATATTGTTCTGATATTGTTAAACTGTCTTTATCTCAACCCACAAGTTGTTAGGGATTGGTTTTTTTTTCCCTTTTCATTTCTTTTTCTTTCCCCTCCCTTTCTCCCTCTTCTCCTTACCCTTCTGGGGGTGAAGGAAAACTGCATGAACAGCTGCATGGTGCTAGCTGCCGGCTGGGGTTAAACCATGACACCATCACACTTTGCTTGCTCAGGCATCTTTACATGTGTTCACTCCACCTTAAGCCATATATTTTGTGTCATGCTATGAAATATCAGTCTGGCAAGCTCCCACACAGATCTTAAAACATTTCAGACATTTAAAACTGGAAAATAATATGTGTACATGTACATGTATGTGTGTATATGTATGTGTATGTATATACAGGGATGTCTTATGAGATCCAGAGGAGACCCAGAACCAATGCTATGACATGTGACTAGAGTCCACTAGAGTAATTTCTCTTGGCCTCAAATCAAAAACCCAATATTATCCCTCTTTTATTTAGCACTATTGACAAAATTAATTGTATTGCAAGCATTGTTTGACTAAGGAGACTCATGGAAGTCAGTGGAACTGTTTGTATACTGACTGTCTGTGTGAGTAGAGATTCAGAAAATTCCCTGAACCATTTCTGAATTTAGAACTGGTGAAAGTCTATGCCAGAAACAGACTCATTTCCATTAATACATTTCCCAGAATTTCTTTCTAAATCCTTTTATATTTAAATTATTCCAAATTATTTTACATTTTACCACATGAACCTTTCTATTGCCAAGAGGAAAAAGGTAACTATTGAGCCAAAGTAAACACATCATTATCTTTATTTTATTCTTTTGTTTTGAAAGAAATTTCATGTTATTCAGTTTACACAGGTTTAAATGACATCAAAGGCATGAGACAATGCCAAAACCAGTGAGCATAAGAGAGGAATTCACTTTAGAAAAATGAAATAGCATTTCTGTTTTCAGAAGTCTGGAGGGAAACATCCTACTACAAAAATAAAGAAAAAGGCAGTGGAGGAGAGCCAGTGCCTGGGAGGTGTGTCCTGCTAATAAACAGTTATTGGTTTTGTGACCAGACTGAATTCTGACTTTGAAAGGAGGGCAGTAAAGAGAGAGAGAAATGTGTTCTTGTAGAAAAGGGATATGGTATGGATTGTTTTCTTGAAGTGTAATGATTTCTATTCTCATCCAGATGCTGAACTGAATTTATTGTAGACACAAATATGTATCACGTCTATCATGTCCACATATATCAAAAAGCGAGGTGTCTGCTCCTTTCTATTTCAGACAGAAAAATAACTCATATTAGACAATGCATTAAATCTAACATGTACATATACATTCCAGCTACTGCAGAAGTTTATGTAGAAGTATGACAAATTAGACCAAAAATATATTACTGTGTTTTTAATGAGCAATATTCTGGGTTATTTCTCTACTTTACATGTGTTATGGAAATTACACACGCCAGCCACCATAACAGGGTTTGACTCTAGGTTTCCGCTAAATCAATAAGCCGAAAGGTGGATTCCTTTATAAAGGTACTTTTTATTAATAGCGCTACAGCTCCAGCTGGGTGCCTCCAAAGAGGGACCCTGAACAAAGAAATCCCTGGGCAATTATACCCTTACAACCTAAACTCCCCATCCCTGATGTTCGGACCAAGAGTAATATTAGGGTCTGGGGTCTTCCATTTTTCATTGAGTCCTTTCATTGTCTCTAGGCGAGACGTTTCTTTTCTTATCTGTAAGGGTGCAGCATCTGCTGATGATTGTAGCTTCCTTACTTTCTAGCTTGAACCTGCTCTGTGGCCTTTTAATCACAGAATCGCAGAATCATGGGGGTTGGAAGGGACCTCTGGAGATCAGCTAGTCCAAGCCCCCTGCCAGACCAGGGACACCTAGAGCAGGTTGCACAGGACAGCGTCCAGGCGGGTTTGGAATGTCTCCGGAGTCGGAGACTCCACCACCTCTCTGGGCAGCCTCTTCCAGTTCTCTGCCACCCTCAAAGTAAAGAAGTTCCTCCTCATGTTTAGATGGAACTTCCTAGGTAAACTTCACTAGGTAAAGGTTCAACATACCTAGGTGAAAGTTGACAGCTTGCGGTCTAAGGCTTCAGCAAATTTAGCTACTAATGCTAGGCAAGTTATGCTAAACAAGTTTGCCCTGGTTTGAGGTAAAACAGAACCAATTTTCTTTTCGGTAATTCTACTTTTCAGTTAAGTCTCTTCTAACTGACTGTACTTTCTGAAACTAATGGTAAGTTTTTCAGACAGTGTCTGCTTCTGACAATTACAAGGTTTGATGTTTATAGTTAATACCAAGGAATGGTATGCAGAGAGACTCTCGCTTATACTTATTCCTGTAACAACCAAGGTCAGCTCACTTTGTTATGTGCCACACTGGAGGGTCGGAAGCGGAAAAGTGCAGAGGGGTTGCATCTGTGGGGAGAAGCAGACAGGAGAGGTGACCCTAAACTGACCAACAGGGTATTCCATCCCATGTGCATCATGCTCAGTATAAAAGCTGAGGGATCAAAGGGGTCAAGATCTTTTCTTGAATAACTGGCATCCCAGGAGGACTGTGTCTGTTCTTCTGCCTTTGACTCCGACCTGTGTGTTCCTGAATCCAGTTAGCATCTGCTGCTGAGTCCAGTCTGCGATTTTCCCAGTGCCCGCCGGTGGCTTGATTATCATCCTGGGAGCTCAAGATTGATTTTGTATATATTGTATATATTTCATTATTTTCTTGTTAATATTATTTTTTTCTTTTTATTGTTAATATTTCATTAAAACTGTTTTAGTGTTTTTTTCAACGCAGAAGTCTTTCTCTCTTATTTTCTCTTCCTTCCCTTCTGGGAAGGAAAAGGGACCAACACAGAGCACCTGTCATTCCTTTAGTGACCAGCCAAACCTAAACCTCAATAAAGTTCTATATACGTAATATACCAAATCGCACAACATATGTCAAAAGGCTTTCTCTTTATTATAAATATACAATTTATCAATTGAAAGACATATAAACAATACTTAATTGAGCTTGGTAAGTGATTAACACTTCAACTAGCACCTGACTATAAATATTTGAACTGAGATCAGTCAATTCAGTTGTCTAAGAAAGAACTTTACTGCATTTCCAAACCATTCCTTAACCTGGATAAACGGGTTTCTACACAAAATATAACATAGTTTTTGAATGTATAAGAAATCCTCAAAGCCCTTGAAAATATGTATGATTTATATTGTTTTTGTCCATTTTTCTTATGAAAATCTTCTACTCAGTAAAAAATGCAGCATTAAATGAGGCATTGCTTGTTCTAAAATAATAATAAAAAATCATAGTATACAAACCCAGCCATTTGCACTAATTAATCCACCAGGGAAAAGACCTCATATCCTACACATAAATAATACATAATTTAATGAAAGTACAGGTCACTGGAGAAAAGGAATTGCTTGTTTCTTTGTTTTGAGCACTTAGATAATTTATTGAATCTTGATGTTTAGTTTTAAAATAGGTTATCTTATTCGGGCAATGTATTTGCCTTTATTTTATCTTCAAAGAGATCAAAAAATATAAAATTTCAACCTGCAGACAATTCCCGTTAAAACCAAAGAGAATCTGAAATGTAATAGCAAGCAAGAAAAATAAAAATGAATGTGTAAAAACATTATATAAATGAAAACAAAAAAGAGGTAGAATACATTGCAAGATGTTTTTCTGACACTTCTCTATGTGTTCTTGACATGAATGGAGTACAGCAGAAAATAATTTTGTTCTATTACTAGTTTAGACAGGAGCATGAAGATACAAGACAAATTTAAATCAATGTCATTTAACATAAAGTATTATAATGATGTGAATTGATTAGGGAAGAACAGAGAAGATCAGAATCTTTCTGGTCTGCACTTTGCTTTTGATGACTTTATTAGACCTTGAATAAGAACACGAGTAACTTTTACACAAATATTAGCTGCACACATTACACAGTCAATTTCAGCTGCCAAAAAGGCTCCTGAGATGACCTGCTCTTATGCCTCTGAGTGCTTTGGAGATTAAGTTAGAACTTGCACTGGGTCTTAGCTAGACGTAAGAGCTCATTAGACTGAGAAGAATATTGGGACAATATGCAATGAGATTTATTGTTATATAAAAAATTGCAAAACATTTTATCAGTTGGAAACTCTTTGAAACCTAATGTTTACCTATGTTACCAAGTTTTGTGTTACTAAATTCCTGTCAGCACCTTCCCTTCCCTTCCCTTCCCTTCCCTTCCCTTCCCTCTCTTTTTCTGTATCTCTCTCCATACAACTCTGTAATGTTGCTTGAAGAATGTTTTTCAGGAGTGGGAGCAGTTTCAGGACCTGTGCTTACAACCAGCCTTTTCAACATTTGCTTAAAGTGCCTGGAGCACAGCACAGACACTTCTATATCATTTACTTTCAAATTGTATGACTCTAAATAAATAAAGTGTAAAATAATCCACAGTTTTTGCTTCAAAGTCACTCACTGAAGCAGATAAAAAACACAACTTTTTAGTAAGCAATCAAAAAGCAAGTGCACATATTTTTACTGAGGGTATATTTATTGGATAGAGTCTGGAGGATATGTAGAATTTGTAAAGGCTATTTATACCACTGTCAATTTCTCTCAGCAATAGAGCTAACTGATTTATCACAGCTATGTCAGCATTCATCTACTTCCAGTTTTTCTAACACAGTCAGGAAAGACATACAAGGCTGAGTGGATCTTTATAGCAGAAGTCAGAGTACATATATTTTGCAGCACCAGTGATTAATGTTCTCAGATTCACATTCACAGCACCATTCTATACCTGCAAAAATTCAAAATGTAGTAAAATAGGTAGGATATTTAGCAGACTTGCATTTATAAACTAACAAATTTCTAAAGACTCCCAGGCCTGGACTTTGAATCCATTTACTGCCTGGGAGCACGTGTCATCTTCATGTGCACTTTCCTGAATTAAATTTTCCATGCTTTGAACAAGGTTAGAAGATTGAAAAGAAGAAGGAAAGAAAAAGAAAAAAAACTCCATCAGATTCCCTTTTTTCACACCGTACTGTCATTCTGTTATGTGTTATGTTATATGTTATGTTGCTTCCAGGATCTCATTTAGTAGCATTCAAGGACAGAATAGGCCATGAAACAAAGAATCTGCTTTGAAAGTAAGAAATTAAAATAATAAAACAATAAACTTTATGAAGAAAATAAAATCAGACATCAAAGTGTACCTGGAAATATTATACGAAATTTTCAACAACAACAAAATCTAACTAGCTGATAGTCTAGAATTAATGACAGTCTTGTAGGAAATACTGTCCAGTTTCTGTTCTGCCAGAATCACTTAGAGTACGCAGCTGACATCTGGCAGGCCCCACTGAACTCGTAAGCAGGATTACATTTTATTTTTAAAGAGTAACACTTCCGACAAAACTCTCAGGAAAGAAGTTTGGAAATGTCTTCTTCACCCTCACTGAGTATCCTAAATATTAGGAGTTTGGCTCCTCGTTAATTGCATCTAAAACTTGACATAGGCACATTTAAATGAGGAAAAAATATTTAAACTCTGACAGGACCTAACCAATCAGCCAGCCATTAATATTTTCTGCATTGAGTGCTATACTGTTACATTGGAAAAAGGAAGTGGTATAACTGCAGACACAGCAGTTATATATCTATATATATTTTATATATATATTTTATGCTGTCTTCAGTAAAAAGAGAGTAGCAAAAGCTACCAAAAATGGGGAATAAAAGAAAGTAGGGCACATTTTTATTGACTTTTGGTATTTTCCAAAGTATGTTTGAAATAAGTTTTTTTCATTTAATGTTTTACATGTGTGTGTGTGTGTGTGTGTATGTATAAATAAGCTTGAGATTCAAATCCTACAGTCTTGATCCAGATTTGTTTTAAATTCATTTACTTGTCATGTTGCATTTTCGGTTCCTGAATGAATTCTTATTTTAAGGGTTATTATTAAACAATCAGCATTCCTGATAGTGAGGGAACCATTCAGTACAGATGAATAATCTTATTTTAAATTTTCCTTATATTCTTCTAAACAGTGGCCTTGTATCTCAAGTCAGTTGCAATTATAACTGATAAGGTGGTCAACTGTTTTTCGCAGAAGTGAAAATTTATTTCTTAATTTACATCATTCACAATGTATTACATAGTATAAAATATATATTATTTTTTACTTTATTGAGTAAAGCTTTACTAGCTTTATTCAACTTCATTCAAATTCAGTTCCACAATTTTGTTTCCCTGTACCTCAGTTATATGGGAAAAACCTTTTTGTTACTCAAATTGTGAACTTAAAACTTGTGAGGAATTTTCAATGAGATTTCTTTTAAGTGTTTGCAGTTAATATCAGAAGTTCAGCTGAAGTCCAGCATAGTACCTTTAAATACATTCTGTACACTGCTGTAGTACCACTGCTGTCTTTATATAGATAAGTGTGAATAAGGTCCCAAGTTAACAGATAAATTTTTAAAAGTATCCTAAGCACATACATGTTTTTTCAAATGTGTTTTGTCTCTAAGGATTTCTTCGGCTCCATAAATACCTTTAAAATCTCACTTTAGTGGTTAAATCTTATTAGGTAAATGATATTTCTTTGCTTTTTTAATTTTCAAAATGTAAATTTAGACAGTTTTTTCTGAGTTTAAACATGATTTTGTGTTTAAAAAACTATTTCACAGGCAAGAAATTTCACTTTGACACAGAAGCTATTAATATACTATTTCCATTCTCTGATATGGGTTTAACTGATGAGCTTGGTTAGGTGATTGTGTCCTTTTGTTTTCCTCTTACTATGTATTTGTTTTATTTGTACAAAGAAGAAAGTGATGGGGGTATTTTTGTCAGATAAAAATTGTCTGTTCTTACATTTCCTATCAGAATGCAGTCTGTAAGCATTATCACAAAGAAAAATACTTATATGTTTCCCATTATTTTTTATTAGAATCTATATAATAGGAAAATATTTCCCAATTATTCTGTAATTGTAAGCACCTTGTCAATAAATGGTCAGTTGCAGACAGACTTTGGTCTCTTCGGGGATCACCTTGTAAGAATCCCACAGGAAAGAGGACAGGACAGGACAGGGTTATAGTGAAGCTGGGTGAGTCTCAAGATCACTTCCCCCAAGCTCAAGGATGGCCATACTGATCAGGAAAAAAATAAAACAAAGATGGCAGGAGGTCTGCATGGACGAACAAGGAGCTCCTGAGAAAGCTCAGACTCAAAATGGAAGCACACAGGAGGTGGAAGCAGCAAGAGGTGATCTGAGAGGAACATAGTGACGCTGCTGAAGCATGCAGAGGTGCTGTTAGGAAAGCCAAAGCCCACCTAGCATTCAGTCTGACAAGTGATATGAAGAACAACAAGAAAGGATTCTGCAAATATCTAAAGAAAGATGAAAGAAAATAGGAGCCCACTGCTGAATGGGGTAGGGGTTATGATGGCAAAGTACATGGAAATGGATGAGTTACTCAACGCCTTTTTTGCATCAGTTCTTAATGGCAAAGGTAGCTAGCTTCAGGAACCCCACGGCCCTGAGACCAGATGGAAAATCATGAGTAAGAAAGACTTATGCCTGTGGGAGGAGGAGCAGGTTAGAAGACAATTAAACAACCTGAATATATACAAATCCACGGACCCTGATGGGATGTGTCCAAAAGTGCTGAGGGAGATGACTGATGCCTTTGCAAGACCATCCTTAATTATCTTTGAAAGATCACGATGACTGGAGGAGGAATGATGACTGGAAGACTGTAAGAAAGCAAAGGTAACTCATATCTTCAAGAAAGGCAAGAAAGAAGATCCAGATAACCTCAGTCCCTGGAGAGGTGATGAAGACAATAAACCTAGAAAACTTTGCTAAGCAAAAGAAGGGAAAGAAAGTGATTGGAAGAATTTAGCATGTATTTGTGAAGAGGAAATTATGCTTAACCAACCTGAAAACTTTCTACAATGAGATGATCGGTTTGGTGCATGAAGGGAGAGCAATGGATGTTATTTATCTCAACTTCAGAAATGTTTTTGGCATTGTCTGCCATAACATCTTCACTGAAGAACCGATGAAGTAAGGACTAGCTATGTGAAGTGTATTGAAAATTGGCTCAACTGCTGGACTCAGACAGTAGTGATCAGTGTCACAAAGTCTACTTGGAAGTCAGTCACCAGTAGTGTATCCCAGGGATCAATACTATGGCCAGTGTGGTTTCACACCTTCATTCATAACCTGGATAATGAGTCAGACTGCCCCCTTAGTAAATTCGGAGATCACTGTGATGAGTGGCGAATACACCTGTTTGTGTTGCCCTTCAGAGGAACCTTGACAGGCTGGAGAAATGGGCTGAGAGGCTGAAGTTAAAATTAGGGAAAAGTCCTTTACCTGGGGAGGAATAATCCCATGCACTAGTATACACTTGGGCTGACCAGCTAGAAAACAGCTTTGCAGAGGAGGACATGGGTTTTCTTGTAGACAAGAAAGTGAACATGAGCCAGCAATACAGCCTTGCAGCAAAGTCCAACAGTATCCTTGGTGGCATTAGCAGTGTTGCCAGCACGTTGATGGAGGTGATCCTTTCCCTTTGCTCTGCCCTGATGAGACCACACCTGGATTGCTAGGTCAAATGCTGGGCTTCCCGTTACAAGAAAGACATGGAACATACTGGAGTGAGTCCAGCAAAAGGCCATAAAGATGATTAAGGGATTAGAACATCTGACATAGAAGACTCTGAGATTGCTGGGACTGTTAAGCCTGAAGAAGAGAAGACTCAGGGAAATCTTATCAATGTGTATAAATGCCTGATGGGAGGGAATGAAGAACAAAGACCCTGACTTTTCTCAGTGGTGCTCAGTAAAAGGACAAGAGGCAATGGGCAGAAATGGAAATACAGGAAATTCCATTCAAACATGGGAAAACACTTTTTTAATGTGAGAGTGATTGAATGTTGGAAGATGTTATGCAGAGGTCTTGTGGAGTCTCCATCCTTGGAGATATCCAAAAGTGGCATTGCCATTGCACTAAACAACCTGGTCTAGACAGCTCTGCTCTGAGCAGGGAAGAGCAAACTAAGTGATCTCCAGCAGTCTCCTCTGACCTCATTGACTCTGTGAAGAATGAAATGTTGTTCTAGCAATAATTCACTTCAGAAACATAATGCAAACCAGACTGAAACAGGCTGGGGTCCCTTTGCCCTCTTCAGTCTTCCAGTGTTATTCCAGCCGACCCTGTACTCTTAAACACCTCTGCATGCCCTTGTATGGCACCTAGTCGTACATGTGCTAACATGAAATTGCATGTTTTATCATGAAATTAAAAAAAAAAACCAAACCAACCCACATTATTTTCTTGCTTGCAATACAGTCTTCAGGTAATTTCAATCACTGTCAAATGAAAAACTTCTCATAAAACAATGATCTCTAGTGATAGGAGATTCAGACCAGAGTAGGTACGCTCATAAGGAAGACAGCATTCATGTTGTCAGCCTCCTGTAGCAGGAGCTAGCTCTGTACATCATGGATACAAACTAGTCAATACACAATCAGAGATCATTTGTCAACTTTTGTTTATCTTATAGGCATAGCCAGTAGAATGAAGTATATAATCACACACAGAACGGAATGTTATAACATTCTCTTTTAAGTCTGGTTGTTAGGTAGATTTGATTCTCTTGGAACTCCTGTCATTAGATCCCTGATTGCTGATACTACTCAATCACTAGATTTTTTCCCTAGTACAATTTTTGACTGTTTCAACTGTTAAGCTTCAAGGCAAGACCAGGACTGAAAGCAAAGACCAACCAAAGACTCATCTGAAAAGACAGTAAGGTTAATACATTGGGTTTGGCTCTTTTCACCTCCACAATCCTCTATATCAATACACTCAAGGCATACAACACATTTTAACGTGCTGGCCAGTTCCAACACATACACCTGTTTCAGGCATACAGTGGCACAGTTCATGATGGCACTACATGGTATCCAGTAGAGATTCAGAGACAAGTGCTTTGCACCAGCATGGATATAATTAATCTTAAAGAGGACTCGCCCTAAGCAATGTGTACCAGCCAGTACCACAAGTAAGGGTTCTCTCTTGGGCTGATGAGTGTAGAAGCCTTTGTGAAGGAGAAAAGCATCATTTTGCAGTTCAGTTACTGTTCTTTCCAACTCACTCAGCAAAACCATGTTTATTATTAATTGGAGATATTTCTTAGATAGATTTTCCAAGCAAACCGCTAGCTAGGCTTCTACCAGCTATAACGTTTTCCCTATTGACATTTGGGCAGATTTAAACAAACTCAAAGGCACATTCTTCCACACTTTTAGTAGAGAAGCCAATTTAACCCTTGCACAAAGGATCAAATATGATCCACGATTACTTAAAAGCTGCACTTCCCTTTCTGCACTAGTCCATTTTACTTTTCTCATCTCTTAGAATAAATAAAATTTTTCACTAGCTACTAAATGCACCTTCATTACCTTTACAGAGACTGACGATCCATTTGGAATTCAGAATGTGTGTTATAAGCATAGAATGATATATATATATATATAGGTATGAAGGTGACATGTTATGCCCTGAGGCACAAATGCCCAGTGAGATCGCTTAAAAAGGGACAGCCCATCTCTAACCTTATCTTACAGTGAACAGAGACCACTTTCCTTTTCTCAGATACAATCTTTAATAATCTTCGCCAATTTTTGAGAAGCAGGCAAGACAAGGCAACCATAACAAATATAAAAATCATGCGAAGGTGACTTTGCAAACTGCATCAATCTTTCCTGCACTAGAAACTGTGAGAAACTTGATTTTGTGTCATTCCATTTTCAATGTTCTTTCTTTTTGTACCTTTTCTTGAAAGCAGGGGAAGGGATGAAGGTGAGAAGTGCAACCTCATCAAATTAAGCGAATGAAAAAGCCCTTGTGTATTTATATTTTTTTTGTCATATACTTAATTTAAAATCTAAAATTGCAAACCACTCAGATTTTATACTTTACATTACTGTCACCTTGACTATAGATTTGTCTATATTGATCTTCAGGGCAATCAGAATTCATATTGAATATACTGTTCTGACTAGGTTAACAATTGACTTTGCCATCAATAGCAGAAGCATATTATCTGCATGCAACATGATGTGTTACCATTTACTGCCTCAATCCATCTGTTTTTAGAATATCTTGACCATTTTCATCAGGGGTTCAATTGCTATATTAAATAAGATAGGTGAAAGTCAATCAATCTTTCTCTGTTTTTTTACTGGGTGGAAGAAATTAAAGAGGAGTCTGAAGAAGTAGAAATTATGGGAATTATTAGCCTTGCACTAACACTGCATGTATGCTATGTACAATATCATCATGTACACACAGCCACCTCCCCCCTGCCACCACTTCTCCATGGAGGTGTGATATTTTAATAAAATTAGTAACTTTGATTCTAAAATAAAAAGTTGTATTTGAAACATATGAATTACAGCTAACACTACTACTGTAGCTCCCATCAAGTCATAGTATGTGGATCCTAGTTTCCGATAAGACAACCTGCTCCATTTCTTTCTACCACTGTAAGCACATTAAGTTAAAAGCAGGGCTATATTTGTAAAGGTAACTAAAGATAAACTGCAGAAATACCAGAAGGGGAATCAGGAAAAAAGAAAAATACATATTTTTGCCTCCAGGGCTTAGTGCTTAAGGGGATATGTAGACATCTTTTGATGTTTAAGAGTTGAAGTGCTTCGTTTAGCAAACATGGGAAATATACCCATGAAACTCAGTGGCAACTTATCTGAAGTTGCTTATCATAAAAAAAGTTTACTTAAAGATATTTAAATACCTTTCGCTGTCCTTGAGGTGCCTGGAAATATTCTTAGAATCATAGAAACATGCAGTCATAGAATAGTTTAGGTTGGAAGGGACCTTAAAGATCATGTTCCAACCGTCCTGCCATGGGCAAGGACACCTCCGACTAGACCAGGTTACTCAAAGCCTCATGCAACCTGGCCTTGGATACTTCCAGGGATGCGGCAACCACAACTTCCCTGGGCAACCTGTTCCAGTGTAGGTTATTACCCTCTTGAGAAAAGAATTATTTCTACTTACTGCATATTTATCTCAAAGGAAATAACAAAATTCTTGATGAAATTCAGTGAGTTAAAATGTTAGAAGGAAGGACACCAATCTGGAAACTATTGTTATCCTTATATTTTCTTTTCAACACTACAAAATCCTTTTTAAAATTATCTTCTCTTGAAGTACATACTTACGAAAGTTATTGAGGGACTAAGGCTATCCTGATTCTTTACCTTCTTCAGTCAGGTCTGCTTAACACTGATCATATCCAACCTTTGCTAGCAATTTTCTTCTGTGGTCTTATAAGAAAGGCTTGATATGAAACTGAGCAACCTGAGGAAGACTTTTAGCCCTTAATAATTAATCAGATTTATTTCCAAGCAATGTTTGGTATTTTTTTCTTATTAAAACTGGTGATAAAATTCAGAGTGGTTTTGGCTGTTCTTTTTCTTTTATCTTATTTTAGTCTGCGTAACAATGATGTGATCTTTCCAACAAATGGCTGCTCATGGCTTGGATGGGTGTAGTCTTTTCTGGGTTAAAAAATGATTGGAAGGCCAGGCCAAAAGAGTTGCGGTGAATGAAGTTAAATCCAGTTGGCGGCTGGTCACAAGTGGTGTTCCCCAGGGCTCTGTATTGGAGCTGGTTCTGTTTAATATTTTTATCAGTGATCTGGATGAGGGGATCAAGTGCACCCTCAGTAAGTTTGTAGATGACACCAAGTTGGGCAGGAGTGTCGACCTGCTTGAGGGTAGGATGGCTCTACAGAGAGATCTGGACAGGCTGGATCGATGGGCCAAGGGCAATGGTATGAAGCTCAACAAGGCCAAGTGCTGTGTCCTGCACTTGGGTCACAACAACCCCATGCAGTGCCACAGGCTTGGGGAAGAGTGGCCGGAAAACTTCCCAGCAGAAAAGGACCTGGGGGTGTTGGTCGACAGTCGGCTGGATATGAGCCAGCAGTGTGCCCAGGTGGCCAAGAAAGCCAACAGCATCCGGGTTTGTATCAGGAATAGCGTGGTGAGCTGGACCAGGGAAGTGATCATCCCGCTGTCCTCCGCACTGGTAAGGCCCCACCTTGAATACTGTGTTTAGTTTTGGGCCCCTCACTACAAGAAAGACATTGAGGTGCTAGAGCGTGTCCACAGAAGGGCAACAAAGCTAGTGAAGGGTGTAGAGCACAAGTCTTATGAGGAGCGGCTGAGGGAACTGGAGTTGTTTAGCCTGGAAAAAGGATGCTCAGAGAAGACCTTATCACTCTCTACAACTACCTGAAAGAAGGCTGTTGCAAGGTGGGGTCAATCTCTTCTCTGAGGTAACAAGCAATAGGATGAGAGGAAATGGCCTCAAACTGTGCCAGAGGAGGTTTAGATTGTGTATTAGGAAAATTTTCTTCACTGAAAGGGTTATCAAATATTGGAAGAGGCTGCTCAGGAAAGTGGTGGAATCACCATCCCTGGAGGTATTTAAAAGATGGGTAGATGTGGTGTTGAGGGACATGGTTTAGTCATGGTTTTGGTAATGTTCAGTTGGTGGTTGGACTCGATTTTGAAAGACCCTTCCAACCTAGACAATTCTATGATTCTGTAAAGAGTGAATTTTGTACTAATGAATAAAAGCTATGTTTTCTGGATATAGGTCACCTGCTTACACGTAAATTGACTATGTATTTCTGTTAACTTATACCAGGAATGCAATGGTTAGTGAAGTGTCATTTTGGAAATATAGAACTATATAAAAAATAAAGTTAAACCAATCAATTATATTCACCCTACTTCAGAGATAAATGTGCTTTTTCTGTCATACAGTCCACTCAGCAAGAAAGTGTAGGTTTAGTTCATGTTTGTAAATTGTCAATAAAAAAACCAAACCCTATTCAAAATTTTATTTATCTACCAAGGGGAACAATAATTTATACCATGCCTGATGGAATTTAAGAAGTTATAAAAGAGATTTTACAGAAAACCCTGGCATTGAACGATTTCATCTGGCTGAGTTTTAGGAGGAAAAAAAAAAAAAAGAAAGGAAAAAGTCCCCAGATGCTGTAGTGGAAAAAAAAAATATTCTACTGTAACTTTCATCAGAAACAGTGACTGAAATTTAGTGAATGTATTAATAAGTAATAAAAATAAATATCTCCCAAAGTGAATAACCCAATTGTGAGGAACATTATGATTCCCCCTTTTCATTCCTTTCATGTATTATATGCTTAATAGAGAGAATAATAGCAACATCCTACTTAAGGCTGTACTTCAATGTTCTCATAAAATAAGATGACTCCCTACTCCGCTCCCTCTTCATCCAGTTAATAATTTGCATATTCAGTTTAGTTCAAAATTGTATAAGCCACTGTTTTTCTGATTTTTCTATGAGATATTATTAGAAGATGATTCTGCAACTATTACAGATGAAAACCTTAAATATAATGCTCTTCAAAAATTAGCTTTTTTTCTAGGAGGAAAAAAAAAAACCCACCACGTTATAGCAAGGAATATTGATTTTCAAATTCCAGATGTTTTTATGTCTTTAAATTCTGACATCAGGAAAAAGGCATTACTAGTGGAGTATCTCCTAAATATCATTATTTATAAGTAGCATTATTTACAAGAAAGTGTCCATATATTTATATGAACTGAACCTTACCTTACTGTATGCCCCACCTATAACCATGTGAGACACCTGTGACAAGGATTTCACTATCCAAAAAGGTAAGGATAATAAACTTTTAGTCAAAGAATATGCCTACATTCAGGAGGCACACTTCTTTAAATATTCTGAATGGTAATTCTAGACATGTATTTTCACCCTAATTTTTTTCTAGATGAAAAGTCTAGTGATTTGCCTGATCTAACCAGAAAGTTGGAGTCTTCCACTCCTGATTCTTAACCTTATGTTTTTTCTAGTGTCTGTTTTTAAGTTTTGATATCAGCTTCATTTTGCAGAAACAAAAAGCTTAATTTTAAAGATATCCAACATTTTTTCCTGTAGCCTATTCTGCCACTTAGAAATTACTAGATTATGGGGTTTTGTCCACAAGAAATCCAAGCATAGGAGCACAATTTGCCCCAAAGGAAACAACTTAGAAAGCTACCAAAATCTTTGTGGTACTAGTAGGCTGGAATCGTGCAATGTAAGTATAAAATTCATGCCAAGAGTTAAAAAAAAAATAAATCTAAAAATCTTGTCCATGAAACAGCGTTCAGTCTACAGAAAGCAAAACAAACAGGTAAACAGTAACAAAATTTAAACCATCTTTCTTTTTATATACCCATCCTCTCCATGTTAAATAAAGAGGCATGTTTAAGCCCTTATGTACTGTTAGATACTGACATGACACACAAGTCTCGATGTCAACACATTTTCTTACAAATATTTCTGCAAGTACCATTTCCTTTCTTAATCATGTAATTTACTTTCATATGACAAAAGAATTGGGTAGTTCTCCACAGTATATAAATGATGTAATTATCACTTCAACCACATATCGTGGCTTCTATTTTACAGGGAGAAAAATGGAAATTTTAGTGGTTGTAATGATTAACCGTTTGTGTGTTGTGAAATTTTTAAATAAATTGAAAAAAGTTGGAAAATCTTGAGTTTTATATATTTATTTATTCCAAAGTTAGAAAATTATGTCCCTTTCCAAAGACATTTTGTCTGTTGTCCTTTAGTTTGACACAGGGGAAGTAAATACAAAACGAGTGCATTACACTAGTCACCCATGTTTTCAATCTATTTATGAACAGAATGACAAAGGTTAGTACTCAGTCTGCTAGTGAGCTTAGTGTTCAGCTGCTTTTTTCAGACAGTAGGGTTTTCTCAGGGTAAGTTGGCCTGACTGGAAAAAAAAATCCAAAACCAACCCTACTCTTGCATTAGGATGAACATGCTCATGAAAAAATCAGCTTTTTCAGTGAGTCTGAAAACGTAGTGTAGATATATATTCATGCATAAAGTGTTAGTCCTTTCATGGCAAGATTTTCACTTGATGCAAATCAACATAAATCTATTGACTCTTGTGGAATTTTACAGGCTTTCTTCAGTTCAGAATGTGCATCATATAAATTATAATATTACCCATTTGTATGCATTAAAATGGAGAGAATTTAGATAGCTTTACATGTTTATTCTGTTGGTTACACTAATACAGTACTGCATATTATTTTAATGTTACAGATTTTAGATATCAGGCGGTATAATATTCAGGTGCATGGCTTCATCTACAAGCAATATGCAAGCACTTCTGGCATGGGTTGTACGACCTTTAAAGACTGCAAGTGAAGAGAGAGGAACCAGTCTGCATAGACCTGGATCCAGCACTCCAGACATAGCCTCACCAGGGCAAAGTAGAGGGAAAAGGGATCACCTCCCTCAACCTGCTGGCAATGCTCCTCCTCCTAATGCAACCCAGGAGGCTTTTGGTATTCTTTGCCTCGAGGCTGTATTGCTGACACATGGCCTGCTTGTTGAGCACAAGGACTCCCATGTTAAGTACAGGATTTCTGAACCACAGTTTTGAAATTAAAGTAACAAACCTAAAGTTTTCCAACTTCTTTACTGGTCTATGCCCCATTTTCATGTTCTTGATCTCAGTCATACCACTTCCTAACATTTCCACAATCAAACTCATAGAGTCATAGAATCATAGAATCATAGAATAGTTTGGGTTGGAAAGGACCTTTACAGGACATCTAGTACAACTTACTCTGCAATGGGCAGGGACATCTTCAACTGGATCAGCTTGCTTAGAGCCCCGTCCAACCTGTCCTTGAATGTTTCCAGGGATGGGACATCTACCACCTCTCTGGGCAACCTGTTCCAGTGTTTCACCACCCTCATCACAAAAAAATTCTTCCTAGTATCTAGTCTAAATCTGCTCTTTTTTAGTTTAAAACCATTACTACTTGTCCTATTGCAACAGACCCTACTGAAAGTCTGTCCTCATCTTTCTTATAAGACTCCTTTAAGTATTGAAAGGCCACAATAAGATAACTCAGCCCTACTTGAGTTCCTGCATTTGATTCACATGACTTCCTGAAACCCTCAGCTTTTTCAGGTGTAGTAACACCTTATTTCCTCACCAATCACTTTTTTCCACAAGGACAACAAAAAGAGATTTAGTATTTTTTGTTTCTTCATACGACTATCAACTCAGCCCTGGGCTCTCAGCCTCAGCACCTGGTGAAAAGCCTGAACTACATTCAGTGAGTGAAAACTGACAGACTACTCCATCAAGTCAACCTCACCTATGATAATATGATTTATAATTAAGCAAGTAATTATGTACTTTACAATAATTGTGTTAGAGTACTTCATGTTAATGTTATTATGTTTTTAAAAACATGAGAATAGGCTTGTGGAACATGTTATTTTTTTGCAGCAGAATAGAAAAATGATTATTGTTTATTTTAAAATGTTCTTGAAAACTGACAGGCCATTGCTAATCATGAAGTACATTCTACAAGTATAATATATTCATAAAATGGCTACTGAGAAACAGTGTTAGGTGTAGATATTTTAATCTGATTTAAAATTCCATGCAGGTATTACAGAAAAGAAGAATATTTTAAAAACATGAATACTTAAGATTAGAAATGCATTAAGTAAAATTGTGGAAAGATAAGTAAATCCCAGAATCTAATATCTTTCAGAAGCTTCACAACAGAAGGAAAAAAAAAACCACCAAACAACCAAACGGAACAAACTATTAAAAGTATACATTATTTTAACAAACATAGCTGAAGAAAGGTTCTTTCCATTTATGATGGAAGACAAGAAATTCCAATCTCTAGAGAAAGAGAGTGAAGCAGTAGTGTTAGGGGAAAAAAATTGAAAGTATCTATGTGAAACTTTATGAAGTTATGAGAAAAATACATGTTGGAGGTGGAAATTCAAGGGATTATTTTCAAAGTTTATTTGTGGATTTAGGCATTCAGTAATCTCCCTGTGACTCTGGATGAAGTTCCGAGGATCACAGGATCACAGGGGTCGGAAGGGACCCCTGGAGATCATCTAGTCCAACCCCCCAGCCAAAGCAGGTTCACCTAGAGCAGATTGCACAGGATCGCATCCAGGTGGGTTTTGTATATCTCCAGAGAAGGAGACTCCACAATCTCTCTACGCAGCCTGTTCCAATGCTCTGTCACTCTCAAAATAAAGAATTTTTGCCTCATGTTCAGATGGAATTTCCTGTGTTCCAGTTTGTGCCCGTTACCCCTTGTCCTGGATGTAACTATGCCACTGACTTTTCATATTGAAAGGCTATAAGCATTTATCTGCTTCCAGTGGCAGTTCACCACTCGGTACAGTCTTTGGTGTGCCAGATTCCCTCTGCACACTGTGTATTCTAGACACTTGGTACAGAATTAGAATTCTGCTCTGGGACTAAAACCAATACTAGATATACAACATATTTCGTAAAAATGAAACATCTATGTTATTTGCTGTATTAGCAAAGTCTAGCATGCAACTCATAAGACCTTGTGTGATTTCAGCTTTTTTGGAGAGGGGTTAATGAAAGGATTTATAAAGTTAGTAATGAAAATAAATTCATTGATATCATATTAATTCATATTAACTAACTGAAAGGATAAACAAAAATGGTTATGGTTATTTCTAGTGTGAAATTTAGGTATGGAAGTTTTGGCAGTTTTAGTCAAAACAAGCCAGTGACAACAAAAATATGCAACGTTATTCTGTTCTTTGACATGAATAACTTCCTACCTACTCCATTTCTAATACATTTTTATTAGCTTTTAATAAGCAAGTGTCCTTCATTTAGGTTAGTGAGTTAACTTTCCTTAAAATTATATTCATTAGACTAAGGTCTTAGAGACACAGTTTCAATAAAAGTTTGTAAGTTCAAAAGGAAATGGGTTTGCAAGATTAAGACAGCTAGTTAGGTGACACTGACATTTTGCATCATGGACTTTAAAGTAGACTTGAATTATTTCTTTACTTTTAATATATATAACATGACAGTACTTTAGAATGTACCTTAGCTCTCCCAGAGCACAATGGTCTTACCACATCCCTGAAAGTACACATAGAGATTCTTCCTCTGGATCCAAATATAATACCCTGACACACTGGTCCAGGTCTTTTCTGACCTGATCTGATCCCTTGAGCTCTCTGAGGGCATAAGTCTTCTTTTTTAAAAAAAATGTTCTTTGAGAACAAGTAATGTATAACAAGAGAATTGTTCTTGATCGCAGTTTTGTAGCTTGATGTCAAGGTTATACGCTATAAACAGAACAAGTGAGTGTAAAAGGTGTGCAAGGTCACAAAGCTTGCTGGAATAGTGATAGAAACATTGGATTGGGCAGAGGGAGTAAGACCTGATGAGGTCAATTTTACAGATGACACCAAACTGAGGGGACCAGTTGATACAAAATAAGGGTGGCAACAAAAGCAGTGATAAATCCCTATTTCCAACCCAAAAGGTATCCTTTGAACAAAATGTATCATGTATCAGTTTTTTAATTGAATGTAAGAAGCAATTTACGTGGTTTTTTTACAAGTTGGGAAAAAATTGTTTAATGTAACATAAGAATTTCTAGGGAAAAAAAAAAAAAGATAAAGCCCAAAAATTTCATGATAAAAAGAACAACAAAACCCAAAGAGAAATATAATATATGCATTTCTTACAGAGTTTTTGGCTGTCTACATTCCTTTGTACTTATTTGTTCCATCATGATAGGTATCTTTTTTTTTTTTCTTTTTTTAAATCTTGTTTTATTCTATTATTGCTCACTAGAGTAAAAACCACTGAGGTACAAATGAAGAGCTATTGACATCTTTTGGAACTCATATTATTTTCTGTATCTCCAGTTTAGAAATGAGAAAACACTATAGAATTTTAGAAAAGCTGGAATCACAAATGATTAGGAAACAGAAATCAAGTTTCTTTTTCCTTTATTCTTCACTCTTAGGGTTTGTATTTCTTCAGTACAACTCAATAAAATAAAGGACTAGAGAAGTTAGATATATAAAGACACAGCTTTCTAATATTATGCTCATAGGCACATCAGATAGGTTTACTAATTACAAAATTTAATTATAGTATCCATCTTTCATTTTATTCCTTGAGATTTAAATGACAGTATTGCATAAGCTCATCCATCATGTCATTCTGGCTCATCCTCCTTCCTGGTTTTCGTATATGAGATTAAATTTCAGTTAAAAAAAAAAGTATTTGACTAGATACATTTTATGCACAACTAGGATAACTGTTAGAAACTACCTGCTGAGCAAATTCCAACCAGGATAGGGACAAATGCCAAGAAAGAGTACAAGATAAACAAGAAAACTGTTATGATGTTTATTACTGATAAAGGGAATCACTTATGGAAGATAAAACTTGTCAAATGACAATAATGACTGAAAAAAGTGATTTAAGTTTTTGCAGGATCTCCATAAAATACATTAATGATATGAATTCTTAAATATTAAGGTAATATCACCTTATTGTTTAAAGCACACTTTCCAATTTTTGGCCTGAAACTTAATCTATAAGTAGTCAAAGTAATAGCTGAAGAACACACAGTAATTGTTACGTAGAAGTTAAAATTACATCAGAGAAATCCCAAAAGCATTAGGATATTTGCTATAAAATCGTTACTGTCTAAACAATGAAACATTAATGCTACTTTGAATCATCCCTATGCCTATAGAAGCTTGCATTGATAGCAGTGAAAGTAAACAGTTTGAACTCTATTTTTCAATCTAGTGGGTTAGTGAAGACAAACAATGCAGAAAATTAATTCCTGGAGATATTCAAAGCAAGATCCTACGCATCTTGATCAAATCTTAAAGTTGAATCTGCTTTGAGTGGGCAGTTGGAACAGATGACTTCCTGAGGCCCCTTTCAACATGAATTATTATGAGTTTATGATAACTGACATAATTATTATATACAGGTATCATTTAAGAAACATGCAAAGAATATGTTTAAAAGGTTAAGAATCTCCACATATTTTATGTACTGTCATACATATGCTCTCATTGTGCTTTCACTTATTTTACGGCTCTGTTTAGAATGCCATTTACGACAGTGGAAAGACTTTCAGCATCTATTTACAGCTTTAAATACAGCAGTGTATCTAGACTGCAGAGGTAACACCAAACAAGATAGCACAGTACTGCGCAAAGCAGCAATACTAGCTCAGGTCCTAGAAACCAGCTTATCATGTGCTATGCCCAGAAAAATTGATCTGCACCACTTTGATGTATCCATGCTGTTTCTGGCGGTAGAGTTTGTTCAGGTCACAGCTGGTTCAGTGCATGGCATGGTTTCACAAAATCTTCTATAGATTGTGTATCTTGACCTTTTTTGCTCAAGAAACAAGACAACCTTAGTCAGCTATCAATTCTTTATGAGTAAAACAATGTAGAAGACATTATAATTGCTGTTATTGTTACAATAAAATTGATGATTGGAAGTTTTGCCATTGACTTCACTAGAATTATACTCTGATGAAAAGTGAACTTAATAATGGAAAAGGAGGAATGTGAAGAAGGAAAAGGAAAATCTCTATAAAGAAGTCTCTAATGTTCTTTAAATTTTGTTTAAATTGTATTTTGTATTTAAATCATATTTTGACCTGACAGTATCTCCACTCACTTCCTCTTTACTCTGCATATGTATAGAACCATGTGCAGGACTAGATCCACAGGTCTACATGGTGCAAAACAGAAAAGTGAAGCCATTTAGAGAGCAAAAGGGTGATGATTCATTGTCTCGCACAACAATGTGGTATCCAGAGCACAGGAAAGAAAACAATTAAGAGACACCTAAATGCTCTTAAGGGAGAGTTAACCTAGTAAAGGGGCAAATAGGGGTAATACAATGGGACTATAGAAGAAATGGAATGATATACTAAAAGAAGGTCAAGAAAACAGGATACTCATGGACTTTTGGCTTCAGATATGAATGTAAACAATACATTTTCATTTTATTGTGTT
>VFFE01007015.1:467011-527737 GCA_008921705.1 Burhinus oedicnemus
TGAAGACAAACAATGCAGAAAATTAATTCCTGGAGATATTCAAAGCAAGATCCTACGCATCTTGATCAAATCTTAAAGTTGAATCTGCTTTGAGTGGGCAGTTGGAACAGATGACTTCCTGAGGCCTCTTTCAACATGAATTATTATGAGTTTATGATAACTGACATAATTATTATATATAGGTATCATTTAAGAAACATGCAAAGAATATGTTTAAAAGGTTAAGAATCTCCACATATTTTATGTACTGTCATATATATGCTCTCATTGTGCTTTCACTTATTTTACGGCTCTATTTAGAATGCCGTTTACGACAGTGGAAAGACTTTCAGCATCTATTTACAGCTTTAAATACAGCAGTGTATCTAGACTGCAGAGGTAACACCAAACAAGATAGCACAGTACTGTGCAAAGCAGCAATACTAGCTCAGGTCCTAGAAACCAGCTTATCATGTGCTATGCCCAGAAAAATTGATCTGCACCACTTTGATGTATCCATGCTGTTTCTGGCTGTAGAGTTTGTTCAGGTCACAGCTGGTTCAGTGCATGGCATGGTTTCACAAAATCTTCTATAGATTGTGTATCTTGACCTTTTTTGCTCAAGAAACAAGACAACCTTAGTCAGCTATCAATTCTTTATGAGTAAAACAATGTAGAAGACATTATACATTGTTTTACTCATAAAGAATTGATGTAGAAAACAATGTAGAAGACATTATAATTGTTGTTATTGTTACAATAAAATTGATGATTGGTAGTTTTTCCATTGACTTCACTAGAATTATACTCTGATGAAAAGTGAACTTAATAATGGAAAAGGAGGAATGTGAAGGAGAAGGAAAAGGAAAATCTCTATAAAGAAGTCTCTAATGTTCTTTAAATTTTGTTTAAATTGTATTTTGTATTTAAATTATATTTTGACCTGACAGTATCTCCACTCACTTCCTCTTTACTCTGCGTATGTATAGAACCATGTGCAGGACTAGATCCACAGGTCTACATGGTGCAAAACAGAAAAGTGAAGCCATTTAGAGAGCAAAAGGGTGATGATTCATTGTCTCGCACAACAATGTGGTATCCAGAGCACAGGAAAGAAAACAATTAAGAGACACCTAAATGCTCTTAAGGGAGAGTTAACCTAGTAAAGGGGCAAATAGGGGTAATACAATGGGACTATAGAAGAAATGGAATGATATACTAAAAGAAGGTCAAGAAAACAGGATACTCATGGACTTTTGGCTTCAGATATGAATGTAAACAATACATTTTCATTTTATTGTGTTCAATATTCATAATGGGTTTTAAGACAAAATTCCTGATCTGATAAGCTTATTGAGTTTTTTTTATGTTTAGTAAGATTCCTTAGAAATATTCTAGAAATTCAAACATAACATTTTCTCTCAATTATTTTCATTTCTGACAAAAACAGATTGGAACACAATTATGTGAATTTATAAAGTACATTTGGTCTTCTGTGGAAACCAAATGCCATTTTGTTTTGGGATATATACATTACATTTTAAAAGTTCTGTAGGAAAGTGATTTTTGCTTTGAATTGGAACCTTCATACTGATTTTAGTATCCATTTTATAATAGGAGCTTGACCTTTCATTTTACTATTTGATTAGCTGTCGCCAAGAAACATGTTAAGAAAACAAGTCTCATCTAAACATTGACAATGATTAACTTGCAATTCACCACCTACTACACAAACCAAAATCAAATCCTTAAACACCTCAACAGCATAACAACATTTTTGAATACTGACTTGATATTTTTTAGGAGGTCTCACTTCAGAGATTGATGCCATCATTTCCTTCTGTTTACCAGATTTTCCTATTAGACTGTATGTGTAAAAATGCAGTATAATAAATCAGAAAAAAACTAACCAAACAAATAACAAGACATAATATAGGATATGCATTCTCCTAGAAACATTTCTAACACTATGGAATGGGGATATAAAACATCTTAGATAATTAAAATACATATCTCAGTAGAAGTCCCCAGAAGCATTTCGATTTTGAAATACTTAGTTTTAAATGAAAACTTTATTTATATAATTTGGAATTGAATCTAAAAGTTTTCCATTAAAAAGAGTAAAAAGGTGGTGAAAGAAATTATGAGCAGTTGAAAGTTTTCGCAGATACCAGAGAAGAATCTCCAATTTCCATTTACTGTGAAGGTTTTTTCTGCTAGACCCAAAAACATAATCTTGCAGTCTTTAAAAATTAAGTAATAAACTTTGAAAACAGGATAAAAGGCCTCAGTCTTTATATTGTTTATCCCAATTAATGTTTAATGTGATAGCGTCTTAAAACACAGAAATGTCTTCAAGTGAAAATTGTACTCAAGATTTTTCTTTTTTTTCAATTTGGTATTGCAAGCCTTTGGAGTTTACCCTGTGACTCAAAAGGGTAATATAGTACAGTATATTTTCCTATATCCTACAGTATAGTGTATTACCCTATACCCAGCAATATATTCTCTGTAGCTGTACTGTTCCGTATCTCTTCTTTGACAAGCAGGATGCAGAACTTGTTTGTATCAGAAGTGCTAGACAATATGTATGCTTTGGTTTTATTAGAATAGCAATGCTGGTTTATATTGTTCACTTAAATTCATATCATGTTAATTGTAGAATTATATAAGGAATTTATTATAAAATCTTTATTTGATATTGTGAGCAATTATTTTTTTCTTTGATTACGTAATTCTTATGGTGATATTTAAACCAAAACTCAATACTTTGAAAGAAGACAATACTTTTTAAAAATCTTGTACTGCATTTCTTTTGCTTCCTTCAACAGATGCAGAACAGGTTTTCATTATAGTAGGACTGTGTATAAATTGTTGCATTGTATAAACTTTGGCAAGCAACACAAGATAAAACTTAAACATTTGAAATCATACCACAATAATTGAGCATCATTTATGCTGTTTTTCAGAGACCTCTCTTCATATTACTTTCTACCAACCCAACATCTGGAAAAAAACCCCCACAAAAAGCCTTATCAATAAGGTTTATGCATAGGATAGATTATAGTAAGTGAGTCAGTCTTACGTGCATATCAACACCCTAATTTGTCTGAGTCTGCTTTCTGCCAATGTGTCAACAGGCCAACCGGAAGTTTATGTTTATTCCAATAAATACTATTCTTCTCTCAGACAGTGTAACTGCATCTGGATTGTCAGCTGGAAATGGCAGCTCCCAAGCTGTACCTGAACATCATTTGATATCAATGCTCACTGGTGTCAGCCAAAATCTTGCCAGTTGTTCTAACAAACTAACATCTTAGGGAAATGTGTTGAAGAAAACTCTCAATGTCCCATTCTTGGGAGAACACCATGCAAGAACAACTTATAAGCTCATTGAATCTCTCTTCTGAACCTCTGACACCGGCACAACCACCCACTTGGGGTTGGGAAGGAAGTTAGTATCTGAGAAATGTCATAACCTACTACAAAACTTAGATAACTCAGAAAAAGTCAGAAGTTGTTTGGCATTCCCTTAAAATCCTGACACAAGTAAAGAACAAAAAAACAAAACCATACCTGCTATTCTACTATTGCAAAAGTCTAAATCTACCTAAAAAATACTAAACCCCTGAAGAACATCATTAGTTACTGAACTCTTAGAGGAACTATGATTTTTTTACTGATACCTTGATTGGCTTGAAATAATAATTGCCTCTTTCAGAATTTTATGAAACATTTTGTGGGGATTCTGGTAACTGGCTAGAATGCCACTCTGGATACTTTTCAAAATGATTGGTAAGTACATGGTGCCTGATAGGATTTTGGATAGAATGAGTAAAAGATGATCCTAAAGACTTCTTATCAAAATATGATGGAATCAATGGCAGGTATATATGCATTCCTAATTAAATTATGCATTGCATAATTTATTTCATGTATATAAACTATGGATCACCTTATGTTGTCTTGAATGTTCAGTTTCTATTTGATTTTATGTTTGTGTAATGCTTTTCTGTTTTCCTCAAAATAGAAATAAAGAACCAGAATATAAGTAAGCAATGACAAAAACCCCATTCTTTCCCAATCTACACTTGTGGAACTGAAGGCATTTTTGTGAATTCCATTTCCATTTGTCTCATTTTTTATTAATTCAGAAAACAATATCCTTTGGATTTGTTGCATACTTTCAGAATTACGGTCTAACTTATTTAGTGCCATCTCCAGTTATGGTTGACTTACAGAACTGAGGGATAGGGAAAACAAAAAATATTAGTGCTGTCACACGGCAAAACACAAGAATAATGCAAAATATAAAGAAAATGTCATTTAAATGCAATGTTTTGAACGGAAAGAAGGTGATTGATGGCAGTTCTAAATTCTACAAGGCAAGCAAACAGTTGGGATTTTACCAGCAGTTCTGCAATTAATTAGCATACAAATATCAGTATTTGCCTGTGTGTAACATGTGGTATAGATTGATGCATACATTTTCTAAGTTACAAGAAATAACTCAAAGTCTTCTTTACACTTGGTACTGGACTGTGTGCATTTAACATAATGCAACTTTCTCATTAAATACACTAACTACAAATTTGTGAAATATTAATAGTTCAGCATGTATTTGATATAGCTATTTGCCATATGAGATTATTAGTCTCTTCATTTTTTAATATATTAAAAGTGACTGAAGATATTCAGCACCTAACAGGATGAACTCCCTTGGAAGTGTGTACATGTATTAATGAGCTTATCAGTTACCGTCTATATATGTTAAAACTACTCAAAATAACAGATTATTTACAGAACAGAAATATTATTTTTAACAGCTCTTCGTCTGTGCTGCACTGCTGATTAATGCCAGCATTTGCATCTAGATCTGAGCTTTCCATTATGACATGCTGTTAAGAATCAGAGACTGCTTCTGTTTTTTACTATCCCTTAGTGTTTTGTATTCGTTTTTAAGATTAAAAAAAAAAACCACAAAACCACAAAAATAGAACGATTATTTTTAAAAAGAACACTTCCAAAGATTTAAGATAGTACTGCATATTAATTTGTCATAGTTTAACAAAAAGTATAGTGTTTATCTGTATGAAGTAGAGAACATTAGAATGTCCATATACTGGGACAGACCAAAGGTGGATCTTGTTCAGTATCTTGCTTGTGAGGGTAGCTGTATACAAAGGTACAGAGAACAGTAAGATAAAAACAGTTCCACAAGATACATCTCTTAATATTCTTTCTGCTTTCCGCTATTTTCAAAGACTTGGGGAGCTGAACCCAAGTGGACTGTCAGTATTCATGATATTCTTTAGCACAGCTTTACACAAGACAACTACCTTCTGTGAACTACCACCTTCTGTTTTGGACCTGAGTCCTACTAACTTTATTTGATGCTCCTTAGTTCTTGTACTGGAAGACAAAGTGAACGGTCCGTCCCTGCCCACTCTCTCTATGGTGCTCAGGAGAACATATTCCACACTCGCCCAAGCCATCCCTCTTGTGCAATGAAGACCCCTTGCTTATGTAGTCATTCCTTCCACAGAAACAATTTCCCATAGACTGGAGAAAGAAAAGTGAACCCTGACCACCACTGCCTCTTACTGCCACAGTGCTGAGGGACTGACAGCCATGGGGAGCTGCAATGGAGTTTGGGGTCATGTGTGAGGTGGGGGGAGCTCCAGGGGGGTTAGCCAGGGACAGTCAGGCCTATGAATGCCCTCAGGGCCCTGACATTTCCAAAAGGCTTATTGCATAATGGCCTTAGTACTAGAAATCTTGACAAATACAAAACATTTTTGGAATCCACATGGAGACGGAGGAGTCAGAAAGAGATAATGCTGTGAAATGCTGAACATACAACAGTCTAAATCCCATGACTTAGGACCCTTCTCATATAATGAATTCCACCAAAATACTGATTAACTATTAGCCATGACTTTAAGAGTATGGTCATCAAATACTTAATTCCTGACATCGTATATCCATGACTTTTTACTATCATACATTCTGAGAGTTCAACAAAGATATTGTTTAATGATGATAATTACACTGCCACTGTCTGTAACGTAGCTAGAAGCTAAAATAAACAGTCTTACTTTTGAGAGAGTTAAAAAGATATAATGAGTGATTTTAATTAAATACTACTACAGTTTTCTCAGATCTACTGTAAATACCTTCTGGGTTTGTGAGAAACAGAGATAACTTGTTTTTCTTTCTGTTTAACAAGTTTTCATTTCTGCTATTCACCTTTTTCTAATTTGCTCAAGTTAAGGTCAACTGTGTTGACCTGTATGTCTTTTATCTGAGACCTCTCAAGAACGATGAAAAAATCATTTAATTTGTAAGCTTCTATTTTACAGTATAAATACTGTATCTTTTTAAACCAAGTAGAGCAAAAAAAACCCACTGTGAATTGCAAAGTAATTCAAAAGAGTTTGTGTTTACCTTGTCCTGACTGGTCTATTCTGGTTCAATGATAAACTCTAGAGGAAAGGGGAAATTTCCTTCTCCTTAAAGACAGCTGATCATCTTCAGATTTGTGTATGTGGCTGTGGGTGTTTGGGAAGAGATGTCTGAAATGCCTGAGAGAGAAAACTGGAAATGAAAGAGATTGCCATGAGGCTTTGAAGAACCTCAAAGGAGCAGGAGTCTGTTTGCAATTAGAGAACAGACCAAAGACAAACCTCAGAGGTAACAAAAGAAACTTTCCTACAAACCCAGAAAGATAATTCTGTGAAGTTTATTCAGCCCAGCAAGCTACTGGAAATTGTTAGACTGGAAGGAGCATTAGAAAAAGCAAAGTCATTGTAATGGCACAGTGGGAAAAGGAAAATTTCACATTTAATTACATCAAATAGTTATCCCTACTTTTCTCACTCTTTTTACAGCATGTGTTCTGATAAAATGTTAACTGTAGGGATTGGAAGTATTTTGAGCCTTTTACTGTTCAAGAAAACAGGGAGGTGTGCACGTGTGTGCATGAAACAGAGGGAGGGAGAGAGGGAGAAAGATTCCAGAAAATATTTTAAGAGTATAAATAAGATATGGTTGAATTATCTGCAATGTGTTATTATTGTTAGTGTCATAGTCTACAGCTACTTTTGAAATCAATGTGGATGAAAAGGAGTTGATGTGTAGAGCAAAAAAATTGTTACAGAGGGTATAACGTCACACTATATACATCTCAAGGTTTTTTATTTCAGAGTAGCTCCATTTTGGTCCTATGGACTTCGGCAATACGTTTTCCACTTCGGTTTCCTCTGAAAGAAATCCAGTTCCTGTGTAAAGACAGTGCTCCACAATGAATTGAAATAGTTTTAGTAGGGACTGACAATGAGGAAATTGCTTCAAAAACTTCCTCTTGATCTAGACTAAAACTTTAATTCAGACATGCTCATAGTAGATAGTGCCTGCTAAGGATTTAAGTTTTAATTCTTTGCTCTTTTTACTCTTATACGACTCAGAAAGCTCTGTGAGTAATCTTTGTCCATGTGAGTCAGTTTGATCATCAGCTGAGGATCCATTTTATTATTTGCATGCTAGATAAAATGCTTTAGGACTGACACACAAAAAGCATTACTAAGGCCTAAGAATTGTTGTAAGTGTCAGCATATCTCTGCAAATATATTATGCAGCATGTATATACTCCTACTAATACTGCTATTACTCCTACAGATTTCCCATTGTTGGCTCAGAAGTTCAATATTTATTTGCATATGTAATATTTTCAGGGATATAATCCATACAGTTGATAATCTGCATTCTCTTGGTCTGGTTTGGATGGTGTTAATTTTCTTCATAGCAGCCCCTATGGTGCTGTGTTTTAGATTTGTGACTAAAATAGTGTTGATAACACAACAAGTGTTTTAGCTACTGCTGAGCAGTGCTTGCTCAGTGCCAAGCTTCTGTTTCTCACTGTGCCCCATGCCCAGCAAGTAGAAGAGGGACAGCAAAAAGCTGGGAGGGGACACAACCGGTAGAGCTGACCTGAACTGTTCAAAGGGTTATTCCATACCATATGACATCATGCTCAGCAATAAAATTGGGCATAGTTTTTCCAAAGGAGTCATTGCTCAAAGACTGGCTGGGCATTGGTCTGTTTGTAGGAGGTGGTGAGTGATTGCCTTTGCATCACTTGTTTGTGTGGTGTATTGGGGTTTTTTTCCCTTTTTTTATTTTATTTTTTTTATTTTATTTTCTTCAATTATTAAATTGAGTTCATCTTGACTCACAAGTTTTTGTTACTTTTGCTCTTCTGATTCTTTCCTCCGTCCCACTGGAGGGGAAGAGCGAGTGGCTGGTGAGTGCTCAGTTGCTGCCTGGGGTCAGCCCACTAATCTCAAAACTCCCAGTTTGAAAATAAGTCCTAGCACAGCTAACATAGAAGAAAACAAATTCAAGAAATGCTATTGAGATAAGAGAAACAAGGCTATAGGTAACATTAGCCAGCCTTTGGGAAAGAAGTAACATTTTTTACAGAACTGATGGTGCAAGTGTACTGGGGGAAAGAGTTCTTATAATCTTTTCATACTAACACCATAACAATATAACTGAGGTGTTGAGTCACAGGATATTTGTTTTATTAATGTACGACTTGTCATTTATATGCCTGAAAAGACATTGAATGCAAAGCTGATAATTATTTTGGACTGCAAGCCCAGGGTTTTGTCCATCTATATCATAAAGTGCAGGAACCATTGGAGGCTCATCCAAAAGTTTGCTGGTGAGACAGTTATTCTGGAGTGAGAGAGCAGTGCAGCTCACACTGGATTCTCAGCCCTGGGACCTTAAAGGAGATAAGGGAACTAGGGTACTTTTTACCAGAAACTAGAATTGAACAACCATTGCAATTCACATACAGATAGGAGGTTTAGAACACAGAAGATGGCATGTGTGTATTTTCTAATGTAGATAATAAAAAGCATTTGGGGTTTTTATTCCATTAAGTTCCAAGTTTAGAAATTTCAATTAATTGATTTATTAATTTCTACCTATAAAGTAGTGAACTAAATGTGCTTTCCTTCATTGTAAAAATTATACTTATCATTATTGGAAATGGGAACAGAAATCATTATTCTTTGCTACTGCAGACTTCCAGATAGAATTTTTTTTCCCCCAGATTAAAAGGGAACATACAAATCTTCAAATCTTCAACCATTATCAGGGTTACTTGGTCTGTCAGGAGTACTCCTCTCTGCAGAGCAGTCCATCAAAAGGGTTTTCAGTGGATGTGCCGAAAAATATAACTCGAGCTCTAAGGGGCTCACTTTCTATAGAAGCTACTGTTGGAGTAGAACAGAGATGCTAAGTAAACTTTCACTGATTTAGAATTTCTGTAAACACTAACTTCAGCATGATTTCCTGTTCATTGTTGTTGCTGAGATTCAATTTATTCTTACTACCTCATCCTGTTTGTAAGTGTTCAGCTTATTAGGAATGTAGATTTCAACACATTAAATTATGTGACTAATTTTGAAAATGAATAGCAATGATCTATAGACTAATGACAAATGGTAATTCTGGGTTTATATAATTTAAGAAGGTTGTACTGAAACCATGTAATAAGTAATTACAAAAATTAGAATAACTATGTGCACATTGTTCATCTTTTCCTGGATTGGATTAGATTTCATCAAATGAAATGTTAATATTGAAAACAAAGGATAAGTAATGATATGTATGTTTATAAAAGGTTTAAACAGCAGATGGTATTTTCAGAGAAATATTGAAAATTGAACTGCCTGGTTTCTCACAGAATGTCATGGTTTGATCTGCAGGAGTGAAATGAAAAACTCTCATTAAAGAGAGAGTTTAAAACAGAATTAGAGATAGTATCAACTTTGCCATGCATCTGAGCATGACCAAACATAAAAAAAACCTCTTTCAGAGATTTTCTTTGCTACTGGTTATAAAATAGAACTTATGTTGTCAAACGTTTTATATTCTGTTGAAATAAATTGCCGTCGAGATATAGCACTTTTTTTTCAGGCACACTGTTTATTTTTGTTTGTTTGTTTGTTTGTTTCCCCACAAATTAATACTCACAGAGTGAAAAAAATGTGAAATTTTAATTAATTTTTCTTCAGTATGAAGTTTAACAACGACAATTGCAAAATCCTACGCCTGGAACAAATAAGCCCAATAAGCCAGAGAGCACAACACAGGGCTGCGTGGCTAGGCCCTGGGTGGCTGGGGCCTTGCTGAAAGGGACCTGGAGTTCCTGGTGGACAGCAAGCTGAACATGAGCTAGTAACATGTCACTGCAGCAACAGAGACAAATCAAATCCTGGACTGCAATTGCAGGGGCATTTCTAGCAGAGATAGAGACACTGACATCCTTGGCACTGTCCCACATGACATCCTTGTCTCTATATTGGAGAGACATGGATTTGATTGATGGACCACTCAGTGCATAAGGAACTGGCTGGACAGTCACTCTCAAGGGGTTACAGTAAATGGCTCAATGTCCAAGTGGCAACCAATGATGAGTGATGTTCCTCAGGGGCTGGTACTGGGAGTGGTGCTATTTAGCATCTCAGTCAGCGACACGGATGTTGGGAATGAGTGCACCCTCAGCCAGTTTGCCAACACCACCAAGCTGCGTGGAGCAGTCGACAAGCTGGAGGGAAGGGATGCCATCCAGAGGGACCTGGACAGGTTTGAGAAGTAGGCTTGTGAAAACCTCATGAAGTTCAACAAGACCAAGTGCAAGGTCCTGCATGTGGATCAGGGCAATCCCATGCACAAATATAGGCTGGGAGGAGAATGGATCGAGAGCAGCCCAGAGGAGAGGGACTTGGGGGTGTTGGTGGATGAGAAGCTCAACATGATTCGGCAATGTGCACTTGCAGCCCAGAAGACCAACCACATCCTGGGCTGCATCAAAAGAAGCATGGCCAGCAGGTCGAGGGAGGGGATTCTGCCTCTCTGCTCCACTCTCGTTAGACCCCACCTGGAATACTGTGTCCAGCTCTGGGGCCCCCAACATAAGAAGGACATGGACCTGTTGGAGTGAGTCCAGAGGAGGGCCACGAAGGTGATCAGAGGGTTAGAACCCCTCCCTTATAAGGAAAGGCTGAAAGAGTTGAGGTTGTTCAGCCTGGAAAAGAGAAGGCTCTGGGGAGATCTTATAACAGCTTTCTAGTATCTGAAGGAGGCCTACAGGAAAGCTGGAGAGGGACTTTTTACAAGGGTATGCAGTGATAGGATGAGGAGTAATGACTTCAAACTGGAAGAGGGTAGATTTAGATTAGATATTAGCAGGAAATTTTTCACTATGAGGGTGGTGAAGCACTGGAACTGATTGCCCAGGGAAGTTGTGGAGGTCCCATGCCTGGAAGTGTTCAAAGCCAGGTTGCATGGGGTTGCAACCAGGTGTAGTGGAAGCTGTCCTTGCCCATGGCAGGGGATTTGGAACTAGATGATCTTTAAGGTCCCTTCCAACCTAAACCATTCTGTGATTCTATGATTTTATGATCCTAGTCTACTCAGCATTTGTCAGGCCACACCTGGAGTACTGCGTGCAGTTCTGGTCCCCACAATTCAAGAAAGATACAGACAGACTGGAGGGGGTCCAAAGGAGGGCCATGAAGATGACCAGAATGCTGGAGAATCTATCCTATAAGAAAACACTGATGGAGTTTGTGGGGCAGGATTTGACTGGCCTCAGAAAAAGTCCTAGTGCTGTTCAGCTGATGGAAGGAAATGTGTTGGACCTTGTCGGCCACAGGCCTTGGGTAGATTAAGATAAGAGCTGTACCCTAGAAGAATAGGGAGTGCTGACTCTGTGTGTAGATAAAGATTAGGTAGCTGTCTCATGACTGAGAAAGTATTGTTCTGCACAGGGAAGACTGTTACAGCTAAGGAAAGCAAATGTTTAGAAGATTATATTAGTGGCAACCAATTAGCAGTTAACACAGGAGATGAGTATGAACCAATCAGTTTGTAATATGTGTCGAAGGCACCAATCGATTTGAAATACGTTGCCTTCTGATCTGGATAAATACTTGTGGATAGTCCTAATAAACTCGACATTTAGCTTGCATCAAGCTGCGTCCCGTCTCTCAATCGCGGCAGGAGTTCAGTTTTTTCTCCCTGGAGAAGAAAAGGTTCAGGGCAGACCTTATCACAGTATTCCAGTACTGCAAAGCAAATAGAGGCTCTCTCTTCACAAAGAGCCACATAACTCAGTTGTTCATTCTAGTGTATAGCTGGTAAAATTTCGTGTCCAAACTGGTTTCTTCATCCACAAACAGATTTATGTTTCTTTTTATATACAGCTACTTTAACTTAATCAAATTTCAAACATGCCATATCAGACATCATCTTTCTGTTCTTCCACTTTCCTGATAAAATTTCCCTCATGCTTATCCTTATTATTGGAATCTCATCCTAAATTCAGAATAATTTTAATCTTTGCAATGAAACATATGTGTTAGTAGATTATATATGGAGTGACCAAGTCTCTATGACACTAGACAAGCTGGAAATCAGTCTGCTGAAATAAAACATTGATTTCTAAATGTAGTGTTGAACATTCTCTTTTTACATGTTAATTTTTTTCACGTTTGTGAAATATTTCTTTTCTCTTAATTCAAATCTTCATAGACTTTTCAGTGTGATAGATGAGTTTGTAAAGAACTTTAAACTTTTTGCTTCTACCAAGCCTCAGTGAGGATTTGTGTGAAGGTCATTCCACATTTTCAAGACTTTGTAACATCCTAATCTATGGTATTCAGGAATTTAAAACTATTTTTTTATGATTAACTTTCAGATTAATCTTGTCTCTTCAAAAATAAGTTAAATTAAGAATGATTAGAAGGTAATTCTAGCTTTCCTTGGGAAAATTAAGCAAATTTGAGCTAAGAATGATACTTCAGAAATTACTGTTAACGAATATTAATTGTGGTTTTTAACTTTATGTAGGAAAATATTTTCCAGCATACTTACTTAGCCTTGACTCTCTTACTTCATCACTTTTGGTAGTTTCCCTCCACTCAAAAATGAGTCTGTATTCACACTATTCCTTCTGTCAAGCTTTTGTAAATGCCAACTTCATGCCCCCTGATCCTTTTTTACTCTGTGGAAATGAATTGGTTTCCCTTGGTATGCAGATCAGCTCATCAATTGAAAGCCTGCAGTGGAAATCACGCCACCGCCGCTCGTACCGGCACCAGCTGCCCTCCTCACTGTAGTGGTACAAACTGTACCATCTGTACTGGCACCAGCTGCCCCCCGCACTGTAGTGGCAAAGGCCACGCCACCGCCTGTCCCAGCCAAAGCCATGCCTCCGCCGGCACCACCCACTCCACAGCCAGCAGTAAAGGCCACACCACCGCCATCTGCACCAGCACCAGCTGCCTCCCCCAAGTAGAGGTAAAGGCTACACCACTGCCTGTCCCAGCACAAGTTATTCCAGCTGCTCCGACAACAAGTACTGCAGCTACTCAAACTCCATCAGAACCTGTACAAGTTGCCCTGGTGACCAGGAAGCAGAAAAAGAGATCAGTTCGTTCACCTGTCCCTTATGATAAGGACCAGCTCAAGCCAGATAGCTTGGGAGAGGACTCTGATGGAGATCCAGAAGAGGGTCCTTCTAAAGTTGATCCAGGAGAGGGTCCTTCTCAACCAAACAAGGGAAAGAGACCTTTTAAAACAGATAAAGGAGGGAGTCCTTCTAAAGCAGATTCAGGAGAGGGTCCTTCTTGGTTAGTGTCAACACAGGAGGACTCAGAAGTAGAGATAGTTGTTAAATCCTCTATGAAGAATTTGCAAAATGTGAGGAAGGATTTTAGTCGTCATGATGATGAGACACTTATCTCCTGGCTGCTCCGATGCTGAGACAATGGGACTAATACCATAGACTTGGATGGTAAAGAAGCTAGGCAGTTGGGAAACCTGGCCAGAGATGGAGGTATCGATAAAGCGATTGGGAGAAAGACAAACATTCTGTCTCTGGAGGTGACTGGTGTCAGCCGTAAAGAGCAGCTATCCCTTTAAGGATGATACTGAATGTCATCCAAGCAAATGGACCACCATGGAAAAAAGTATTAAGTACCTGAGAGAACTGGCTGTTCGAGAGGTGATTTACAGTAATTGGCAAGTGATTATAGACCCTGATGAAATGCCATGCAAACGATCTATTCTGAGAAAGTTCGTACAGAGTGCACCACCAATGTATTCCCACACATTATCAACAATGATCTGGGGAGGATCTGATGCCGTCACACCAACTGTAAATGAAGTGGCTAACAGAGTACAACAGTGTGAGGACAGTCTCTCTCGTCCCCTTACTGTGGCAGCCGTGGAGACGCTTGCTGAGAAAGTGGCCAAGAAAATGGCTGAGAAAACTGAGAAGATGGCTGAGAAAACCAAGAAACTGACTGAGAAAATTGAGAAAATGACCGAGAAAATAATTGAGCAAAATGATAAACTGTTTGATAAATTTTCTAGGATAGAGGAAAGATCTCACTCTTCCCCTGAACAGACCCATGTTTCAGCTGCTAAGAAAAAACTTTTTAATTTCTTATTTCTGGACTTTATACTTTCTTTTCTGTCCTGCAATAAAAAGCAAAAATATTTCTAATAAACTACAATGAGTACCTCTGATGAAGAACTAGGCTAACAAGTAAAAAACATGTTTTGTCATTATGGAAATGAGTATGAATTTCATAATTGCCTTCAGTGGCAGCAGAATTCCACTCTGTTTTCTTTAGAAAATTATATGCATATATACATTAAAAGTCATTAAATATACAGCTATTAAGTTTTCTGTTGGTTCACCATAGCTGTTGTTTTTGAGTACGAGTATTTGATACTACTTACCACAGGGAATGGTGCAAAAAAAGGAGACAGCATTCACTGTTTAAACAGTAGATAGGTGTCTTACATGCATATGGGTAACAAAAGTAGATAGCTTTGTTGATAAAAGCTGCGTCTTTTCATGAATACCTCTCTGCAAGAAGTTAATGGTCATCGGTCCCAAGGGACCTCTGGAGGCTGTTTGGTTAAACCCTCCTGCTCAAGTAGGGACCCCTAGAGCTGCTTGCCTAGGACTGTGTCCAGATGGGTTTTCAATATCTCCAAGGATGGAGATCCACAAACTCCCTGGGTAACCTGTGCCAGTGCTCAATCACTCTCACAATGAAAAAGTGTTTCCTGATGTTCAGATGGAACCTCCTGTGTTTGGGTTTGTGCCAGTTGCCTCTTGTCACTGAAAAGAGCCTGTCTCCATCTTCCTTGCACTCTCCTTTCAAGTGTTTATACATATTAATAAGATACCCTCTGAGTCTTCTCTTCTCCAGCATGAACAAATCCAGCTCTCTCGGCCTTGTCTCATAGGATAGATAATCTAGTCCCTTAATCATCTTTGTGGCCCATCGTTGGACTCTCTGCAGTATATCCATGTCTCTCTTCTACTGAGGAGACAGAATTAGATGCAGCACTCCAGGTTTGGCCTCACCAGTGGTGAGTAGAGAGGAAGATACTGTACTCAACATAGCATCAAAACAATTCTGCACTTATAACATGGGACTGTTGTTTCCAGGACTTAGGATTATAGAATCATAGAATAGTTTGGGTTGGAAGAGACCTTTAAAGGTCATCTAATACAACCCCATGCAATAAGCAGGGACATCTTCAACTAGATCAGGTTGCTCAGAGCCCCGTCCAACCTGACCTGGAATGTTTCCAGGGATTGGACATCTACCACCTCTCTGAGCAACCTGTTCCAGTGTTTCACCACCCTTATCGTAAAAAAAATTCGTCCTTACATCTGGTCTAAATCTACCCTCTTTTCATTTAAAACCATTACCCCTTGTCCTATCAAACAGGCCCTAGTAAAAAGTCTGTCCCCATCTTTCTTATAAGCCCCCTTTAAGCACTGAAAGGCCACAACAAGGTCTTCCCAGAGCCTTCTCTTCTCCAGGCTGAACAACCCTAACTCTCTCAGCCTTTCTTCATAGGAGAGGTGTTCCATCCCTCTGATCATTTTCGTGGCCCTCCTCTGGACTCAGTTTATGAATCTTTGGCAGCATTTGGCTTAGAGAGCAGACATGTTTCTGTTTAGGATCAGATGCATCCTAACTGCTGAAACAAAGAAAATCTCTGTTTAACTGTGGTGGGTTGACCCCAGCCAGCAGGTAAACTGTCGCGCACTCACTCCACCCCAGTGGGAAAGGGGAGAGAGAATTTGAAGGGCAAATGCAAGAAAAACTCATAGGTCAAGAATTTAATTAGTGAAGCAAAGCTGTGCACACAAGCAAAGTAAAATAAGGAGTTCATTTACTAATTCCCACTGGCAGGCACGTGTTCAGCCTTTTCCAGGAAAGCAGGGCCTCAACCTCATCGCGGTTACCTGGGAAGACAAATGCTGTAACTCAGAATGCTCCCCCTTCCTCCTCCTTTCCCCAGCTTTTGTTGCTGAGCATGATGTCATATGATATGGGATATCCCTTTGGTTAGTTCAGGTCAGCTGTCCTAATTTTGTCCCTTCTTAGCTTCTTGCTGACCCCCAGCGTACTTCCTGGTAGGGCATCATGAGAAACAGAGAAAGCCTTGACACCCTGCAAACACTGTTCAGCAATGGCTGAAAAATCGGTGTGTTACCAACACTGTTTTAGTCACAAATCCAAAACATACTGCCATCAGGGCTGCTATCAAGAAAATGAACTCCATCCCAGCCAGACTCAGTACTTCCATTTGGAACACCAAACTGGGAAAAGTAAATTTCTACAGAAGTGGAAATGTCTCTCATTTTCTTTTCTTGAAGTGAGGTAATGAAAGACTTAAACTTTTCCAATCTCTAAATGTATGCCTTTAGGGAATGTAATTACAGGGACTTGAACATTGTAACTATATGAATAGAAAACACACTGCTAGGTATGGCATAGTTTAAGGAAAAGGTTTGAATAGAAATCTACATTTTGCTCACTTTTCGGTGCAGGCTTTTTCCTCCAATCAGCCAGCTTCCAGTGACTTCTTGGATTGACAAACCCTTCCAAACTCTCCCTGGATCCATGTAGGACTTGGCTGTGAGTCTGTTGCAAGCTAGCCCTACATCTGTTCTTCTGCCACTCTCTTCTCCTGCTACAGGCATCTCCTTTCTATGTCACCCAATAATTCTTCACCCTGTCATTCAAAAGCTTCTTTAAGCATATCAGTGAAGGTATAGTACTTTTTTCTCTTTAGAGGGATGCTCCCAATCTGATGTGTATTAGCTACGACAAGGTGACCCCCTCCTGTCTAGCTTCACCCTTGTTGGGGTGAACCCATTAGAACTGGAATAAACAGGTTTAATAGCTTTATCATCCATCACACTGTGTATCAACTGTTGTTCTCAGAAAAGGGCATTAAACTGCACTGAGCTGTGGTGCAATTACTCTCTGATGAAAAAGCTAATTTGCTTTGCATTCTTGGAACAATTCATTTACAGCCAGTTCAGTCTGCAGTGTAGACATGTGCAAGGAACACAAACACTTCCAGGGGTTCCCATTGGAAGATTTATAGAATCCAAAAGGGTAACTATCTGTTCCACTTAAAAATTCAGCCTCTACAGAATAATAAAGAAGGAAAATAAAAATGTGTTAGCAAAACTTCACTGTGAACAGAGTTCTTGCTTTAGGCAGTATAGAGCCCCCCCCCAGCCCCGTACACAATGTACATCTTAAGGTCTATTCAGTGGCCTTATGGTATAGTACTAATTTTGTCTGTCTTCTTATGTGTGTTTTATATGGTATTCTAAGCAAATGAGACTTAAACTATCACAGTAAGTTTCTATTTCTGTCTTTGCTAATAATCCCTGAATTTATTTTCCAGCTGAAACCATTATTTTACACATCTTAAATATATACCACCTTTTCTACAGTTTTACTGAAAATCTGCTTCCAGGTAGGAGTGTAAGAGAGACTGCACCTATCTGTTTTTGCAGAAAGTAAAGTTCCACAGTGATACTCTTTAAACAGAAGACAATCTATGTGTGAAATACAACCGTCTTAATTCATTGAGAGACACTATTCATGTGTCACTATTTTAGTCTATCACAGAACTACTTGCAAACTGTAGAATGAAAATATTAAAAGTCTGAGTTAACACAAATTAAATTATGCTTAGTTTTCATATATGAACCACTGGTTAATATTTTCCTACATCACAGTAACACTACAGTTATTTTGCATGAGGCCCAGGTTAGTAGTCATGGGGTTGCATCAAATTAGTTAAATTCACAGATATAGCTCTGGTGAGCAGGCAGCTGAGAGCAACTAAATGTTCATTAACTGTAGTAATACATTCTTCAGCTAGTTGTTCATGTTTCTCTGTTATTCCTGTATATTCCTGTATATAACTGAAATTGGTTAAAGAATCCCCTAAAAAAGCCTGCAAAACAGTAACACAATTATTTGATCTGTATGTATGCCTACTAGAAAAAAATGCAGTCAGCTTAATAGGTGGATACCTTGCTTCCATAATCTTGAAAACATATGCTCATACACTGGTAAAAAATACCGAACTAAAGAAAGTACTGGCCACAATTATATCATAGTTAGCTCTTTCTCTTACTAAAGTCAGTAACAAAATGCTTTCCACTTTACTGAAGGAGTGGAAGATTTACATAGATCCTAAGCGTTGTTAATATCTTACCAAGAGGACTGTTGATGTTTTTAATAAAGAGAGATGACACTTATTAAGAAATCTCATTGTATAAATTTCACATTTATGAAGGTGTCTTTTCTAGTGGGAATATTGTTACGGAGTTCACTCCAGGTATTCCCTAACCATGGAGATAATTCAGACAGACTTGCAGACATGCAACGGGTTTACTGTCTTAGGCCAAGCTGCAGTGTTTGGAAACTGGGCTGGAGACACATACTCCCATATTGTCCCACTTGTACTTTCTGCTTGCCATATTATCTGCTTTATTGATCATCCCTGTACCACATTTACGGTCCTCCCAAAAAAAAGTGTAAGACCCGAATTTACTTCTTCCCTTTAGCTCTAGTTCACTGTCCCACACCCTTAACTTGTAGTTGCGATATGGTTGTCTTTAAAACTCTGCCGTAGTAATTTTCTTTGCTTAGTGCTTCCCTCTTTACTAGACATACTGCCATTTGTACAGTTCCAGACTCCTCCTGCTCTAACGTTTTTTATGGCAACAAGTCACTGTTGGTCACCTGCACAAAATAACATTAACTCTTAGAAACCGCTACTTCTGATCAAGTGTAAAATTCTAGTTTTCTTCTCTCATTCTATAGTGTCATCAAACGTACTCATTTCTTTTTATATACCATGAATCATTAAAAGGTTATATCTAGTAGTGGGTTTTTTTCAAAACTTTTATCAAAAATATGTCAAAATTAGGTAAACCAGCATATTCATTAAAAAGTAATAAGCTGGTGAAGAACCACTGGAAATTGCTTTTTGCTGTCTCTGACTTAGTGCCAAAATCATGCATCAACAGCTGCAGTTTTCTGGCTTAGAACACTTAAACAGCAAAATATCTTCAGTTAAAACAAAATAAAAAAATCTTTAGATCACATTTCAATAAAGTTAGGAAACATGGGAGGCTTAGCCTTGCATGCTGTTTGTGGTCAAAATCTACCTCAAAATCTTTAAGCACATGTCATACCTAAGCATGAAATCTTAAATATAACACCCTATCTGACTACAGCACCCTATCACTCAGCATTTCACCTGATTCAATTCAAAAAAGCAGTTCTCAAATATATATGTTTTATTTCTAGTTTGCACGAGGATGCTTATCTCAAACGGGATTTTCAGAGCTCGCTGAGTGCTTGCCAAGCATATGTCAACTCTAATACCTTGCAGATACAGTGGATGTTGTTATTGCTCAGTCTAGGTCACCTTTTGGTATCAGCTCTTTTAAAATGTGTCCTTAACTTGGCAAAGACCTTGCAGATGAATATCTACCTTATAAACCTTTTTTGCAAGAATAAATTAACCACAAGTTTTTTATTACTTAGGTAATATCACAGTCTCCTTGATAAACTGGAGGGATACCAACTGACGCCTTGTGTCTAGAAAGAAGTCTAGCTGACAAGTAACCTCACTGTATGGGTTTGTACACTAAAGATGCAAATGCAGTGGTTGGGTTTTTTTTTTTTTTTTAGTTACTTAATTCTTACTTTGTTCTTCATAATGTTCTAAAACATAGTATGGAAAATTACCAGCTTAGTAGCAGTGGCATGTCTTGAGCTGACTTACAACCAGGGAGACAAATCTCCAGAGAGAGCATGAATAGGGACAATTTTATGAGTCGGTTTTATACAGAATACCTTCACTGTCTCTCTCCCCTAAAAACAAAGGACTGGAGCATGGGAACACATGAATAGGGTGAAATACTGTCTGGTTTGCTCCTTCCTTTATTCGCCTCCACAGTTTACAGCTTAATTCAGCCTGTCAGTTAACAGTTCAGGTTTCTCCTCTGGGTCAGCATATATTAGGCAAAGACTCCTGAGACCTCTGGGTCAGACTGTACGGTCTCCAGAGGTCCCTTCCAACCTCAGTTATTCTCTGATTCTGTGCAGCACTACTAGCTTGTATATCAAAATATTGATAGATCTTGTTATAGTGGCAATGAGTATATTTTTCTATTAATATCTGATGGAAAGACTGTATTTCTTTAAAGAAGAACTACAGAATCATAAATTCTGGGATCTATCTTCCAGCCTAGAAGTTATAGAAAGAATAAGTCATACCTGATTGTCAGTTAACAGAGTCCCTCTCTGTGATGCTTAGCTGATATCAACCATAACAAAACTAGGATACTAGACCAGCTGGGCCATTTCTGTAATCTAGACTGCCGATTTCCATACTACCAAGAGCACTACTTACAACAATTTTAGCTCAGGTTTAGTATAAAATTTCTATTCTCTGGTAGTTGTATTTGTGGGTTGGTTGTGGGTTTTTTTTCTTTTCTTAAAACCATAACAGCATTTTGAATGTTCTCTTTCTTTTTTATGTTTTGTATTTTTTTCATTCAAGTTTTTTTGTCATCTTTCGGTTACTGAGATTTTTGTCTGTAAATACAGCCTATGGTCTGAAAAGTAGAAACTCATCATTGCTAGTAAAACTTACATAGCTTCAAGTGTCAATCCCAGGGAATCTGCAGGATTTTCCCCTGAAAGAGCCCTGTAGAGGGAGTTAAAGTACCGACTTACCCTGTTCTTGTGTCAAAAATAAATTCTTTTGTGGAATGGTTTGAGTAACTGATGTCAGTGATCATTTCTGAGTGCTTGTACCCAACCAAAGACAGACAGTAAACTCTTATTTAATCTTATGATCCTTATAGGAAAGCAATCTCTTTTAAGAAAGATTGGTAAAAATATGAAAATTATTAACAAATTAGGTACAATTAGGTCCAAATAGCAGTAATACAGAAAATAATACAAAAGCATTGAAGCAACAAAACCAGTAACAGTAGCTGGTAATTAGAGGGGTGGGTGCCACAAAGCAGAACTGTGAAATTGGCCAGTAGATTCCTGCTTCCCTTAAGTAATTCTGTCAAGCAGTTATTAAATTGTAGTTGTGGATCTGTAGAACAATCTTACAGTAGTAATCACAGGCAGTTTATTAGAAACTTATGCAAAACCATCTTGTAAATCCTTCTTTGCATGCTACTGAGGTCAATCAAGGGGAGATCATAAGCAGGAAAAATTGTTCTGTGGCAGCTATTAAATGAACATATCTATCTGGAAATAACTTTTCAAGCATCACTGCTGTGGAATAACCAGCTGGCTCCAGAAGAATAAAGATTAGCTCAAGATCTGGTACAATGTGTTATGATAGATAGTATGGGTAATGACAGTGACAGTTACAAATGCCTGACATTTTGCGTTACAGTTTTAGTTCCATCTGTTTCTTTCCCCCCTCACCGCCATTTCCCTCCCCCAGGTCTGCAAGTATTCTACTCTGGATATTTTCACAGGTCTGAATTACTTGTAGACTTTCATTTGAAACCATTCAGTTGTTTCCCCAGTGGCATTAAGGGAACATTATTATTATTCCTTTTTTTAAAAAAAATAGATTTATTATATTTTTTTAAAGAGCTTCTCTGCTGCAAGAGCACACGTATGACATTTGCCTGATATTTTGCCAATATATCAAGGAAATGTATTTACTATCTCATAGGAAAAAAAAAAAAGGCAAGCTTGAGCTTTTAATTCACACTTGTTCACTAGAGATTAATTTCAATTTGGCATCGCATTATCTGAAAATGTATTCTTGTCTGTTCATATTCAACCAAGGCCATATGGGCTGAGCATATTTTTTTCCTGTAATTGTTACTCCATGATGAAGATGTACGTGATTTCCAGAATATCCAAGCAACTAGGTATTTCCTACTTCCTGTATTCTTGTTTTGCAGAACAATTTCTCTTAATGTAACATGACTGTGTATTTGTTTTTCTGTGGGATTCTTCATTTTATTGTTCTTAATGCAAGTTGTCTGAAGGAAACACTGGGAATACTGGGAACTGAAGTGAAAGTGCACTCACTTTGCATTCTCCTGTTATGAAATGCATCTGTACCGTGTAGATGGCTAGGAAAGAGCATCTAAAGTAAAGAGATCAGATGATGTACAGTCAGGCTGTGTGAGTGAAGTACCATTTACAGTTTCACACATAGCTCTCAGTGTACGTTCCTTACTGTTATGATTACCAACTGTTTTCTAGTTTGGTGATTGTTGAGATAAACAGAGATCTATGCTGCTGTAGTATTAAATCACTTTTACAATTGTCCCCTCACATGTTATCAGTGTGTCTTATCCAGGGCTGATAAACTGTGGTTCATATGAAGCTTTCTTTACAGAAAGAAAGGGAATGAACTGGAAAACACTGACAGATACACAAATTGCAATAGTACTACTGATGTGACATGGCTACAATATGATAGTCCAGATGTTCATTATCCTCAAAAGCTAAAAATAACCTGCTTATTAATGTGCCATTGCTCTCTGCTTCACAAAATGCTATTTTTTCTTGTAATAAATAGATCTTAAAAAAAATTGTAATCATACTGCATCAGAAAAATTGCTTGCAAACCTCATACATAAGTTGTCAGTTCGGAGTATTAGAATAGATAGATGTAATCGTTAATAATGTAATTTTAATTTTAAAAGTCTATTTGCAGTAAGTATATCATTATTACTTCACAATCTTAAAATTAAAATGTATTTTATGTTATCTCTTACTAATTTGCATTTAAAATTAGATAACATGCTATGCATAGTTAATATAGAGGAACATAATTAACCTCTATATGCTCAATGTCTTCTTCAGCATTCTAATCTAAACACATTCGAGATATATAATTACATGCAATTATAAAATAATTAAATAGCTAGTTTTATTATATATTGATTACAGCAGAAGCATATACAACTACAGAATATATCTATTCCTAAGTGAGAATTTTCATGCCTGCTACTCTGAAATAACAGTTATTAAAAGAGAGTAACTTAATAGAAAAACATCTGTTCAGCCTATTAATAAAAATAAATAATCCAGAAACAATGCGACAGAATATTGGGGATTCTAAATTTAAGTCATCTTTTAAAATTTTATTTCTAAATAGCTAAAGGAAGTATATACATGATGACCATTTGTGTGTGTTGTAAAGAACAAAATAAAACAAGAGTATGTAGTTATCCCATTTAAAAAATTATTTATTTTTAATGAAAACATTTCACAGTTGTACGTGTATTTTGATGTGGTAGAAGGTGGGGGCTTTTTGGGGAAGTGTCTAGAATATTAACATGATTTATACAAACATGTTACATTTTAAGGATTAAACTCTCATATAATCCTATTGAAATCAATGAGATTTCATCAAAAATTACTCTGACCATCCAGAACTTACAGATATCGAAAAGATATCTGGTAATTTTCTTTCATCAAGCTTTAAACAAGAAATTAGCAATGTTTACAGGGTAAAGAGGATACACTTAATCAGTATTTGCTATTTGAAGGACAAGACCCATTAGTCTCAATATATTTCTAAACCACCAACTCTGTTTTTCACAATGTCTGTCTGCTTAGGAGTCTGAGCCCTCCCTGATGGCTGCTGCTGGTGGATTCTGCTCCTGAAGAGAACCCTTCACACTCATTTCAGGCCATGCTTCAATCCAGTTGTTTGTGCTCTCATTTTCAGATCTCCTACTGGAATAGCTCAGAGGTCACATAGGTCACAACAAGGGCCCTTTTGTTCTGACATAGGCGCTAAATATGGCTTATATCTGAGCTATACATGTTTGCCAAAGAAAAATCTCCATTTCCCTTTTCAGTTAACAGGAACATCCTGGTGCTGCATAAGCCACACATTGGATACAGACAATACCAACACAACACCTCTCTGTCTAAGCAAAATTCAATTTTGCTTTATTAAGAAAGTTTTTTTTTTTTTATGTTTTCATGCTTGTTTGTTTTTTTTGTTTGGTTGGTTTTGGTTTTGATTTTTTTTCTCTGAAAAAAAGGCGGAGTAATTGGAAAAAGGAAAGATAATTTATATGAGCTGGATTATCAGATCTGAAGAATCAAGCTTATTGTACCAGCTGCCAGCAAGGAGGGAATAGCACTCTGCTGCCATTGTGAGAAGACTCTAACTTCATCTCCAAAGGCAGACACTTTGTTACACATTGTCACCTTCTGCTTGGTGGCAGCAGGAATTTATGAGGAAAACTTACAATGAAGTTAAGATACTCCTGCAATAACACTGAGAGAAGGAGCAAACCTTATGTATAAGGCTTGTCTAATACATATAGACCCACCTAAAGACTTGGGGAAAAAAATATCATTCCAGTTGCATAATCAGGTTTTCTTACGAAAAAAAAAAAAAGAGATGCAACACAAACACTTGTGTAATGACAACTACAAAAAAGTGACATTTTCTATGTTGGTTTTCTTCAGCAGCATCAGAAAATATTATGTAAAGGATGAACAAAGATATTTTGGGATTTCCAAGACTAGAAAAAAGGACTGTTAAATCCAGGGGCATGTGGAAGTGACTATGTCCTCGGACAAAATCCAATCAACAGCAATCAATCCTTTCAATTGTGTAATAGTGTCTTGAGAAGATGAAGCTTTGCCACTGAAATGTGACATTGTTTTCCATTAAATAATGAAGCAGTTATTACCACAGTAAACCAATGTCAAACAACAGTGAGTAAGGACAATCCTTCATCTATCATTATCTAATGTTAATTCCTTCTACTGAAGTATTTGAAACATTGGACTACCGTATACATAAACCATAACAATCGGAATATTACAACGGATTTACTTTGGCAGTGAAAAAGTTATTCATACTTGTTTGCATTTTATTCTTTCACAAATAATGAAATGGTTACCAAAATACCTTCTTTTTTTTTTTTTTTTTTTTTTGTTTTAAAAGCTGCTCTGGAAAGCAGGCAGAAATTGTCGATTATATATACTCTTCTCCACAACGAGACACATGAGGGAATAAGAAACATAAAAATAACAGTTCCTGAAAACCTCTGAAAAAAAAAGAGTAGGGGTAAGAGGACAAAACTCCAGTGAGGTCCCTGAAATTCTGTAACAATGGAGATAATTTACCTGTCGTAGGTCTTTATCTTTCCATCTTCCCCTTTTAATCTCTACTGCCTCACAACTATTAATGAAATCACCTTACAATACTCAGTATTCATTGCCATTGTCTCCATCTGCATGCTTTTTTGTTTATTTCTTTATATAGTGGCTTTGAAAACTTGAGTGCATGTACAAGCTGAAAGAAAGGATTCCTCTTGTCTACTTTAAAAAAACCTAGAGGATAAATGTCTATGTCCCAGCTAATCACTCTGTTCTCTTTATAGGCTATAAAGAGAAATAGCCACTTTCAAGGCTTGATTCACCTGACCTTTTTTAGGTGTTTGCTTCAGAACGAGATGAATCATTTCTTGCAAGCACCTGCTCTCTCCATTAGTTATGAAGGGAGTTTAAATTATTAGCTCAGATGTAGACATCAACAGAATGAGTCTAAATTTGGTCAGACTGAATACCTGTCACTATGGCACAGATATTCATTGCCATTGTCTCCATTTGCATGCTTCTTTGTTTATTTCTTTATGTAGTGGCTTTGAAAACTTGAGTGAATGGGATAAACTTACTTCTCTCTCTTAATCTCTCATTAACTTCTTCCTCTAAAATGATGCCTATTGATGTCTTAAATATTCACCACAGTTACAGGACTTGAATCAGAAGTCTTCTTAATCACCAAGTAAAAACACAACAATAGGAATCCAACGCAGAGACTAAAACCTAAATCGACAAAGTCACTTTCCTGTCTTATTGTCACTTTTGATCAGAAATCAGATCTGAGAGATTTCATATAGAAGGGAAAGTTTTAGAAAATTGTAATTTTAAAATACAAACCCAGAGCAGAAGATTATCTTGGACAACATAAAAAATTAATGGGAGAGAAGACGACTGCTTATTTAGCATTTGTGATGTTTGTTATTATGGAAAAAATTAAAAACCTAACATTTTCTAAAGAAGTTAATGCTTCTGTCTTTTATTAATATATTTTATAGTTGTAGGACAATACTGACTGAAAATGGACCTAAGGTTTTGTAAAGACAGATTGCTAACAGTATGAAATAATCTGAGAAAATCTCCTAGTAACTAAAAATTCAATACTAATGAAGTTTATTATTAAGAATTTGAGTATGAAATTTTTGACAGCATTTCATTAGTGAGTTTGAAACATCTAATAATAAGAAAATGAAGAAAATAAGAACTATGCATGTCTTCTAGCACCAGAAATCAGAGAGAAACTTTAGGAAAGACAATGATCAGTTAAGAAGGAAATGAAATGGAGAACACTGTAACTACTTAGATACTTTTCTTGATACATCTGTCTTTCTAGTTATCATTTTACTACCAAACCAAATGACATTTTAAGTACATATCGCTAATATGATTCTCTGTGATAAATGGATGCAAGTGACAAAGAACTATGATTTACTTCACTTGTTATCCACTATGTAACACGATATGCTACTATACAGTGACTGTGATTAAATGGTAATGTAAAACCTCTTAAAAAACAGGGAGAATTTGGGGTAGATTTTATTTTTGTATTTATTGGCTAAAGAATTATTGGTAATCTACTAAAAAAAATTATTAAAAAAAAGAGGAAAAAGTAAACAGGATGTCTATTTGTTACTGACAGGTTCTAGTTAATCCATTGCCCCCAAAGCAGATAATTAAAGGATTTTAGATGTGTTGCTGGTGAATTCAATTTGACACATTAGAGTTTATAATCCCTGTGACCTCAATTATTGAGTATGAATGATGGCAAACACTACTAATCCAAATGCCTGGTGTCTTAATTTCTTTATAAAATCCAATACTTAGTTAACTAGCTGTGAATGAAGGTTATCTGAATCACAAAACACCGCAACCTTCATTTTTCAAAAAGGAAAAAAACCAAAAAGCCAATTGTCCTGCCTATGAAGGTCACTGCTTTAACAATGTGCATTGCCTATGCTCTGAAATATACAGAAACGGTGTAAAAGGTTTTGTCCCTAATCCTTATGTAAAAAAGGGAAAATTGATTGTTTTCTTTTTAGAGAGATACTGATTCCTTATGTTTTCTGTTTTGAAATCTTCAGTAAACCTATGCTGAACGTTTCCATGTTACAGTAAAAGAATCTTTGATAACTTTAAAGAAACATGCAATGAAGCAGGAGTTGTTGATCAAAATTGTCTCACACTCTGAAATAATAAAAGTTCTATATTCCAGTTAAAATAAATTTCCAATATATTTCAAATTTCTTTCTTGAACTTCGTATTTTCATACTTGAAAGTTATTAAAGAATATGGAAAAGGTCCAAGTTGGGTGAGTGTCTGAATTTGTGCTTTCAGTGAGAAGAATGAAATTTGTCAAGAATTTTTCTTTTCTTCTAGGTCATGAAGCGAAACATATCCCAATGAATTTACTGAATACCATACAGTATATGGCATATGTTACATGAATTACTTATGAACTGCATTACTCCTTCTACAATATGAATTGTAATCACTGATGCTAAAGCCAGGGAGACAATATGGTTCAATACTGTTTGTGGCACGATGTATTCCCTGCTTCTATTTCTTTTGCTGGGGGAAGCTGTAGAACTACTCTCAAATTTGTTGTCATTTGCCACTTCATTATTGAGATTCAGGCCTTTTTGAGCATGTTTGCATCTCTTTTTGTACTGCGCTGCAATAGCTGTACTATAACTGTGTGCCTTTTGTGTGGATCTTCTCTGCACACACCACACTTTCAGCTTGCTTGCCTCACCCTACAGCTATACCAGCACATCTTTATAAAAGGCTATTCATCATATGAATCCTTAGCTGTCATTTTGCCACTCTAACGTCAAGATGGCTGTTAACATTGTGACTGAAACTTTCTATCTCCTGCTGCTGTGGCTCACACGACCATTCCTGCTAATGAGGACCCATAGAGATTTAAATTAGGCTATGGACTCCAAGGATTAGTGTTCTTCATCAATCACCTGCAAAACAGACCTTAAAGGAGAGGGTGGATGTCATAATTCCTACTCTGGGGGCAGTAAGATCACCAAGCCCCATGTGAGAATTTGCTTCAGAAATGGATTGTCCACATGTTGAAATAATGTATCTCAAAGGCAAGTAGAGATTTTCTGGGTTTGAATAGGTGGGGAACCGAGCTCTTCTGGTTATTTTGAATACACAACAGAAAGACCTAGAACAAAGACAATAAATAATGTGGACTATGATGAAAACACCTGTTATAATCTCTGCCTCTGGGAAAGAGGCCAGGATGTCTTGATAGATTGACTGTAGAGCCTCTACTCCAAATACAGCACTGCACAGGGCTAAATGCTCTGTTGTGGTCTTGTGCAAAGATCAGCAAGACATCTGCCTTGTAAAAAAAAAGATTAGCAGAGTATGCATGTATATGGCATTGCATCAATAGGGCAACGCGTATCACTGATCCTTTGACATCTTTCCCATTCTTTTATTTTACATAGCATTGCTCACCTCTTTCCCAAAATCAGCCTCAGCAGTTCACCAACCTTGTTATAGAAACAAAGACTCTGGGACATGTAATGACAAAAAGAAGACCTGGTCACCTCAAACTTTCATGTCACCTTCCTCACCTCTAAGCAACTGCCTGTTAACATTGGGTTATAACAAGATGCCATGTGTTTTATTGTGACATAAGATTATAGTAAGTATAATCTGGGGCAAAGTTGTCCCTCTGGAACAAGGGCTTGAGATGATATATGATGGCAATTCTTGATGCACTGTAGGATATCTTCAAATATTGCAATTGCAGAAAATGGTGTCTTTTGTGTGGATCTTGAGCAAGCCCTGACACAGACTACTTTTTGGTCTCTGTCAAGGAACCGGCTATCTATTCATCTGCAAAATAATGCTATCTGCATACTTACTAATAAGTATTGAAGCCTGAAAGCAATATGGAAGCAAAGAACATGGATGCAATGAGTGAGTAACTTTGCAATCTCCAGACCAGAATATTTTTACCAGAATATGTCTACAAACTCATATGTTAGTAAAAAACTTTCCCTCTCTTCTTAGGCAAAATCTGTCTCACTCATAACATACTATATAAAGGAAAATTTCATGCTCTCAAAAGACTCATTGGCTTTTTATGTGAAACTGTTGTTTGAAATAAATTACTCAAAAAGTGGGTCTATTCCTGCTACACCAAAATCATCATCTCATCACAAGTTCTAAGTTTCTACACTTTGAAGTAAGCCATATGGTTTCTTTGTGTCTGATAGGCATCCACATTTAGGCTTTCATATATGGTTCTATTGATGCTGATGTTTGCACTGGTACACAGAGACTAAATCCATCTTCTAAAAATTTTAGTGGACAGCTGTTTTCCTGAATTTTTTCATCATCCTTCAGCTACCTCAATCAACAAAGGTAAACAATTATAAAACAACATGATAGAAATTAATGTCCACATGAATGTCATTATGAGTAGAAATCCATCTTTCATCACACTGCTTGAGTATTGCTATGCAGCACTAAAATGTAGGGTTGTCTATTGCACTGAGCTACTGAATTCCCAGCAAGGAAGAAGCAAGAACAGCTGGAACAGAATGCTAGTTAATTAAAAATCCCTTTAAATCAATACAGAATTTTTGAAGTGTTTTCCATGCTGTTAGAAACATACTGAAAAATTAAGAATTTTTGTTCAGATATCATTAATCTTTGATAAAGAAACATCAAAGATATTATTATTCTTTTTCTTCTTGTTATTATTATTATTATCATTCCATTAATTCCTTGTTTATATCATTTGTATCTTACCATTTATGTACCCTACTTTTTGTATACTTCTTAATCAGATTCCTTATGCAGCCAAAAATTATCTTTTCATCTCCCTACCAAGACTGAGTAGGGTGTTAATCAAATGACAGAAGGAATCAACACCACAAGCACTTTGGACTGGAATGAGTACGTAAGAAACAGATGATACTAAATTTTCTATGTAGATAAGGTTTTTGTTGATAGGATGGCAGAGTTGATTCTCAGCTGATACAGATCAGCCCTACAGCATAAAGCTCTCTATTGACCTTGACTGGCTATTGAAGATAGCACTGAGCTGTAGGTTTATGCTCCTTATAATTGTTATGTTATGCATAAAATATGTGTTTGTGCAACAGAAATTTCAGTATTTATATTTGTTAATATTTTTAGAATATTTGCATGAGGTTTTATACATGTTTTTAGGTGGTATAAATCTAAAGACTTCATAAAAAATAATATCAAATGAGATATTTTCATTTACATCCTTTTATTACTGTTTGTATGATTAAATATGAATACAATGAAAATCAGAAGAGAATTTGACTACAAAATTTGTATATAACAGTACAAGTTCTAAATAGAAGTATTAAATCTTCACATAAAGACATAACATGGAAAGAAATAAGCCTTATAAAGTGTAGGAGAAAGGTGTTGAAATCATCTGGAAATAGCACTTAAAGGTAATTTTCAGGTAGAAATAAAAAAGCAGTTTGTAAGAAGTAAATGATACTTCAGGACTTTTATTTCCTTTTGTTTGAGCAGCTGCACACTGCAAATAAGAAAGGTATATTGATTTTTTTTAATATAACTTTGGTTTTGAAAATAATATTGAAGTTCGTAAATATATATGGTTTACAAATATTTGCATTCTATAATTGCTTCTACAAAGGACCGGAAAGGTTGAAATAGACTAATTCATTTTTCCTTCTGCAAAGAGCAGCAGAATTTTAACTAGCTTCCTTTCCCACTGTTCAGCATCTGGTACGTGATCTTTGATCACACTTCCAATCCCCCCCCTCAAAAAAGTTCACATGTGGAATGACAAAAAATAAATAAGCACTATATTTGGATAATAAGAATTTCTGAAAGTGTTATGTGCAGTGTAAGGTTCTGCATGCATGCCATAATGGATTCTTAAGCAGGGTTTGATTTCATCATATTTCAATGCTAGATTTAGAAGACCAGTTATAAAATTATTTTGGTGGTATTTAGCACGCATTGCATTGATTTAGGAAAACTCAAGGTTAGGTCTTTTGTTTGGCACTAGGCAGGATCTGCTTGTGTGTAGAATGCATATTGATATGTTTAAATGGATGTACCACAAATGACTAAAAAATGGGGTTATTATATAAAAAAGTTGTGTAATTCATTTGCCATGACCATCTCTCAAAATCGTCATAAGTTCAAAATAGACTGCCTAAAGTTGAGTAAGAAAAATTTGTACAAAGATTGGTTTTACAGCAGATTCCATATTGATTTATGAAGGCATTAATTTGCCATTTAGCTCTTAAATTTGACTATTAATAATTCTTGACATTCAAAAGATAATTATTTTTTTTGCTATTAAAACAAGTCTTGTGACTTTCTCAAAAATATTACTCTGTACATGTGTGTATTTCTTTAAAGAGCAATGCATTTTTAACAGTTTTTAAATAAAAAGGACTTGAACTCAGTTTAGAAAAGCTTTTTTTTTTTTTGTTAATTTATGGAATTTTTATGTCAAATAACTTCCTAATGTCAAAGTCATCAGCACACTGAAACATTCCATAAGGAATGTTCATTAAGTTGTCAAGTTATTATTAAAATACCAGTTTACACAGTCATTGAAAAAGTAAGAATCAAAATGTACTAATCTTCATAAAAAATTGCATATTTTCCAGCTGTTAGTTGATGTGTCATACATAAAATTACACATTTTCTTGGAAAGAGCTTTAAAAGAATTGTCTCATTTATTGGGTACTTAATTCTTATTTAAGGGCAAAGGAAAGTTCATTTTAGTTTTGAACTTGATCACAGAAAAAAAAGCAGAAGTAATCACATAAATGAACGTGTAAATGAAATGCTTTGGGCTATTGTCAGCAGCCAAAGAAAAAATAGAATCACTTAGTACTTTAACGGCAGATATATTGTGTACAGATGTCTTTGGGAAAAGAAACATTATATCCTCTTTAATACTTTTATACAGTATGATTTTCTAAAAGCCCTAAAGCTGTTTCATTCTAATAATATGTATCTATCTATCCTACTGAGACAGGTAAAGATGGAATAGATTCAATGTATATGTCATAGATGAAAATAAAATGAAAAAAGACTGCAAATAACAACATCAACAGCAAAAACAACAAATAGAGTTCACACAGGAGAATGAACTGCTCTAACTGTGGAAAAGAAGTAAGAAAGCTACAGTCAGCAAAGCTGGTTGACACCTGAGGCCCTAAACAACATTCAGAGCACGCATCAGAAAGAAGATTGAAAAAGTGTGTGACAAGATAGGCAATAGTTAAATGAAAGAAAAAAGGAGAAAATGATGTGAATAAACACATGAATATTGGTATACAATGAAGGTGACAAAAAGCATATTAAATCTGAAGAGAGTTTCTTTTCTACTTTGCATATTGGACATCATTGGGAATAAAACTTTATTTTGATATCAAAAAAGAAGAAATAAGATTTTCAGCTTTCAGCATTTGTCTCAGTATCTTTAAGGCATTTCAAAAATTTGTCTCACAGAATCACAGGGATTGGAATGGACCTCTGGAGATCATCTAGTCCAACCCCCCTGCCAGAGCAGGGACACCTACAGCAGGTTGCACAGGATGGCCTCCAGGTGGGTTTTGAATGTCTCCAGCACCAGAGGCTCCACCACCTCTCTGGGCAGTCTGTTCCAGTGCTCTGCCACCCTCAAAGGAAAGAAGTTCCTCCTCAGGTTTAGAAGGAACTTCCTATGGTCAAGTCTGTGCCTGTCACCTTTTGTCCTATCACTGGGCACCACTGCAAAAAGACCAGTGCCATCCTCCCGGCACCCTCCCTTGAAGTATTTATAGGCATTGATGAGATCCCCTCTGAGCCTTCTCTTCTCCAGACTCAAAAGACCCAAGTCCCTCAGCCTTTCCTCATAAGAAAGATGGTCCAGACCCCTAATCATCTTTGTACCCCTCTCTGCTGTACCCTCTCCAGCAGTTGCTTGTCCTTCTTGAACTGGGGAGCCCAGAACTGGACACAGGACTCCAGATGTGGCCTCACCAGGGCAGAGTAGAGGGGGAGGAGAGCGTCCCGTGACCTGCCTGCCACACACCTCTGGGTGCACCCCAGGATGCCATTGGCCTTCTTGGCCACAAGGGCACATTGCTGGCTCATGGTCATCCTCTTGTCCACCAGGACTCCCAAGTCCCTTTCCACAGAGCTGCTTTCCAGCAGGTCAGCCCCTAACCTCTACTGGTGCATGGGGTTATTCCTCCCCAGGTGCAGGACATTACACTTGCTTTTGTTGAACTCCATAAAGTTTCTCTCTGCCCAACTCTCCAGCCTGTCCAGGTCATGCTGAATGGCAGCACAGCCTTCTGGTGTGTCAGCCACCCCTCCCAGTTTTGTCTCATCAGCAAACTTGCTGATGGTACACTCTAGCCCTTCATCCAGGTCATTGATGAATATGTTGAAGAGGACTGGGCCCAGTACTGACCCCTGGGGAACACCACTTGTCACAGACCTCCAACTAGACTCTGTGCCACTAACCACAACCCTCGGAGCTCTATCTGCCAGACAGTTTTCAATCCACCCCACCATCCATTCATCCAACCCACACTTCCTAAGCTTGCCTATGAGGATGCTGTGGGAGACAGTGTCAAAAGCCTTGCTGAAGTCAAGGTAGACAATAACCACCACCCTCCCCTCATCCCCACCATTGCAGAAGGCTGTCAGATTAGTCAGACATGACTTCCCCTTGGTGAATCCATGTTGGCTCCTTCTGATAACCTTCTTTTCCTCCAGATGCTGGGAGATGACGCCCAGAACAAGCTGTTCCATCATCTTTCCAGGGATGGAGGTGAGGCTGACTGGCCTGGAGTCTCCCAGGTCTTCCTTCTTGCCCTTTTTGAAGCCTGCAGTGACATTGGCTTTCCTCCCATCCTCAGGTACCTCACCTGTTCTCCAGAACCTTTCAACGTTGATGGAGAGTGGCCCAGCAATGACTTCTGCCAGCTCCCTCAGCACTCGCGGGTGCATCCCATCAGGACCCATGGACTTGTGGATGTCCAGTTTACTTAAGTGATCTGTAACTTGATCCTCCTCAACCAGGGAAAGTTCTTCTTCCTCCAGACTTTCTCTGTTACCTGTAGAGTCTGGGATTCCTGAGGGCTGGCCTGAGCAGTAAAGTCTGAAGCAAAAAGGTGTTCAGTAATTCCGCCTTCTCTGCATCATCTGTCACCATGGCCCCTGTCGCATTCAATAGCTGGCCCACATTTTCTGTAGTTTTCCTTTTGCCTCCGATGTACAAAGAAACCCTTCCTGTTGACCTTGACATCCCTTGCCAGATTTAATTCCAAGGAGGCCTTGGCTTTCCTCGTTTCATCCCTGCATACTCTGGCAGCATTCTTGTAATCTTCCCAAGTGGTCAATCCCTTTTTCCACTTAGTGTAAACTTCCTTTTTCCACTTGAGCTTTTTCAGAAGCTCCCTGTTCAACCATGCAGGTCTCCTCCTTCCCTTGCATGATTTCCTGCTCTTAGGGATGCACCGATGCTGAGCTTGGAGGAAGTAATACTTGAATATCAACCAGCTCTCTTGAGCCCCCCTACCCTCTAGAGTCCTAACCCATGGGATTTCTCCAAGCAGTTTCTTGAAGAGATCAAAGTTAGCCCTCCTGAAGTCCAAGGTTGCAACCCTACTTTTCGTTTTATGCCTAATACACATAATCCTGAACTCGATCTTCTCATGATCACTACAGCTGAGGCTTCCCCCAACCTTAATGTCCTCCACCAGTCCCTCTTTGTTGGTCAGTACTAGGTCCAGTAGTACACCTCTCATTGTCGGCTCCTCCACCACCTGAGTCAAAAAGTTGTCATCAAGACACTGGAGGATCATCCTGGATTGTACCTGCCTAGCTGTGTAGCCTTCCCAGCAGATATCAGGGTGATTGAAGTCCCCCATGAGACCCAAGGCCTGTGAAGGGGATAAGAATCTGAGGGCCGTACTAGGGATGGAAGTTAATTTTTTACATTGTTAACCCGGGCCCCAGGGAGGCAGCAGACTTCCCTATATAGTGGGTCTGGTCTACATATTTGATCTTCCATTCCCTTCAGAAGTGAGTCACCTATGACAATGACCCGTCTTTTATTTTTTATTGAGTTGGTTTTGATGCAGGGGGTGGTCTGACTAGGCCTTGATGACACCTCCAAGCTGGGAGGACTATCATCCTCACCCTTGTCCAGTTGCCCTTGCAGAGCACTGTACCTGTTGTGCAAACAGATGTCTCCCACATATCTTTGATGATTAAACACAGGAAAAAATATTTAGCGTGAGAAATATTGAAGAATCTTTGACAGAATGTTGGCTTTATTTACTGGAGTTTGTGCTAGAGAGTAAACTCAGAGAGAAAATAGGAAGACTGATTTTAGAAATGGTTTATATGTACACACAGAGATTCCAGGAGCAGACAAAAACAATGACAGAAAATTGGCAAAAGAGTGCAGAAATATTCTGCTTAATGGTAAAATAAGTGGTGAAAATGAAACCCTATTTCTACTTGGGAAAGCTGTGAAGCCTCCAGGATTCTGTATCATTGCAGTTCCAGATTTGCCAGTTACAGAAAGGTTGGATTACATCTGTCATAAAAGCTGAATTTCTAATTTAGTTTAATAGAAAAATGAGTTGCAACAGTGTCATATGCTGCTATTTAAATGCTGTGTCCTGAGTGGAGTTGAAATTAGTTTTTTGAACATCAGACTAACCAGACTTCTTGTGAGAACCTCTGGCAGTAGAGGACAGGGTTATGAAATAGTTTAAACCTTGTGCTAAAAGTTTAAATAGAAACAGTGACACTGAAAGAGCAATATTGCCTAGAAAGTACATCAACATGTTTGACCCTTTGCCTTGAGAATGCTCTAAGTTCATGGACAATGAAGACTATGACAATACCAGAACATTTAATTGTAATTTAAAAAAAAAAAAAAAGGCCTTGGACTCAGAGCTCAGCTCTAAGACAACAGCAGGTCATCTGCATTGCAGTGGATAAATTAATAACCCAACAAATAACAGCATATGAACTATCATGACTGATCCTACTAGTACAGTTAAAAATGAGCTCACTTTCTCCAAGTAACTTGAAGACACTTGGAAAAATAGTTTTTTTCCGAAGGTACATTTTGATATTAAAATATATACAAATTAAGTATATAAAAGGAAGAAAATAATAATGAATGTTAGCACTTGTCCACTGCTGAGATATATATTAAATCTTATTTTCTAACAACAAATGTCCAAGGTGATTCAGAAAAGAAAAGAGCTGTCTTTTGGTAATTTTAAATTGCAAAAATTATAAAAGATGAATAGAAAGGATTTCTTTCCTCCTGGAAATCTACAGAGCTAATAGCATTTTGCAGTTCTGTAGCACAATGAGCAAAATTGAGTGATCAGTCAGGTACAAGGTGCAACATTATAATTTTGGCGGGTTTTTTTGTTTTGGGTTTTTTTTCAGAATAAGGGAAAAAGTAATATTTGAGACATATTTTTAGCTTAATTTTATTGAACTTCATAGGATGCTCAGATCACAAACCTTTTTCTCCCTTTTCCCTGCAAAGCACAAAGTAAAAACTTAGGAGGTTTTCCAGAAGGCAAAGATTACATAAAAATAATATGGGGGGGAAATAATTACTGATTGAGATTAATTTATAAGCAGTGTCAAGGCCTTGGGGACACAGCCTTATTGACCCTTCCCAGCCTCCCTGGGGCCTCCCTCCACCCTTTTTACTGACTAGGATCCCATTTCAGCCCCCTCAGGGCCATCAGCTCCTGCCCCAGCAAAGCCTCAGCATGGCTGGTCTCCAGTGCCCCACAGCCCTGCCCTGCCTGGCCATGGACCCCACTGACCTGGGCCTATGTGCCATTCTGGCCTCACCTTGGCCTGTTGCTGTCCCCGGGGAGATTCCCAGTGCCTGGGGCTACCCCAGTGCTCCCCAGCTGCCTTGGGGGTGGGATGGACCCTAGCTGCCAGGTTCTACCCTGACAGACCCTGTGGAGACACATGCCCTGTTATCAGCACCCCAGAGTCCTGGAAACAACAGTTAAGAAATGGTGCTGATCAGGCTTGATTCAGAGGGGCTAGATATTGCTGAAAGATATAAAAAATATATTTCAGAGAAGAAAAAAATTAATAAAGACATCGGGGAGATGAAATAAATCCATACTACTTTGTTAAAAATTAAAGATATCACATCTGGTGAAAAATTATATGTATGATAACTCTCCAATGGTTGGGGAAAGAATGAAAAGTCAAAAAACTAGGACAGTAAATTGTGAAAGTGTATGACAAATGAGACATGTATTTTTTGTATTATATTCTAGCAAAGAAATAAAAAATATAGGTGATAATTCCATTTCAGCTAAAACTTAATTACTCTTTAACTCAAAACTTTTTTTCACATGGTCATGTAGAATTAATACATTAAACTCTGTTTTTTTGTTGTTTTTTTTTTTTCTCTTAGTTATCAGAAAAGTGTTGATCACCTTAAAGTTATTGTGGGAGAAGGAGGTTGACAAAGATATTTTTCTTTATTTGAATAAGCCGTTTAAAATATATAGACATCCTTTGATCATGCAAAGAGCTACTTTGGGCCATTACAAACCATGTAACATCAGAAAATTAAGTTCTGTGGCACGGCACTGATTAAGACAAAAAGTTAAATGGAAAAAGGTGGTGTCAAGGAAGGATTTAAGAGGCAGGGTATTAATTCCTTAACTTACTAGTATAGATATGTACTCTCAGCACTGTGGCTCATTTTAAATGTAAAGTAGGTACTTCATTCAGTGCAAGATAGTACAGAAATTCTGTTATATTAACCAGTATTTCAGCATCGAAGCACTTCAAACTAAAACACAATATTCAGCTCATTTCTGAAACATCTCTGTTTTGGGAAATGGAAGACCTAGAGAGTAATGACAGCAGGAGTAAAGGATTGAGAAGGTGAAGACAATGTCCAAATCTCTGTTTCAATAATTACACATTTCCTTTTTTTCTAGGAAAAAAAAAAAAAAAAGAATTGTGAAACAAATCCCAGGGGTATTTCATCAAGAAATCTATGTTTTCCTCAGTTCTGTATCCAGTGGATACTCAAGACAATTTACAAGTTAAACAGTCTTGTGTTGCTTCCTAAACTGCAAATTTCTATCCTTAAACCTCTTAAACTAAGTCTTGCTTTAATACTGCCAGCAAAAAAAAATAATATGAAAGGTCCCATTGTATCCTTAAAAATAAACTCTAATATACATATAAACTCCTGCCAGTCTACCAAATCTTCACTGATTCCTGAAGAGCTTGCATAGAACATTTGGGGACAACTGAGAATACTCGACAGATGACTTCACACAGACTGTAGAAAACACATTGGGTCAGTTTAAACACTTCTTGATTTCAATTCGTATTTATTTTATCTTTTGTACAATTTTTGCATATAAATGAAGATACATTATAAGCATTCTTAGAAAAATACATACAGAATACTTAAATTTTAGCTGACTATTGGCAACCCATCTGGAGTTTCTTTATAGCCCAATGGAGAGAACTCTAGAAATGTCCATTCTCTTGGTTGGACTATCTTTCTATGTAATGTTCTTTAGTTAATAATGTATAATTCTAATATGTTTGGAACTACATATATGTTGATTTTCTTTTTGGTTGCAATATCTCATACGTATATCTCTAGTGCAAGTATGAAAATGTACAGCAAGTGTGTTCTGTGATATCAAATGTGTGTAAAATGAAGGTTTAAATGTGTTGACGGACATTTTTAGCACGCATGCACAAATACACACACACAAGTGGAAGCTGATTTACATAAAAATTAAGTTGTGCATGCCTACTTTTTCTGATAGATCTGTTTCCATTTACACAGGTAATGAACTTCAGTACACTGAACTATGGCATAGCTGCTTTGTAGAAGTTTAATAGAGGATGTTAGAGGGTGTCATCCAAAGAAAATGTACAAAAGGAAGAAGTTTGGCAGCTCACCTTTACAAAACCTATAAAACGGAAAATTCTTAAAAAGATAACACTGCATTTTCTAATAACATTAAAATATTTTGTGTCCTTTTGTCATTCCAGCAAAATAAAACATTGTTGTAGGAATAAATCCCCTTTTTTTGTTTGGTTGGTTTATTTTTCTTTTTTTCCATGCTGATAAGGGTTATACAAACACCATGTATAAAATCAAGAGAACAGAAGCATTAATGGTAAGATTGAGTCTTAGAAATAGTTACATCTGTTCTCATGGCTGATGAATATCAAATAAAAAATGAACAAAATTAAAATATTTGTACTTAGTTTCAGCAGATTAATTCTGACTGCTTGTACTGGTGCTTTTGTTTGTACCAAACTTTTAGATGGTATAGCTACAATAAAAGAAAAAAACAAACCACAACACCTTTCATTAAATATTTTATACATACTTCTACTCAGACAGCTGTATTGTATTATACAATTAAACTTCCTTAAATGTATTAAAAACGTGGGCAGAACTATATGAGGTAAGAGAATGAGTATTAATACAATATGATTATGTAGCCAGTCTAGGTATATATAGCCAGGACAGCTGGGTATAGTCAGGACCCTTCATTGAAAGATACTGAAGTAGGGACACTCTCCTCCTGTCAAAATCATCCTGATGTGAAAGGATGAAATCCTGTTAAATGCATCATGAAGGTGGGTAATGGTTACGACAAAAGTTGCTGCTGTGCTAACATTGCTGGTTTTAATTTTTTATTATTTAGGAATGTAAATATTGTTTGCAATTAATAAGATGCAGAATCTGGAGGAAAATAGATTGTTCTGAATGTTAATCTGTTAATGTTAGCATTCATATATGTGTGTGTATATATATGTGTGTGTTAGCAATAAATGTAGCACCCTATGGGAAGTACTGGAGTGCTTTATGAAAATGTATAATTACATTATATTCTAATACATAATAAGAATAATTTTCATTTTAAAATGAAACATAAAAAGATATTTCTGTAAAATTACAGTCTCCAGCAATGCTAAGACTCAAGTGTGTATACACTACTAGAATTTGCGATTTTACAAAGTATGTTTTTTTCTTACTCATCATAATATCCTTGTGGGGCAAAAAAGAAGTCATAAACTACTTCAGATAAATAACTCCAACAGCTGTTGTATGCTTGAACTTCCTGTAGTTTTACTGAATACATTAATTAGCCAGGTGCAATGCAGCAATGTGTAAGGAAAGAGAAAAATCACATCTATGTAATTGTGCAATTGCATAATACTGGGACATAGAACTGGGACATTCATATCCTGGAATTTGTAAGCAAACTCAATGAAAATATTATGCTGAATGAGGATCCTTTAAAGTTATTGACAGGTGCTGAAATGTTATAGAATCTTCAAAAAAAGTTTGGAAGTCTGCCTTGCCAAACAATTAAGCACTTTTGTTTAGTTGCAATCTCTCAAAAATGTCACTGGCTTTAGGACTCATTTTATTAAAATGTTCTTAAAATAAGTATCCACGTCTGAGTTGTCTAGTTTGTCAGTACAGTTAATAAGTACACAGATCCTGATTTTGCTGATTATATGTAGACTTCTATTGCCATTTGAGTTGCTTTATTCTTCCTTGTCTCCAGATGCTGACCCAGCAGAATCTCCTGTAAATCCTGTCAGAAATCTGTGTAGATTTATTGAATGGCACACGTTGCTCTGATCTCTTCTAAGATCTTTGTCCAGCCTTTTGAGTATAATAAAAACACACAGATATTCTGTAGATCATATTTGCCATCCTGCATCATATTTGCAAAATATGTGTGCATAAATGTGCCACTACAAGATAACAACATGTGGGCATTTGAATCAAACCTAGTCAATAGAGTAAGTAGCGACCAAGGACCTATTAACCTCCTTCTGAAGGGGACACTTACATTTAGTTAAATAAGTCATAAAACAAGCATTACTGACTACATTTGCAGTTCATTTTTATTGTTCAATACAGTTACCCACACAAGTGTCATTTCAGACGTCTTAGCATACCAAAGTGACACAAAGAGGGTTGGTGGATAAAGCACAGGACCTGTGGAGAATGTGTGGTTTCTGGAACCCAAATAGGAGATCCCAGGACATCTCAAATGCCACTAGACAAATTAATCTAGGTTGGGCACTTGAATTAAATCTTACATCTCTGTTAACTGTAATTACCCCTGAAATCAGATAGGAGCACTTACACTTTAGACATTTGAATTTAGGCAAGATGAATCTTTCCCAAGATGTTCAGGCACCTTCTCAAAAGCTTCATGGCTGTGAACAGCAGCTGGAATTTTATTTGCAAATATATACACTGCTACATGAAATAATCAAACAGATGCATGCAGTACAGAAATATTTTCATTCTACATGGGGACCAAAGCCTAGACAAATCCTTACTCCCTTTTTATATATTATTAACTCCCACTTTTCCAAGAAGTCGTAACATAATCTGACATAATCTCAACTAGTAACCTGATGATACAAAACCAACCAAGAAAAGGAGAAACCTGGGCTTGGCAGATGAGGGTAAATGCATCTCAAGAACTGTTAAATGAAGCTCTGGAATAACAGTATCTTTCTTGGATTGGCTCAACTTCTGTCTCCTGAATAGTGAGACAGATGAGATGCAGTTAGTAAGTGAGAAATGAAGAAATCAGAGAGGGTCAGACCATTTTTTTTTCCCTCCAGTAGTATGAAGATATTATAGGGACAAAGTATGAACACAAGTATCTTCCCTCTCTCTACTTCCTCTGTCTCCTAAAAATTCAGTTAGATTTGTGATGGTAGTATTATAAAAATGTCTTCCTGAGAGGAATACAAAAATAAATAATTATATATATTTAGTCATGTTACTTTGAACAAATAGTAATCATCATATCTGTTGGTGAAAATAAAACCAAAAAAGGCAAAGCAAAACAATATGATTGTTATTGATTGAACAATGAATCCAAAATTTTTAAGTGTCCCTGCCCATGGCCAGGGAGGTTGGAACTAGATGATCTTTAAGGTCCTTTCCAACCCAAACCATTCTATGTTTCTATGATTGTAAGTAGAAAAAATGACATTTTAGTTATATTTCATTATTTACTTAGGTGAACCACAGTCACAACAGCAAGAATATAACTTTCAGGGAACAGAAGATGGATCTTAATACATATACCATTTGCTTTGAGGATTTTGTTTCAAAGTTAGGCTACAATACTGGTTTTTCTCTTTCATGAATATGATGTTTGGTGTTGTAATAGGTGATAAAATGTCCCCTTCAGGAGAAGATGAAGAATGAAGAGTATTTGATCAATGAGCTACCTTTAGGCTCAAATAGTTGTTCATGTCTGACTGTTGAGGCTTCTTTGAATTTCAGTACAGTTCTTCAGAAACAACTTAAAAATCCACAGAGAAAATTCAGAAGCTTGCATTTCTAGGAAATATTTCTTCTTTAGAAAATATCAATGTTTGCTTAACTTCTCCAAGTATAAAGATGCAAACCTTATATCTTTGGGCTAAGGTACAGACCTACTGATCTAATTGAGCTAATGATCTCTTTCAAATATCAGATTTTTGTATTTCAATTTATTTCAGTTCTCTAAGGTAATGGTTGATAATTATGTGTGTGGAATTATGTCATTTTTCTAATAGTAACGTTGAACGTCAAAAGGGATAAAAAGGTCTGCAAGCTACAGAAGATTTACATCTTTCCTCTAACTTAAAGGATACCAAATTTTAAGACTGTGAGTGGTATCTTGGCTCCATAGGCATTTGTGGGAGCTTTGTGGTACTTTCAAAGGACCCAGATTTTCACCTTAAATCTATACCGAAAGACATATTAATGGTTTACTGTTGAGCAAGACAAGAATCTTTGCTATCAAGCAAGTTATTGGTTCAGATCTTTACCTTTTTTTAATTGATGCAACCTTGTAAACCTATGTTGATATAAACTGTAAAGGATTTGAACTGCTGTGTGTACAAAAGTAATCAGGAATCAGCTTATATTTATCACTCTTACAAAAATGCCATATATTATTATGGACATTTGAGTTATTTTTGCCATAATAATTGTTAAAAATAATTAATTTTAAAGACTGCAGTCCATGTTAGATGTCCATGCCAGAAGCTTTAAAAGGTTTTCATGGTCACAAAGTACTCTAAAACATGTATTACCTATTATTATTTTCATTATATCATTATAACAATGCAACAATGCTAGTGAATTTTCGTAGTAGTGGTTTTAAGTTTTCATTTTCTCTGCTACTATTATGTGAACTTCAAAAAGTATGTACACATTTGTTTGTTTATTTTCTTATCTTCCTTCAGATGTTTTGGAAGGGATAGAAACTAATGTATTATTATTCAAACAGCACTGCAGAGACCACAAAGATTGATCATTCTGTGCCTTCCTCCCAGATTATCGGGAGAAGTCACACAACAGGATGGCTGTAATGCATACTGACGACATCCTGCTCTGTTGTCTTCTCAAGAGATACGTGCAGTATTTTTACTCAGATGTCACTTGCACTAGAGTGATAAGCATACAGATGAAATGAAGTTGGTTCAACTTTAAGAGTCACAAATGAAATGGCACCAGCAGGATCTTAGAAATATACTGATAACATGATGGGAGCATTAAATTATTCTGTTGACAGAACATATGCTGAAATCCTCAACGCAATGTCTATTAGAGCCATTGCTGCTCTTGGACTAAGTTTTCTAACAAAGAAAAAAAAATGCTGCCTTTCTTTTCTATTCCAACAGAAAGCTTGACGGTTCCAGACAGATGACAACATAATCACTGAGCTCTGTAGCTTGAACCGCTACCAAGGGATGAAGATAAAATAAATTCTAAATATCTACTTAGTTTCTACAACAAAATAAACTGATAAAAGAAGGACACTACCACAATCTTTATATAGTTTGCTATACAAAGCCTTACTACTGACCCATGACTGACTCATTGGCTTACTTGTTTCCGTCTTTGAGACTCATGGAGGAAAATCAGTCAAGACCAGGGTGACAGACTTATAAAGCCTAATCAGTAGAGCCAAGCAACTAATATGACTGTTTGTATGGATTTGCATTCTCTATAGTGACATAGAGAAAACAAATACTGGTATTGTTTGAATAAATTTTGATTTATCTATATCACTGACACATTTCCCCCACCACCAAATTTTATGATATAAAAAAGGTAAAACATAAATATGGCATGAAATGGAGTTTATAATGACTTTTCACGAACATTCAAATATTTTCTTCTACCTGCAGAATTATAAACAGCTGACATTTTACTGTCTCTAAATATGTATGTCTCAGAGATTTTAACAGATTCCACCAGAAAACAAGCTTAAAGAAATTTGTAAAGTATTACAGTGGGGATCTCTGCTTACAAGATAGCAGAATCTCAAGCTCTTGCATCGTTCTGAAGATTTGGAACAAAATGCTGTGAAAGACATAATCATAGAATCATGTAGAGACCTTTGGAGGTCATTTTGTCCATCAGTTAGGTCAAATTGCTTTCTCTGCTCAAGTTCTGAATATTTTCTAGGATGGAGATTCCATAACCTTCCTGGGAAAACTGCTCCAGTGTTTGACCATCTCATGCTACTTTTTTTTATATATATATGGTTGGAATTTCCCACGTTCTAGCTTTTGTCCATTGCCTCTTGTCTTTCCAAGGTGAACCTCTGTAAACAGTCTGGCTCCATCTTCTCTATAATCACCCAACAGGTGTCTGAAGAAAGCAGTAAGATCTTCTCCCTCGCCTTTTCCGCTTAAGGATAAACAAACACGGTTTTCTCAACCTCTACTCTCCAGCCCCTTAGTCATCTTGGTCAACCTTGGCTGAACTTGCTTGAGTTTATTAATGTCTTTCTTGTACTGAGGATCCCTACTCTAGGCACAGTACTCTAGATATAGTCTTACAAGTGCCAGATAGAAGGGAAGAATCTTTCCCTTTTACCTGCTGGCTGCACTCTCAATAATACAGTCCAATAGGCAGTTGGCCTTTTTTTGCTGCAAGGTCATCCTGAAAACTGAAGTTCAACACGCTGTCTATCAAGGCCCAAGATCCTTTTCTGGAAAGCTGCCTTCTATTTAGTAGTCCTCCAGCATATGGTGTTGCATGGGGTTATTGTGTCCCAAGTATAGAACTTTGTATTTTCCTTTATTGAACTGCTTGGGATCCCTGTTGGCCCATTCCTCCAGTATGTAGAGGTTATTCTGAATAGCAGGCCTATCTTTGACTGTATCAATGCGCCCTCTGCTGTCTTCTGCAAACTAGCTGAAAGTGTACTTTATCCCCACATGCAGGTTGCTATTAAAGACATAAAACAGTCCTCAGTATTGATCCCTGAGTGATGCCACTAGTAAAGGGCTGCCAGTAGGAATTTTAACCACTGATCATTTCCCTTTGAGCACAACAGTCTAGCCAGTTTTCCATCCAGATTATTGGTTACTTAAATCCATACCTCTCTAGTTTTGCTACATTATGAGGGAACTGTGTTAAAAAACTTTAACTTGTAAAGTTAGGGTATACAGCGGTCATTGCTCTTGCCTTATCTACACAGTCATCTCCTTACAGAATGCAATCAGCTTAACAGGGTATGATTTGCCATTTGTAAATTCATGCTGACTGTTCCAAATCACCTTCTGGTTTTTCACATACTTGGAAATGGCTTCATGCCCTTCCCAGGAACTGATGTTAAGCTGACTGATCTGTATGTCCCCAGACCCTCTTTCCTGCCCTGCTTAAAAGGTGAACATTACATTTGTGTCTTCAGGAATTCCTCTGATCACCATGACTTGACAAAGTAGATAGAAAGCTGCCTTACACTGTCATCAGCCAGCTCCCTCAGCAGCTTTGGAAGTACTCATTTGGTTTCATGGAGTCTTGTATGTTTAATTAGCTTAAGAGGTTCCGAAATTTAATCTTCCTGTCCTACGGTAAATGACTTGTTCCTACAGATTCTGCTTAAAGGATTGGTGGCCCGGGATGCCTGAAGACAAATGTTATCAGTGAAACCTGAGACAAGAAAGACATTGGAATACCTCAACTTATCATAAGTCCCTTTTTTTCAATACTCTACCCCACTGAGCAACAGTCCACATTCTTCTCATCCTTCTTTGGCTGACAATGTATTTCCAGAAGCTCTTCTTGTTGCACTTCACAATCCTTCCTACTTTTAGTTCCAGATGAGTTTCACTTCCTTAACACCAGCCTTGCGTGCTCTGGCACTGTCTATATATTCCTCCCAAGCAGACCTTCCCTGTTTCTACCTTCTTTATAATCTACTTTTCTTTTCATATGTTCCTCTATTGTGGTACACCATGGGACTTTGACGTGAATTCATGGTTCTGTTCCACATGCAATTCAAAATAGCTATGTTCCTTTTTTCTCTTTGCAAGATACTCATTCCAAATAAAGATGCTAACAGGACTTTCACAACAAAATCAGATCTTGCAAGAGCTTGCTGACCACAGTCTTATAGCAAATAAACTAGCAGGCTGTGATTGGTATAAATCCAAGGTTTTGGCAATGAGGTGGGGTTTGCATGGGTGACGCCTGTGAGAAGAGGCCAGGGGCTGCCCTTTTCCAGACAGAGCCTGTTCATCTAGCTCCAACAGACTCACTGCATGACACATCTAAACCTGCCAGTGGAGTTGCTGGCACCTGTGTAAAAACATATTTTAAGGAGGTTAAACATCAAAAGAAAAAAGTGTAACAAGGTCATAGAATAAGGAAGTGCTCCATGGTGGAGCTGATAACACCCCTGAAGGGACTGCAGCCAGTGGATAACCCACACTGCCACAGGCAAACCCCTGAAGTGACTACAAACTGTACCTAAGCACATGCTGGAGCGTGTACTTCCTGAAGGAACTGCAGACTGCAGCAGAAGGAGCAGGTAGGAAGGGATGAGTAGAGAGAGAAAAGAGCAAAGAATAAGGAGCGGCAGAAAGCAACCACTGCAGCCTAACCCCAACATCCTGCGCAGCCCATTGCCTCACCAAAGGGACCGGGCATAACCTGTGTTGATAACAGGGGAGTGGAAACCTAGAAGGGGGAAGGAGAAGTGCCTGTAGTGAAGCTGAACATGAAAAAGGGGGAGAAAAGATATTTTCCCTAAGTGTTTAAATATTTGTCTTCTCTGTTTCTCAATATCCAAATAGGTAACTAAATGTTTATGCTAACTGGCAACGAACTAAGTTAAATTTTTCAAGTGGAGTCGGTAATTGGTGAGTGATTCCCCTGATGAGTTTTTATACTCTTGTTCTTCCTCTTTTCTCCCTTGTCCCACTGGCAGAGGGGCAGTGAGTGAGTGGCAGCGTGGGTGCTTGGGTGCTAGCTGTGGCCAACCCACCACACAGACAGACAAAAAAACAGTTGCTGCTTGAACTTTAGAGCATATAGAAATCCCTGGATATCTTCCTCTACATTATGAAAGTTTACGAAGTGTTTGCAGCTGAATTTCTTATTAGGTGTGGCTATAACACTCAATCAGCCCTAGAAACTAAATGGGGTAGCGTATACGTCCCATGAAAGATTCAGTAAGAGAGCGAGAGAATGAGAGAGAGAAGGTGGGGGGGGAGGGGAGAGACCCCTGCCCAGACCTTAGGTAACACAAACTGTGAAGCTTGGAAAATACTCTTCCAGCTACTGTCAATAATATATATGTAGATGGGAAGGCAGTTCTCACCTACCTAAACATCAAAGCATTTAATGAATTTATTCAAAAAACACGATACGCAGGTCCAAGTCTCTTTTTCATAAAAGGAGGTTCAAAGCCATTCCTACTATTTCCAGGAAACTTCTACTGCTTATCACTAATAGTTGTTTCAGCCATCTGAGTCTTCACAGGATATCAGTTTTCAGATGTCTAACTTCATCCTAATGCATTTTGATTTCTGTTCTGGCAGCTAAGCTTCTACACATCAAGCCTGTTACACAAATATCTGTCTTGTAGGAGATGTAACCCAAAGCCTGCATCCATATTACAGTTTGAGTGTAGGTCGTCCCATATAAACTTGATTCATGTCCAACTTATGAGGGTCTCTTGTTGCTCAACGTCTTAGAGACATTAGCCTTAATTTTAGCAAGGGCCTTCCATTTTTAGTTCTGTAAAAATAAAAATTTCTGTATGTTTAAGCCTGTCTTAACATTCTCAGTGCAATAGATTGCCTTAGGAATTGCTAGTGGATAAGCTTATGGTCTATGTAATGTATTGTTGTGGACACTATTTGCACTTAATTGAACTGGCAGTCCAAATTCTGTCTACTCATTAGGTAATATGAATACGTAGGCCACAGGTTTTTATCTTGAGGGGGCCCAGTATCGCTTACCTCAAGAATGAGACATGTAGGTAAACAGGATCTCCATGTTATATAGACCTGCTACAGGAGGCTAAACAGATTTGTAGAATAACATAAATTATATCTTAAATATTGCACTAAGTGGGTTAGGTAGTTAGTTAGTTAGTTACATAGATAGTTTGAATCCTTACATTAGGGCCAAAAATTTAGGAAATCTACTTAATTTATTCTCCCTTCCTTGGCTCATCCTCTGTGCAGCATAGATTCCAGGAACAAGTTGGTCATTTGCCATAGGAAAGAGAGAAAAAGATTGTGAGAGCGGATATGACAGTGGAGCCAAACAGAAACCTGTTGCTCTCTTAAAAATGGAAGTACACTAAGTAAGATTTAATCAATATTAGTTTGTTTTAACCAGAAATGTTAACACATTGATATAGATAGTTGGGAAACAATACATTTCTGCACCCAGTGGCCCAGGGAAAGTAGTATTACCATCACTGGGAACAAGCTTTAAGCCCTTATGCTAACATTGCTACAGCCCATCCTGACCTCTTAGGCTAGTTATCAATTATTATGAAACTTGCTGTGTGAAGCAGAGATTAGCTGACTGTACAGAAACCCAAATATTTTATAAAAGGAGAGCTTGAATTGGGAGTGGAGGGGTGATGGGAAAAAGGCACCTATTTTTCTTCTAGCACACTTTATTGAAGAGCTCTTAAGCCTGATTGCCTGTTTTTTGTATCTAAGGTGATTAAGGCCAATAGCTATCCATGCTAATGCAGAGCATCCGTCATACTTCTATGTGAATGCTTATATAGGTACATGTGAATGGTACTTTCAACTAATTTGAAATATGATATTTAAAGACTAACTCATTTCTATATGTATTGATAATGATCGATATGCTTAACAACTAATCGTTAACCAAGTATTGTTGCTGAATGTCCTTGTAAAGTTTAAAGTTTAAGTGACCTGATTTATGAGTCTTCTAAGCACTCCCATTGCAGTCACCTCCGATACCCTTACATACACTCACACTCACATACATACTGAACAGGATGATCTTCAGCTGTTTTTCTTCTCTTTTCCTTACTGTATAATGTTTACCAGGAAAACCCTGGTAACCCAAAGTTATATTTCTTTGCAACTCTATGTTGTATTAGAGAAATTTAATATAAAAAAATATAATTTCTATTGTTTTCAGTTTAAGTGAATATTTTCCTTGATCTGTTTATTGTTCTTTATATAGATGATGAATGGAATCCAGATAAAAAGAATATTCTTTTGTTACGTAATCTGCATAACCTGGTAGAGAATAGCTCTCAGTATTTTTTTTTCCAGAAAAAGATAATAAACTACTCCTTCGATAAAGAAAAATCTATGGCCAGCAGAATTGTTCTTAGGGATCATCATATGTAAACAGGGTAAACTCTTTGAAATATTCCCTACTTGGTATGTTACTTTTATATATTATCTATATTAACCAAGGCAACTTGGGCAACAAGAAAACAATTTGTTGTAGATAGTTATCCCATGCTTGGAGATTTTTGCGTTAATCCTAAACTATTCAACATGCCTTTGTTTACCCCTCTTTGTCAGACTGTTTCTTTAGTATGCAAGTTTGGTGGTTTTGCAAAGAATGGTGAAACAAATTTCTGGTTTATTTTTTTTTTCCTTCTGCTTGTTGGTACACTTACAAATCAGCCTTTTTGTTCTTAAAATGAAATTAGCTTGTAATGCTATTTATCATTTTGGCACATACTTTTAATAATGTCTGTAATGATCCATAGGAGATATTTATTTACCTTGAAATTTCATTTTCATCAGAACTATATTTACCGTGCACAAACAAAATAAAGTATTCCCCAATGCAATGAGTGCCATCAAACTCCATATAAATCAAATCAGTTCAAAAGTGAGATAATTGAAAAGTCTTAAATTAATATGAATAAGGGGCTGTAGGTCTTAAATTCACAGGAAGAAAAATCTTGACCAACACAGTTTTTGTATATGCAGACTCTAGATTAAATTCTATTTTCAGTTACATGTCACTGAGGGATGGTTTCTCACTTGAAAAGAAAACACACAAAAAACCTAAAAAAACACCCCAAACCAGGATAGAAATTATGTTTATGTTTTTATGGAAAACCTTAATTTCCTGAATTAGTTGTTTTTCATAGTACAAGATGAAAGCTATATTTCCATGCTATAGCTTGTTTTCCAGAGTAATTTATGGAACACACTATCAACCTCACCCTTTCATGTGTACTAGACATGAAATCTCCTCAATTACCTGGGACCTTATCCTCTATAAGACTTCATATTGATCCAGATTTACTACTTAATGAATGTAATTTTACAGAAAATATTGACTTAACTATAAGAAAGGAATGAAAAGTATTATATTTTTATACAAATGAACCAGGAGACTGAAGAGTAGTAGTTCATAAAAGTAATAGGAACGCAAATATACGTAAAAATTTGTTTAAAGTATTTTTCTAAACATTATTTTATTTAATACATAATAAATAATAATAAAACATTGTTTGATATTTGATTATGTTTTGGATTAACTAATATAATTTATGATTGTCAAAGATACTTAGTCCTGACACCATGATCTAAACTGAAGAGGAAATACAACACCTTAACTACAGGAAGATGGAATTGTACAAAATCTCAGGAATATAAGCAATGTAGTGTTACTTTACTCCTGATCTTAGATCTTCAAATCTGCCTCTGTCATTGACAACAAGAAATTTGCAAATTTTCTACAATTTCTTAAATGTCTACAGTTCTGTTGTTGGGTTTTTCAGTGCCAGCTAAAGTAGGACAGCATGAAACCATAGAAACCTATTCTAAACCAAAGATCCAGTGGCATTTACAAAAAAGATCCTTTGTTTCACAGGGATGATGCATTCAACACAAGTCCAGCTCACAGAAAACATCTGAGAGAAATATCTTCAGAGTCAACAACTTGTTATCAAGTTACGGTACAGGACACCTAGTTTAGTTCCAAAACTACTCCGAACATCACAGAAGACAAATTTACATTTTTAAGGCTTACAGTCAATCCATAGATCTTCGGGAACTGTTGGTTTGGGGGTTTTTGATGGGTGTTTTTTGTTAGTTTTTTGTTTTTGTTTTTTTTGTAGTCTGTGTAGAAGTACAATTACCTCCATAAGGGGATTTTCATGAGTGGTCTCCACTGATTATGAATAAAGCTTTCTTTTCTTTTGAAGTACCAATGTCAGTGTGCTTATGGAATCCAGTTCTTCCTTACTGGAAGAGTACTTTAGCTCACAATCTGTATTACAGCAATGAGGTTTTTCAATCTCCAGTTCAGATGCCATTCAACTTTGCATAAAATTATAGCGTAAATAGAACTGGGTCAAAGAATAAAATATAGTGAATGGGTTATGGTGCTTCAGGTGGCATGGAGAAAGTCTGACTTCCGTTCTTTCACAATGTCTTTGCCACAATATTTTTATTGCATATATTAAAAAAAAAAATTACCTTCAACCTCCTTGTTGATAGGTGTAAGTTGGCGTAAGTTTATAGCATTTTTTAAGAAGGTTTTTTTTTAAATAACACTTATGTTTATATTTTTCAAAAACATTAAAACATATATGATAAGAAAAGTAATCTTAGTTCTGGAATAGTCAAAGATGATACCACTAATATTTTTGTATTTGTTTCACATCATTGTGAAATGTGGATATTTTGGAATTTCATAGGGTTAATGAGTTTCCAGGAATGGACCACAGTGGTAGTGTCTTCTTGTCTTATAATAAGAGGAGGAATTAAAAATAAAAAGAAAGAAAGAAAATTTTAAAAGGCATTAAAATAAGCCCCAAAATTACTACTACTTGGAAAAAATTAGATTCTAATAGACTTATGTTAATATTAGCCCAAAGATCCAAACTGATGTATTATTGGCAGTTTCTGGACAGCTCTGAAAATTACTGTGAAGTAAAACAGGAAGAGAAAGGGAAATCTTTTTCTTGAAATTAATGCAAACAACAAGCAATATAACAGCCTTGGAAAGAAAAAAAGAATGGCCAGGGACTGATGTTATTTAAAAAGCACAAGTATTCATTTGTTATGGTTGAGTAAAATAATCTGCATACTTCTGCATGAGAAATCCTCACTACTAGTTCTTGGTGACAAAGAAGCCTTACTCTTCTCATGATGGGCAAGGGAAGATGTTACTCAGAAAAAAGGAGAGAAATGACACTCTTGAATCTGAAAACATCTTTCAACTCATCTGAAAGTGTAATAACAAAAATTTTCTGCTGTTGCTACTGGAGTAGAAAAGTTTTCCAAATCATGTTGCATTGTCTTGAAAGTATTTATTATATGATTTATTTAGTATTATCGTTTTCTGTACAGTATAAAATACAGGTTTCTGGGGAACACTTTACATCGATTTTTTTTTTTCAGATTATTACTGAAGTTACTGTTTTTCCTTTGCAAAAGTCTCCTTATTAACAAGTTATAACAAGGGGGGTTTAAGTGAATACTTTCGGTGTTATTACCAGGGTTTCAGCCACGCAAATCAAATTAAACTTAATGTCATACAACAGCAAAACTAAATCTCCCTGCATGCTGCTGAAAGCCTGCCTTGAAGAATCAAATTTAAGAAGAAAAAAAACCTAAAAAACCACAATTGAAAAAAAGGAGAAAAGACATTTTAGACTAGAGTCCAGAAATATTAAATGTTTCATAAGTACGTCTGAAAATACATTGTTTTTTTTTGAAACTTTAAAATGACTTGTCAAGTTTAGAGTTAAATAATACCTTCCTAGTAAAATTTCATTAATATTTTTCCTCTGCTTCCCTGCCTTTTTTCTTCTTTATTGGCAGAAATTTAATGAAAAACTTACTGATTTTGGAGCTAACAACTTAATCAGATTGTCACGATCCTGAGAATACATACCTTAAAATTGAACTATTCCTACTCAAAAAACACTTGAAGAAATGTAGATTTCACCTCTGGACAGAGAAGAGTTAAAAAATTAAAGTTAAATAGTTTCTAAAGTTCATTGTATGTGCATTTAATGGTACTATTGCTTGAATGGAAATAGATTTATTTTGGTAACAGTAATGATTAGGGTTCTGTCACAGTGCACAGGGAATTACTGTCATTTCTGTTTATGTTGATCAGAATTTCTCAGATGTTCTGAATATAACCCTGATTCATAGTCTGCACAATCCTTTTTGAAGTGTGTTCTAAAATTTAAAACAACTGGTCTTTATTCTTTTCCATTTTTTTTTTCATCTAAAAATGAATGGCTGTTTACATATGGAGGTGTCTCTTCTTTCTATGTGCACATAACTCCCACTGACATTAAGACAAGTTAAGCATAAATGTTAAAAAAAGAATATATTTCTTAGGATTTTGAAGGTATGCATTGCTGCCTCCAAGTCTTCTTTTCTCTTCAGTTTCCTTTGATAACTCACTATCAACTGCACTAACCAATGAAGTCAAATAGACCTTGTACTTTCAGTAGATATTCCTCATAGCATAACAGTCCTTGGTTAATAAGCCAGAGATGCTCTCATTTTCTTTTTTTTTTAAAAAAGGCTTGTGTGTTTTTTACCACAGAATACATATCAATGTTATTTGACATAATACAGTATATTGTCCCTGCAACCTGATGAAATCCAGTCCACTTTTTTATATAGTTCATGGAAGTTTGATGGGAGGTTTCTGTTCTTAACAGTTTGTGCATTTTATTTTCTCAGTAAGCCTTTTTACTGGTGGTAATTGCCCTGAATGCCTGTACACAGCCTTAGCCCACCCTTATTTATATTGCAGTACCCAAAAAATGCTGATGGTAAACTAATTAAGACATGTTCTCAATGTATAAATCTGACCCTCGCTCTTTGCTCTTGTGTGAAAGATGGGCTTTATTGATCAAGTTATAAAATTAATGTCTTGGTCATTTGATGGAGGGAGAACAAGACAAAAATTGTTATATTAGTCTCGTTTATATTAGTCTCATCACTCTTTTTAATGCCAAGAGAAGTTGATATGTCTTCTCTGTGCTATCCTCCCTGTGCTGTCCATAAATGTCAGAAGATTCAAGGCAGATCTGCTTTTGAAGCCTGCACATAAGAAGACATTTCTTTTTCAGAAGAGCACACAGTCAACACATACAAAGAAAATGCTTGGGGATAGAAAGAGTTACAGCATCCATGAATATCACTTGCTAATGAGCTCATATATGTGCTCATTTAGAGAACTGAACTCCTTTATTTCTGTCATGTGAGCTATTTCACTCTGTGCTTCTCTGTGTGAGTAAAGAGCAACTGCTGCTGGTCTACTGGCCTACTGCATATGCAGATAAACAGAAAAGGGTGGACAGATGGAGGGTTGGGGCTTTTTTCAATTTTCCCAATGTACTAGAATGAATTTATGCAGAAACCACTTTGAACAGTCTAAACTGGAAACGAAAATAATTTCTTTCCTAGATTGACAAAGAACCGAGAATGGAATTCCACGGTAAGCAATATACTGCCTCATAGATCAATTTCATTTTTGTTCCCAGAATAATCCAGTCCATGTAATTTAAAACTTTGATTGTTTTTGTTGTTGATCCAAAAATGACTGAGGGTGAAATGCAACAATTTTTTCAGAGGCTGAGTAAGGCACTTCATTTCTGTTTCCTTTCATCTGCGTGAGAAATCATTGAGACAGAAGTGTCTGATTTTTTTTTTCTTCCTTCGTTTTCATATGGTTCTAAGACCATACACAAATTCATGACGTTCATACAGTTAGACTCTTACAAGAAGTTTATCACTTCAATGATATTCTGGTCATTTTCGTGCACACAACACACTTGTCAAGCTTCCTTAGAGGACATAAATGGTGTTCAGATGCCTGTCTACCTATTCCATGTTTATGGACTACTTGGCAGGAAAGAGGCACACTTTGCCTTAAACAGATATTTTTGAGAATACATCAGTAGCTAAAGATAAGAGCCAGGAAACTTTTAGAATAAACATGACCCTAAAGGAATTTAAACAATTCTGGAGAGATAGGATGGATTTATTCCCTCACAATATACAGAGACAAAGTGGCCTTTTATGTGCCTGGAACTGTTGAAAGAGATAAAGATGGTCTAGTCAAAGAACAAGCAATATCCATTACCCGTTCCAAGAATTTCTTTCTTTTCTGTATTTGAATCCTAATGAGTATCACAAATATCTCAGCCATCTCAGGATGCACACTGTTGTTTATCTGTATCTGGAAAAAGCTGAAATGGTCCAATATGATTTATCAGTAAATACAAATAACGTTTTCTGCTTTCAGTATTTCCTAAAATAATGTGAACTGCAAAGTAAAAGAAACAAACGATATTATGACCATTTGTTAGATGTTTAGAAAATTGCCTTCCTACTCTGGTTACTCCATATTGAAATGGCAGAAGCATTGTCATTATAGTCCTGGTGTTCTAGATGGTTAAAGGGGCGATGCTGACCACTATGCTGGCTACCATGAGTTTCTCTCTGTCAATGAATATAGCTACGGAATACAAAACACAAATGAGAATCTCTGAATTGTATACAGAAATCATAGCAAAACAGTTTATCCTGAATTTCTTCCAGTGTGGTAAGTCAATCAATATGATGAAGGGAGTCACTGATATACTTTCCTTTTCTTTCATATGTCCCCATAAGAGGCAAAAACGGGGAGGGGAACCAAAACAAAAAACAAACAAACAAACAAACAAAAACCCTTCAAGCATTTCTATGTCTTCATCTCACTAAACAAAATATAAGACTGTCCCCAGTCATTTCCATGTTTAATGAAGTAAGAGCAAATCCTACTGATGTAAGCAGACGATAATGAAGTGTAATCCCAGTGTATACATAACCTCTGCTACAGCTCACACAAGACAAATTGGACAATGTAGGCAGTTCATGATACAATGCAAGGCTTTCTAGAAATTGAGTAGGCTACAATTTTTTTACAATTACAGTCACAATTTTATGTCTCCTTTTGTTGGCTTTGTTGATGATAGTAGCTCATGAGAAATTCAACAAGAAACCATATTAGAAAATAAAATTAAAAAATACAAATTGAATATCTTTAGCAAGAAGTTAGAATTTCACTAAAATATTTATATTGAGAGGTCACTTCCATTGCTTTGAATGGCATGATGAACCAAGGTTATTTATTTATTTTGTGATACAGTAGAGGAGATATTAATCCTGTTTTAGAGTAGATTAATTATTATTTTAAATATATTTATTATTCATATTGTTATCTCACAACAAACTTTTTTTTAATAATGGAAAGTTATAAATTTTTCACCTACTATACACTTTTTCAAAGATTACTTCAGAGATTACCAATTAAACATCTCACATAAGAACAACCTAGGACACTGAAAGAATCACTTTACAGTGGATTTGTGTAATGAATTTTTAATGAAATTTAAAGTTCTAGATGGTGCTGTGTGTTAGTGAATTTATCCTTCAGTCATGGAGACTTCAGTTCATGCAAGACATAAGTAACTGTAAGTACAACAAATGTCTTTATAATAATAGTGACCTCAGTGCTGTTATTCTGCCCTCAGCCCCTTATTAAAGTTTAGGTCCCATTTGTGTCCAAATGCTGATTTTAAGGGAATACCCTTTTTATCAACAGAGATTAAAAAGCACTCGTTTCAAAAAAACCTTTATTGGCCTCAAGTCTTATGTTAATTTCCATCCAAGCATCACAGTATTGTGGAAATACATGTCACCATTCTCCAAAGCCCAGTCCTTATTATCACTCTTCATCCTAATCCTGTCAAGCGGAAATATTATCTCAAAAGTATAGAGTAGATATCTACATGACCTATTAAGTAACCAAAGCCAACCATCCTTCATCATATCTCCGATTAGAGCCTGGAGTAGCAATTTAGGCTTCTACCAACAAAGAAAATTAGTTGTGGAACTGCTCAGCTCTGCTTTCAGAATTGCACTTGCATTCTTCATTAGTGTCACTGTTAAAATAAATACACTGCCTTCAGAGCAGTGCCCCAAACCATGTTATATCTTCTCTCAGGAGAGCTGTAATGTCAGGGTTAGAATCATTGTTTCTCTTGATGTTTTCTTTTGCCACCAGGAAGTTTTCAGGATTTTTGGCACATAGCCTGAAGCAGAAACTGAAGCATTATACCTAGCACAGACTCATTTTTAATTTTTTTTTTTTTCTCCTGGGAAATCACGGAATCATGGAATCATGGAATTTTCAGAGTTGGAAGGGACCTCTAGACATCATCTAGTCCAACTCCCCTGCTAAAGCAGGAATGCCTAGAGCACATTACTCAGGACTGCATCCAGGCAGGTCTTGAAAATCTCCAGAGAAGGCAACTCCACAACCTCCCTGAGCAGTCTGGTCCAGTGCTCTGTCACCCTCACCATAAAGAAGTCTTTTCTTATGCTTGAATGGAACTTCCCATGTTCCAACTTGTGCCCGTTGCCCCTCGTCCTGTCACTGGGAACCACTGAAAAGAGTCTGCCTCCATCCTCCTTCAACCTACCCTTTAGATACTTAGAAGCAATAACACGGTCTCCCCTCAGCCTTCCCTTCTCCAGGCTAAAGAGTCCCAGCTCTCTCAGCCTGTCCTCATAAGGGAGGTGCTCCAATCCCCCAATTATCTTTGTTGCCCTACGCTGAACTCTCTCCAGTACTTCCCTGTCCCACTTGAGCTGGGGAGCCCAGAACTGGACACAGTATTCCAGATGTGGCCTCACCAGTACCGAGTAGAAGGAACGAATGACCTCCCTTGACCTACTGGCCACACTCTTGCCTATGCAGCCCAGGATTCTATTGGCCTTCCTGGCGACAAGGGCACATTGCTGGCTCATGGACAATTTACTATCTACCAGGACCCCCAGATCCTTCTCCTCAGAACTGCTTTCCAGCAGGTCCACCCCTAACCTATAGTAGTGCCTAGCATTCTTCCTCCCCAGGTGCAGGACCCTACACTTGCTCTTGCTGAACCTCATGAGGTTCTTCTCTGCCCAGCACTCCAGCCTGTCCAGGTCACACTGGATGGCAGCACAGCCCTCTGGAGTGTCAGCCACCCCTCCCAGTTTGGTATCATCTGTGAACTTGCTGAGGATACACTCTGTCCCTTCATCCAGGTCATTGATGAATCTATTGAACAAGATTGGACCAAGTATTGACCCCTGGGGGACACCACTGGTTCCAGGCCTCCAACTTGACACTGCTCCATTCATCACAACCCTCTGAGTTCTGTCACACAGCCAGTTCTCTATCCACCTCGCTCTCTCCTCGTCTAGCCCACACTTCCTCAGCTTCCTAATGAGGATGTTTTGGGAGACAGTGTCAAAAGCCTTGCTGAAGTCAAGGTAGATGACATCTACTGCTCTCCCCTCATCCAGCCAACTGGCTATAAAATCGTAGAAGGCTATCAGATTGGTCAAGCATGATTTACCCTTGGTAAATCCATGGTGACCACTTCCAATAGCTTCCTGTTCTTCAATGTATTTAGAGACGACATCCAGAACGAGTCACTCCATAACCTTCCCAGGTACAGAGGTGAGATTAAACAGCCTGTAGTTCCCTGGATCCTCTTCTTTGCCCTTTTTGAAGATTGGAGCGATGTCAGCCTTCTTCCAGTCCTCAGGCATCTCTCCTGTTCCCCATGACCTTCCAAAGATGATGGAGAGTGGTCTAGCAATAACATCTGCCAGCTCTCTCTGCACTGGTGGGTGCATCCCATCAGGGCCCATGGACTTATGGATGTCCAGCTTGGCCAAGTGGTCTCTGACCCGGTCCTCCTCAACTGAGGGAAAATCTTCCCCTCTCCAGACCTTCCCTCTTGCCTCCAGGGTCTGGGATTCATGAGGGACAGCTTTAGCAGTGAAGACTGAAGAAAAGAAGGCATTCAGTAACTCCGCCTTCTCTGTGTCTTCCACCACTAGGGTGCTCATCTCATTCATCAGTGGGCCTGCATTCTCCCTAGTCTTCCTTTTTCTATTGATATACTGAAAGAACCTCTTCTTATTGTCTTTAACTGCAGTGGCCAAGCTGAGTTCTGCTTGGGCTTTGGCCCTTCTAATTTTCCCCCTGCACAGCTTCACTACATCTTGGTATTACTCATAAGTTACCAACCCCCTTTTCCAAAGAATGTAAACTTTCCTTTTGTTCCTGAGGTCCAGCCAAAGCTCTCTATTTAGCCAGGATGGACTTCCCCATTTGGCTCGTTTTTCAGGACATGGGGATGGCCTTCTCCTGTGTTTTTAAGAGTTCCTGCTTGAAGTGTGACCAGCCTTCCTGGGCACCTTTGCCCTTCAGGACTGTCTCCCAAGGGATTCTCTCAACCATGCTCCTAAACAGGCTAAAGTCTGCCCTTCGGAAGTCCAAGGTGGCCTTTCTGCTGGCTCCCTGCCTTGCTTCTCCAAGAACTCTATCATTTCATGATCACTCTGCCCAAGATGACCTCCAGCCTTTACATCCCCCACAAGACCTTCTCTGTTAACAAACAGTAGGTCCAGTAGAGCGCTTCCCCTAGTTGGCTCCCTCACCAGCTGTGTTAGGAACTTGTCTTCCATGCACTCCAGGAACCTCTGGAACTGTTCCCTCTCTGCTGTGTTACATTTCCAGCAGACATCTGGGAAGTTGAAGTCCCCCATGAGAACAAGGGCAAGCAATCGCGAGACCTCTGCCAGCTGCTTATAGAATATTTCATCAGCCTCTACATCCTGATTGGGGGGGGGTCTATAACAAATTCCCACCATGATGTCTGCCTTATTGGTCTTCCCTTTGATTCTTATCCATAAACCCTCAACACTGTCATTCACAATGTTAAGTTCTAGGCATTCAAAACTGCCCCTA
>VFFE01007015.1:527757-560656 GCA_008921705.1 Burhinus oedicnemus
GCACAGCTTCACTACATCTTGGTATTACTCATAAGTTACCAACCCCCTTTTCCAAAGAATGTAAACTTTCCTTTTGTTCCTGAGGTCCAGCCAAAGCTCTCTATTTAGCCAGGATGGACTTCCCCATTTGGCTCGTTTTTCAGGACATGGGGATGGCCTTCTCCTGTGTTTTTAAGAGTTCCTGGTTGAAGTGTGACCAGCCTTCCTGGGCACCTTTGCCCTTCAGGACTGTCTCCCAAGGGATTCTCTCAACCATGCTCCTAAACAGGCTAAAGTCTGCCCTTCGGAAGTCCAAGGTGGCCGTTCTGCTGGCTCCCTGCCTTGCTTCTCCAAGAACTCTATCATTTTGTGATCACTCTGCCCAAGATGACCTCCAGCCTTTACATCCCCCACAAGACCTTCTCTGTTAACAAACAGTAGGTCCAGTAGAGCGCTTCCTCTAGTTGGCTCTTGACCATCTGGGCACACTGCTGGCTCTTATTCAGAGCTGTCTACCACCACCCCCAGGTGTTCTTCTGCTAGGCAGCTTTCCAGGCACTCTTCCCCAAGCCTGTAGCACTGCATGGGGTTGTTGCGAGCCAAGTGCAGGACCGGGCACTTGGCCTTGAACTTCCTGTCATTGGCTTTGGCCCATTGATCTAGCTTGTCCAGATCCCTGTGTAGGGCTATCCTACCCTCAAGCAGGTCGGCACTCCACCTAACTTGGTGTCATGTGCAGACTTAGTAAGGGTGCACTCAATTCCCTCCCCCAGGTCATTTATAAAGATATTAAAGAGAACTGGCCCCAATACTGAGCTGTGGGGAACACCACTTGTGACCAGCTGCCAACCGTATTTAGCTTCATTCACCACAACTCTTTGGGCCTGGACATCCAGCCAGTTTTTTACCCAGTGAAGAGTACACCTGTCCAAGCCATGAGCAGCCAGTTTCGCCAGCAGAATGCTGTAGGAAACTGTCAAAGGTTTTACTTAAGTCCAAGTAAACAACATCCACAGACTTTCCCTCATCCACTAAGTGGGTCACCTTATCATAGAAGGAGATCAGGTTAGTCAAGCAGGACCTGTCTTTCATGAACCTGTGCTGACTGGGCCTGATCACCTGGTTGTCCTGCATGTGCTGTGTAATGGCACTCAAGATGATCTGCTCCATAATCTTCCCAGGCACCGAGGTCAGACTGACAGGCCTGTAGTTCCCCAGATCCTCCTTCTGGCCCTTCTTATTGATGGGCGTCACAGTTAACCTCCAGGCAACTGAGACCTCCTCAGTTAGCCAGGACTGCTGATAAATAATGGACAGTGGCTTGGTGAGCACATCCATCAGCTCCCTCAGTACCCTTGGATGGATCCCATCTGGCCCCATAGACTTGTGTATGTCTACGTGGTGTAGCAGGTCACCCACCATTTCCCTTTGGATTATGGGGGCTTCATTCCGCTCCCTGTCCCTGTTTACTAGCTCAGTGGGCTGGGTGCTCAGGGAATAACTGGTCCTGCTACTAAAGACTGCGACAAAGAAGGCATGAAGTACCTCAGCCTTTTCCTCATTGTTTGTCACTATGTTTCCACCCCCATCTAATAAAGGATGGGGATTGTCCTTAGTCCTCCTTCCATTACTAATGTATTTATAGACATATTTTTTATTGTCCTTAATAACAGAAGCCAGATTAAGTTCTAGTTGGGCTTTGGCCCTTCTAATTTTCTCCCTACATAGCCTCACAACGTCTTTGTAGTCCCCATGAGTGACCTGCCCTTTCTTCCAAAGGACATAAACTCTCCTTTTTTCCCTGAGTTGCAACCATAGCTCTCTGTTCAGCCAGGCTGGTCTTTTTCAAAGACGGCTCATTTTTCAGCACATGGGGATGGCCTGCTCCTGTGCCTTTAAGATTTTCTTCTTGAAAAATGTCCAGCATTCCTGTAGTCCTTTGCCCTTCAGTACTGCCTCCCAAGGGACTCTGTCAATCAAGCTCCTGAAAAGACTGAAGTCTGCCCTCTGGAAGTCCAAAGTGGCAGTTCTGCTGACCCTCCTCCCTGCTTCTCCCAGAATCAAAAACTGTAATTTCATGATTGCTAAGCCCAAGAAGGCTTCCAGCCATCACATTCTCCACAAGTCTTTCTTTGTTTACAAACAAGTCCATCAAGGTGACTTCCCTGGTTGGCTCACTCACCAGCTATGTCAGGAAGTTATCCTCAACACACTCCAGGAACCTCCTAGACTGTTCCCCCTCAGCTGTTTTGTATTTCCAGGAGACATCTGGTAGGTTGAAGTCCCCCACGAGGACAAGGGCTAGCAATCGTGAGACTTCTCCCAGCTGCTTACAGAATATTTTTTCTGCCTCTTCATCCCAGTTGGCAGTCTGTAACAGACTCCCACCATATCTGTCTTGTTGGCCCTCCCCCTGATCCTCACTCATAAACAGTCACCTTATTGTCACCATCATTAAGTTCCAGACATTCATAACACTCCTCAACATACATGGCTACTCCACTGCCTCTCCTTCCTTGCCTGTCCCTTCTGAAGAGTTTATAGCCGTCCATTGCAGCACTCCAGTCATGCAAGTCATCCCACCATGTTTCTGTGATGGCAACTACCTCATAGTTTTCCTTCTGCACAATGGCTTCCAGCTTCTCCTGTTTGTTGCCCATGCTGCGTGCGTTAGTGTAGTTTTTATACATGTAGTTGAATGAGTCCTATTTCATATCTCACACTTTTAACTGCTAGGCTATCATCCAAACACTGATTATCTCTTTCTTTTTTTCTCTCAGTTGTGATTTCAAATTAAAAATCTGTGCAACACTCAGTGGGTACTAGGACTTGCTTAAGGTCAGCTACTAAACAGGACTATGTTGGCCTGTAATCCTCTGAAGACAAAAAAAGAAAGTATTTTTGTCTCGTTGTAAACTAGTGATGGAATTCAGCTCCAGCCTATACACGCTTGTCCTGGTTTAACCCCAGCCAGCAACTAGGACCACGCAGCTGTTCATTAACTTCCCCTAATTGCAATAGGGAAGAGAATCAGAAGACTAAATGTGAAGAAAAACTCTTGGGTTGAGATAAAAACAGTTTAACATGTAGAGCAAAATCTGTGCACATAAGCGAAGCAAAACAAGAAAGTCATTCACTGCTTCCTGTCAGCAGGCAGGTATTCAGTCATCTCCAGGAAAACAGGGCTCCATCACGCCTAACGGTTACTTGGGAAGACAAATGCCGTAACTCCTAATGTCCCCCTCTTCCTTCTTCTTCCCCCAGCTTTGTATACTGAACATGATGTCATATGGCATGGAATATTCCTTTCGTCATTTGGTGTCAGCTGTCCCAGCTGTGTCTCCTGCCAGTTTCTTGTGCACTCGCAGCCTACTTGCTGGCAGGGCTATATAAGGAGCAGAAAAGGCCTTGATTGCTTAGCAACCATCAAAACCACCAGTGCACTATCACACTATTAGCATCCCAAATCCAAAACTTGGCACTATAGCAGCTGTTAGTAAGAAAAGTAACTTTATCCCAGCTGAAACCACAGCAACACTTTAGTTTAGTGTAGATATTTATATGTGAGCTACTTTGTTTAGTTTCCGTTAGATAAGTGGACATCTAGTCAACATATTGGTAGAGAGTAGAGATCTCTTCATTTGGTCACTTTAATCCAGGTGTCAACATCAGGGAAGATGAATAGCCACCTGGACTTCATCAGCTGTATTGACCAGATCTCCACTGTCTAGGGTGGGAACTAATCATGTGATACGTAGACACTGGTGAGTAGATAACTAAATTTAAACACCTACAATATGGAGCTACACACCATCCCTGGCATCTAAAGTGCATAAGATAAAAGGCCCAGAAAAGCGTCCAGCATCATTTGAGATGCTGTAGGGTACTTGAGACATCCACATGGTTGTAGCAGATACAGTGAGAAAAATACAGTCTTCTGGGCCAGAAGTCTGGAGGAATACACTAAAGAATTTCAAATTGCATTAGATATCTCTTTTCAGGCAGTTGAATTCCTCACAAATTGTTCTGTAGACATGAATCTGTCTTTGACTGCAACAGGGAAAGGGCAGATTGAATGCCTTCTAAAATTAGGTAATTTGAATAGAATCCTTATTCTTTTTTTCACAGTTGCATCACGTTAAGGAGTGAAATAAACCTTTAACAAAGATGACATAGATGTTCATAACAAGGTAGATATCACAAGTTCTTACAATTTTAGATGCTGTTTGTTTCACTTTATTGCTTGTATTGGTCAACACATTAACGCTGATATGAAACAATAAATACAAATGACTAGATGTTTGCATCCCTTTGAAGTAAGCAAACACTATATAGATCAATGCATTGATCCAATTACAATTTACAGTACCTTGATGTTCCAATGGACAGAAAGATAACAAAATCCTCATATATTAGTCATCTTTCAGAGCTTCTGGAAGTGGATTACTGGAGGATGAACTCCAAAAAAACCCCATTTTGAAAGGTATGTCATAGCTAGCTACCTTTAAAGAAGGAAATGTATTCTGAGGATTGGTGTGTCACCATTCATTTCGCTGTGTAATGAAGGGAACAGCAAATACTCTTCAGAGCATGACAGCATAAAAATGATACATGTTTTTAGCTAAGTTGTTTATTTTAGTTACTTCATTTACTTAGTAAGATACAAATTATTGGTTTCTTGGAACTTTAATTCTGAAGATAAAATACAAATTTGTCTCTCATATTTTTGTTTACATCTAGTCTGATTGGGTTTTATTGGGTCATCTGTTGTTCAGCTTTTTGAATATCAAAAACTATAATTACCAGTGAGGAAAAAATCTTAGCAGAATTGCCATTCAAGATGGTATTCTATTTTAACCTAAAATTATTTTTAACAAAAAAAGTGTCTGATTACACACCAGTTTACTGAAAGTTTGACCTTAAATAGAAAAATGTCATGTAAGTATTTTTTTTCAAGCTATTGTATCTCACTAAATTAAGCAGAAGAGAAAAAGTGGCTGTTTTTATCTTCTGCTCCAACATGCACCCCACATGCAATAAGAGCATAAATACTTTAAGCAGCTGTACATGGAAAATATATCAGCATGAAATTGCTTAGGCATTGCACTACTATACATACTTACATGCTGAGCCTCAATCTTTCTTGCTGAATTTTTCCTTCACTGTATCTCACCAACATATGTTTATCTATTAAGCTAAGTTTGTTTTCAGGCAAGTGGAAGGTGCAAAACATTCAAAGGATTCACAACATTAGTAGGCTTGGGAATTTTGCTTAGGCTTTTCTCTGTGTGAAGAAAGTAGAAAATAAAATTGGATAGCTGCAGCAGTACTGACTATTATTAAGTATTCAAGTAGCTGGATTTACATTACATATAAACAAGAGCCATACTCAAGAAAGAAGATTCAAAAGATGAATACATATTTTTATCTGCTTGCAATAGTTTTTCCCAAAGATTACAAGGTACTTTGAAATCATAAAGACGGAGGGTAAAAATCTGAACCATCAGCTCTTTTGTTTTAGATTACTGCATATTAAATACTACAACTCAGACTGGAAAACAGCAAATGTGACACTGTGCTTTGTCTCAGAACAGTCCTTAATTAAAGCTTTCATAAGTAGCATCTCTAACAGCTTATGCCTCAGACCACCTACGTCTCTTCTGAGAGAAGAACGTATCAGGGTAGAGCTCACTTAAATATTTTTTTAATATGTATATACATCTATATCTCCTAGGGAAAACAGAAGGATGGGGATCATATACAACTAACAGCAATAGTCATGCCCCTGATACACAACTGTCCAGAGATTAAGCTTTTGCCAAAAAAAATTTGAAATGTAGGTTTTAATCCAGTTCCAGACCAAGATGTTTGAATCCATGTTTTCCATGTGTCAGGACATCATTAGCGAGCAAAGAATGTGAGAAGCATAAAGGCAAAAGAGCAAGTTAGAGGAAGTGTGGCTTTGGTTTAGTGGTTATGTCTGTCAAGTTCAGCAAAGGTTTTTCATTCTTGTGAAGAAACACATGTTGCCCCTCTGTTTCTAGTGGAACAGAACTAGGCAGGTCCCAGGCGTATTTAGCTAACTCTCTTCTATGTTTCAAAATTAAATGTAGCGCTCTCTGTGTGTGTGCATCTGTGTACATGCACATTTGAGAACGTCATGGAAGTGTATATTTAAATATTAAAATCAAAAAAATGGACTATGTTCTGGGGCGTATTTATTGATGTGGTTCTACTTGTATTTTCTAGTAGTGGAAAATATAAGGTTGGGTTTTTTTTTTTTACTGCCATCTGTCCTTTACATCATTAACCCTGATGGGTAAGAATCATTTTGTCTCTACCTCTTAAGAGATATTTACTGTTCTGCTATTCCTGTAGTAGTGCTGGATATCTTTTTTATGCCTTTTTTTTTGCTTTCCCCTTGCTTGATCTGACAGATCTTGAATCATTAAACAGAGAGAGAGAGAGAGAGAGGAAGAAAAAATGTTATTCCCAGGAACTCACATGCACACATGTAATTTCTGAAGGTTTGGGGTTTTTTTGGTCAATTGCTTCTGGGTTTCTGTTAAGCAGCAAGTAACGGCCTTTTAACAGTATGAGTAGTGCTGACTATGTTCATAAGATGCTGTTACAAACATGACATGTTGTATGTTATTTAAACTTTGATCATCAGTAATTTCTCCAAAGGGATATAAAAGGTACTTAAAAAAATGAAGGCATTCTCTGTGTTTTCACAGTCAGAAAAATGCTGACTCACACAGAACCTTTACACACCTGAATTTGGTGAAGTCTTTATGATTTTTTTTCCTTTTTTTTAAATGAGGTCTATTTTAGAAAATAGCGTGAGACAGACCCATTCTCTGTTACACAGGGAATAACGATCACAATCTATCCTTCCCACTGCTAGCAAAGCATTGACATTTCTAGATTAGAGAGACATGCCTCTTGCTCACTGACTGATTTCATAAATCTATGTACTATTCCTTTGCAGTAGCCTAGATTTCTCAGAAGGATTGGGAAAGAACCTAATTTAAGCCTAATTTAGAAGGTAAAGGTTAGAGCATTCTCCTCACAAGTAGGATTTGTAATCTGTCAAATTGAAGAATTGTTTATATGTGTGTATTTCCTTTCTTAAGGAAGTGTTCCATCCACTAAAGCATTATGTAAGATCAGGAATAATTTCCTACTCCATTAGTATGATCTGAGCAGGGGAGAGCTTATTGTGAGAATCATAAAATCTTGAGAGGGAAAAATTTCTGTGCCAGAGTGTTTGTAGAGAAATGGAAAAAGAGGTGCCCCCAAAATGTTTTTTTCATGAAAGCTAAAATACCTATGTTGACTGAGATGACCAAGGAGATTCCCATTTGAAATGCTTTGATAAAGTTAAACACCAAGGAGAAACTTAGACACCTTTTTGACATTTTTGAAAGAGTTAAGTGATTTTATGAGTGTGTCTGCCTCCTCCAGCCTCCAGGGCCCAGTACTCTCCTGCACAGCCACTGGACCCCATCCTGATACCCATGATCCCAGGGTCTCTGCCTAGGCAGAGGGACACAGCTTCCCATTTGCAGGTTCAACCAGTAGCGAAGATAAACACATATACCAAAGACGAAAAGACATACTCAGAGGAGACCTAGACAGCCAACACTGTGGCTACGCAGGTGGCCACAGACAGGGCCCTGCCTTCAACAGCACCAACATACAGTACTCAGATTTAATAAGATTCAATAAGAAGATATAAGAAGAAAGGACTGACTGCGGTGGTCAAGCATAGGTCTTAGCCGGACAAGTGTACTGACCAGCCCTGTTTTACACATGACCTGACCTTTTTATACCACTTTCTGTCCACCCTCACCCTTTGCTCCTCTCTGCTCCCCCTTCCCCTGCACATCCCCCCCCATGGGTCTGTACAGCTCTATCAATTCCTGCACCCCTCCTAGTCTGGTATCCCCCTGGTTTGCAGTCTTATCAGTTAGAAAGTCCAGGTTGATTTTCCTGGAAGTGGCACCTGTAGTTTCTGGATAGCCCATCAATAAATGTAACTGGTGAGGTTTGTGTCTTAACATTGTCTCCATGAGTGTTTTGTCAGGTCTGTGTCTCTGTATTTATTTTTTTTCCCCGCTCTCCTCCTTTTCCCTTATTTTCCCAAATGACAAGATCCCCAATCGACAAGATCCCCAATCAGATAACCTCACTGGAATAAACATTCTCGCTCCCACGTGTCCTCATCAATTACTACAACCAACCAGGTTTGGTTCTCATCATTGCCTTCCTCATCATTTGTCAGTCAGGTTTGTGTCCCTGTATGCTCTTGTTTATGGCTTCTTCCTTTTCTCATTATCCCTTGTTGCAGTGAAAAAGACCCTTGACCAGATACCCTGAGAGAAACAGACACTCTCCTTCCTCATACCTTAACAAGTTCCATGAAATGTGGGAAGATAGGACCCAGCTTGGATTTAGGAATTTTGCTAAGTAACTTAAACTTAGATATAAAACACTCAGCCAGATCCCACTTTGTGGTTATAGCTTGAATCTGATTGTATTTCAGTATTTTGGAACTGACATATAGCTTCGTTCCTCTGAGGCAATAATACTTTGCATTTATAGAATGCCTTTCATCCAAAGATCTCAAAGGACTTTACTTGTAACAATAAAGCTTGAACTATTCAGTAACATCTTCTTTTCATTTTGGATATTGTTTTCTCACTCCTCTATCTCACTCAGGCTATTAAATTTATATACGTGATTTTATTTTCCTTTCCAAGCTCCATGGACCTTATCTACCTGACTTAGAGTTTATTTCTTTTTTCAGAATTAACTTTTCAGTGTTAACTTTAATTACATGCACACAAATGCACACATACAATCTAAAATATTACCTCACTGTATTGGACTCTTTCCATCTTAAATCAATAATCTCAACTGGATAATAGTAATAAAGAAACGTAAACCCAAAGAAATATTATATGAAATATAAAAAAAGTAAAAAGAATGTCAGTGTGCTTATTCTGTTAAGACCAAGGAAAGACAATCAGACTGCTGACTACAGTCTAGCCGGGGGTAATAATCCTCATTTCATCAGGTACATTTAAAAAACTGTGTTTCACATTCCTCTAAAGCAGCTTTGCACATGTCACAGCACAGATTAGTGAAGTCTAAATTTCAGCTCAAGGGTCCATGTGTCATTTAATAGCATACACTTGCCAACTGCAGCCAAAAAGCAGACTTCCATCAGGGACCCTGAAACTCCTCATTTACATAAGAATGGGAAGTTAATTGTGCTACAGACGTTCTGGCTTCCCCAAGGAATTCATTAAGCATGCTGAATTTGCTGAGAATATAACTTAACTGTCATTTCTAGGAAATCAGGGAAATTCAACTTCAACACCACCACCAGTGGAAGTAAATAAAATTGATTAATATTAATTTGATTCAAACCTTTCTGGACTGTTTCTGGAATACCTACTACACTCTTACACTCTCACACTCTCATTTCTGGAGTTAGTTTCTAAATATAAGTAATTACTTATAGTAACCACTTCTCCCCTTTTCAGTGCAGGATCCCGAGCTGGTTTTGTTATTTGACAAGAGGATTTACACTTTTGTTTACCTCTGACGGATTTAAAAAAAAGAAAGGTAGGGTAATATTTTGCTCTCATATACACATTGTTGTGAGTAAGCAAGTACTCAGAATATTTATTAAAAAAGTACAAAAAATTATTCAAGACATTTATTTTAGTTTTACATAACAATATGGCTTAGTAAAAATATAACACTAAAAATGCACTTACAGATAACATGCAATCTCCAGCAATAGGTTGTAGCAGTTCTCATATCAAAAAAGAGTCTGTGAAGACACTGCTCTCACAAACCACCCTACAAGGGCCTACAAGGGTCAATTGAAATAGCTAGAAGAGATTCCTGCGTAATAACCTTTTTCTCACAGAGAACTTTTTTTTTTTTCCCTCACAAAACTACTTTTTTCAGTTTGTGAATTTGTATTAGACAGAAACCAAATATTTATTTAATTGGGGGGATGGGTCTGCATGTAAGTTACAGATATTTTAGTTTATACAAGAAAGACTGCATTTTCAGAGCTTTGAGGGGTTTGATTTTTTTTTCTGAATAATGGAGAAACTTTTAAAGCATGTTATTAATGATTTATTCTGACAGAGACAAATGAAGAAGAGAGTTGCTAAGTCATTATGTGAATTATGGGATTGCAAGGATGGAAGTCAAACCATTGCACATTGTCTTCATTTGCCAGTGTACAGATAACTGGAGCTATTCCGCTACCTTAGTATTAGCACATTCAAAAAGAACATATCAGAGAAATTGGACTTCCAGTTCTAGACTTCATTACATTTAATCTGACAATGTCATAGGGAGTTATTATGTTTTATGCTTTTTATTAAAAAAGAGAAACAAAACAAAACCCAACTAACCAAACAAACAAAAATAAAACCACCAAAAAACAGGTTCTCTAAAAAATAAGAGTATCAAAAAACCCTAAAAACTTATACTATAACATAATTTGTATCATGTTTCCAAATAAGCTTTAAACAAACATAAAAAAACTGACACAAAAGGTAAGTTTAATATTAGGAGAAAAAAAATTCAAAATGTTCATTCTTTCCAAGCTTTACTTTAAATTTTGAATTCATAAATACTACTTGTTTAAGCCAGCGGGCTTAAATACACCGTTGATCCTTCAACATAGATAACATTATTTAAATTGTAAACTAAATGACAGTAACACTTTTGGAAGGTTCTGTCATGTTTCTTTGTAGAAACAGTTAATGTTTCTATGTAACCTCAGATATTTATATTATGTAATGGACTGAAGTACTTTGTATGCTTGTTTAGTCTGAAATGGGTTTGGCAGTACAAGTCAGACCACAGTGGATCTGTGTCAGCAGCATGCGTGTTCAGTCAAGTACAATTCAATGCAAGACCTGTCTCTCCTCAGAAAAAACGATATATTCTTAGCAGATAAATATCAGGATGATATGCCATGAATGCATTGTGCATTATTTCCTTGTTAAATTCAAAGTAAAATTACTTTGCAACGTAACGTTTGTCATACGCTAGACCAGTTCATGTAAGTCATTAACAGCTAATGCATTTTTCTCTCATTGTGCTTATTTATATATACACTATATCAAAAACATTTATATTTCTATCCATCAGAGTCTTTACCTATCGTCAGTTAGCTTATTTTATGTATGCTCATTCACTGATGAAACTTTCTAATCAGCTAAAGTTTTTCCTATGCAATACTATGAAGACAATAGTAGCAATTCGTTACTGTTACTCAATGCCGTAAGATTTGCCTTATTTTAACAGATAAGACAACAGCTTAAAACTATGTATACTTCTTATGCTTATTTTTTGCAGAGACTTTAACTCTTAATTTAGTTTTCACCAGCAGACTTATAGTATTATAACTGTCATCATAAAAGAGGTTTAGGCAGTCATGATGATTGACTGAATGTAAATAACCTTATAATTTTGCACAAAAAAAGGAGGACTTCTTTGTTGCAACTAATTTGTTTTATTGCCAGTTTAACTGGAGGAATGTATACACAAAGGTGTGTGTGTACATAACGAGCGAGGAAGAAAATAATACATTTATTTGTTTATTGTTAAACATTCCAACTGTATCATAAACAGGTATGTCTTATAACCCATTACAGTTCCACACCACAGTATGCAAACAAACAGAATAGTTCAAGATAACAATAACATTTATTGTAATATTACATTTCTGAAGTACAGATTTTTGTGAAAAATCCTGTGATAGTGGTAAAAGAATTATACTGTGTACATTTTCGTTTTTCAAATACTTTCACAACTTATATTTATGAACCTAAATAGGGGCAGCCGCAGTAGAAAAATCGCAATATCCTTAATTTAGGGAGCAAGGGATATGGATTGAAAGATAGTAAAAGGACAATATTTAATACAATTCTGAAAAGGTCAGGAGGGAAATAAACAGCACAACAGCAATAAATAACACAAGCAAAATTAGACTGCCTGCAATGCCAGTTGACTAGCATGAGCAGTATTAAGTGGCAGAACAGAGGAAAGTCTTACGAGTCCTTTGCACAACAGTTTAAAAGGCTAAAAAGTAAGATGGGCAACCACAGTGTTTGGCATCCATAAACAACTCTGAGATAACAGGTATCTCATAAACCTGCTAAAAGGAAGATAATCGATGGGTTACAGTATTGCCAGGCTGTCAAATTATGGGAGAGATACAATAGGGATCACAGGATGGGAGTGGCATTGTATGTGAAGGATTATATAAAGTGGAACAGCACAAAAATACTACAGGGAAAGAGAAGCTCTTCAGAATCTTTGTGGGTGGTATTCATAAATAAAGTGGAGTATTAGGATTAAGCTATCAACACTCTAAGCAGGGTGATGATTATGCTCAGGAAATACTAAGTGAGATTAGGATGAGCAGAAACAGTAAGCATTCTAGCTAGCCATACGTAGGTTGAATTAATGCCTTGCCAGCGTGAGATACAGAGATAAAAGTTCTGGAGGAAACAAATAGCTAGAACTAGTCTTAGAACCCCCAAGTGAAGATGCCATTCTTATCTGGTCTTGGGTTATAACATCCAGGATTCAGTCCAAAAGGTATTAATACTAATGTAACAGTAAACACAACAAAATTAACCTTAAAATTGTAGCAGAAGAAAGTTGGCAAGATAAATTGAGAAAGTTTACACTTAATTTCAAGAGAGAGAACTACATAAAAATTAGGAAGGAAAAAAAAAGGGATAAGGGATTTAAAGGAACAGTCTAAATAGCAAGTGATCTACAAGGAGCCAGCAGGACGTTTTTATAGAACCAAGTGAAAATATGTACCACAGCTCAAGAAGAAAGTGGTATCTCACACTGTCCCCTGCCAAAGCAACACCCTATCCCCCCAAAAAAAGCCCTCACAGTGGCAGAAGGTGTGCTCCAGCACTTTCCTACACAGTGCATGACCTGACACTGCAGAGAATTATCTGTGGGGAGATGTGAATGGATGTTAAAGATGTGAAACTGGTGACAGATAAAGAGCATTATCCCCCTTCCAGCTGCTGGCAACTCAGGAATCTTGTAGATACCCAGTGTAGCTGTAAACAGAAAAAGTCCAGGATTTTATTCTATGGCTAACCAGGCCTTCCAAGTGTCCAAAGGCTGTCAGGAGTGGGCAAAGCCTGTTGAACTAGCATCAACAAATGAACAAATGTAGAGGGTGGGTAACGATGAGCAGAGTGCCATTAGCAATTGGGAGTTTGACATAAATGCCTCAGTCCAAAAAAACATGAGTGTATCAAGGAGGCATCATTAGTTAAGTTATTAATTTCCAGCTTTCCCCTGTATTTCCTGTTTTCCCTTGTATCTTGGAGTTCCTACCAGAGCCATCCCTCCGCTCTTTCCAATGCCTGTACAAAAGTCTTGGAAAGGTGAGGTGGCAACCAGAAGGCAATAGATGCCACAACACCTGGATCAGAGGAAAAAAAAGAAAACTGCAGATGGAGGGGACAACACTGGGATGCCCCTGATGGCTGAGGCTGCAATTTGGTTGCATGCACTGAGGACTGTGCTCTTAGAAAAAAAGGGAAGAATAGTCCTTGTCTGGGGCCTGGGGCTGATGGCCAAGTTTTGGGTTGTTTTTTCAGGATGGCTTCTGCTCTTGGTGTTTCGACCAGGTGAAGAAGTGGTGGTGAGCCACCAGGTCATGCCAATATAGTCTACACTTGTACAATGGGAGAGAGACCAGAAGAGGCATAGGGATTAAATTCTTTCTTCCCTGAGATTCCCTCCCACTTCCACATGCATAAGATTGCAGTAGTAGGTGTCTAAAAGCAGAAGGCTTTTTTTTCTTTTTTTCTTTTTTTTTTTTTTTTTGGTCATAATGCTGCAGACTCTGGGAATGCAGCAATTCCTGGAGGGAGAAGCTAGCTAGGAACAAGGTGAGAGGGAGACTGCCTCTGTGGTCTAACTCAACAGAATAGCTTTTGCGTTCTTAGGTGATACTTGAAGCAAGAGAAAGATAAAAGGAGTTGGCACTGAAAAAAGACAAAAGAAGGACTTTGGGTGCTAGTTGAGAATGAAGTTATTGAAACCAAAACCAAATAGAAAAGTGAAGAGAGATTTATTTTTTTTAACCCAGAACTACAAGCCTTAATTGAAGTGAAGATTTATGTAGTCTAAGTTACTGCAAATATTGATTCATATAGAAGGAATTACTGGAAAAATCTTGGTATTTGAAAAAATATTAATAGGATTTTTGTTCATTCAGGCTGAATTAAGGCAGAAAATATAGTATGAGAACAAGGTAAGTTCAAAGTAAAGCACAGTGCATCTACTCTTTAAAGCAGATGTAGAAGTTACTGAAAACTTCCTGAACTTCTCTTTATGGAGAGCCACAACACTGCCTATTCCATTCTTCTTTCTACTTATATTTAATATATCTATATTTAGATATAGACGTAGTCAATGCTTCCTTAGGTAAAAGAAAAGAGTCACTTTGCTGTCTTCCAACATCTTCAGACAGTTATACAGCAAAAACTAACCCCTAGGCACTTATCCAGACACTTTAAAATAGAAACTGTAAAATACTGAAGCACCTTTCCATATTGTGACATAAAATTATGATATATTTCTTTGAATGTGAAATTATGAGGTTTAATCAATTTTGTGTTTTATACATTGTGTATTTATCTATGAAAACTATGCAAAAAGGAAGCAATCAGAATTTCTTACAAACTAAGCATAAAATACCAGTTTATTTTATATTAAAGTGTTTTAGAAATGTCTCCTTTTTCCAAAATAGCCTTTCAATCAAATTTGAAAAAACACAATTTACAGCCCCCAAAACGGAACTTTTCTTGAGGACAATGGCAGGGCAAATTATCGTTGCTATTCTACAAGTAGACATACTGTTTTCATGACTCATGTTTAACTTGAAAGAATAGTTCTAAGAAATGTTTAAAGACCCTATACTTACTTTTTTTTATTTGCCTCATGAAATAGTTCTTTGTGTAAAACATTGTTATACACCTGTGGAAATTCTGTATATGGAAGTCTGATGTTGCATTGGAAATTCTACATGTGTGTACACAACTACATAATTACACAGCTTTGTCTGAAAAGTAACAATGAAATTATATGCACAGGGTATTGCTTCTGTGCACACAGGGTGACTTCCACTGAGCTACTGCTGAAATGGGTAAAACTAAGTCACTAATTTGTACTCTAAATCATCCCTCTGGTGCCGCCTTTACCAGAAGTATTGATGAAAAATGGTGAAGAAGACAAAGAATTCTTAAACAGTAGTCACTGTAAGTGAATTTTTTATTTCTATGACTATACCCTTCTTGGATTCATGTCTTTTATTATATCATACATCTTGTTATTCTTGTGGTTAGACTCATTCATTGATTTTTTTGTATTAATTTTTGCATATTGTGCAACAGCTTGATCTCTGAAGAGCTCTAATTTTTTCACTTGTATTCTTCATATGTTTCTAATGTCAAACCCATTTCACCTCTATACCAGTACCTTGAAGGAGTGATCACATTCCTGTAATGACTCCTCCTTTACATCAGTCAACACAAGTAGGTTCTGACAACTAGTGTTTGGATTAAGCCCTAAAATCTGAAATAAAATATACTCCTTATCTTGTATTTGTACATTTTGGCCAGTTATGTTCCTAATATTTATTAGAAACTTAAGATTAATTCTCATAATACAAGTAAGTAAGCATAAATATGTGAAAAGACTCCCAATTTAGGTATACCTTAAAATAGAGCTGTTGTAAATCTGTCCCACATATTTATTTCCCTGTGTTTATTTTACACCAAAAAAGACATCAGTAGCTCTTAATCCCTAAAGCTATGTTTGATTTGTACACAAAAATAATAAGCTACGATAGGATAATTCTGTAAATAAAGAGAGCTCAAATCTTCTGGCTATGAAATAAATAATGGCCTAAACATACATCTCCTCCTTGTTTAATGTCCTTGAAACTTAGATCTTTCTGTCTTGTTCTACTTTCCTGACCAGAAACTTCCCTATTTTGAAACTTTCTTATTTTGACAAAGTCTCCAAAATCCTGGGTGCATCTGTACTGATAAACGGAAGAAAATCAGGGAGCAAATTCAAGCACTGGACTCTTTACTTTCCATGCTGCTTAATTGTTAACTCATGTCCTAGTTCTGGTTTGAATCACTACAACTATCTTTTTGCCCAACAATTCTTCTATAAAATCAGTCTTTAAGGTTAGTGGATGTAAGAAGATCTGTGCCATCAGTGTTGGAGTACCCTTCCATCTTTGTCTCAACTTTTATTTAATAGCAGAGAAAGGCCAGATGAGAAAGTTATTGGAAAAAAAAATGGTATTCAGTGATTACGTCTGAATGAAATATGATCTTTTTAAACTATGCTACCCTTAATTAAAAACTAATATGAATGTATTAGAAATGTGTAAGAAAAACACTGGAGAGAAAGTCAATTGACAAGTAGAAGAGAAAAATGATCTTTCAAAAGAAAACTGAACTCATCTGGAGTTGAATCTGGCGATGGACATGAAGGACAACAATAAGGGCCTCTATAGATATATCAGCAGTAAAAGGAAGACTAAGGAGCATGTGGGCCAGCAGAAGAATGGGACAGGAAACCTAGTAGCAACGAACATGGAACACCAAAGTACTCAGTGCTTTTTTTGTCTTAGTCCTTAGTGATCCAACCAGCCTTTAGGAATTTCAGGCTTCTGGGAAATGCCTTGGTGGAAGAGGATCAGTTTAGAGAACTTCTGCAAACTGGACATGTACAGGATCATGACAAATGATGGAATGCACAAGTGCTGAGGGATCTGGCCAATATCATTGCAAGTACATTCTCTATCCTTGAAAAGTCATGGTAATTCAGAAAAGTTCCTGAAGACTGGAAAAGGGTATATGTCTCTACTGCTTTCAGGAACAGTGAGAAGAAAGATTCAGAGAACTACAAGACTGGTCAACCTCACCTCAGTTCCTGGCACAACAGTGGAGCTAATAATCTTGGAAACCATTTCCAAATACATGAAAGACAAGAAGGTGATTGCGAGTAGTCAATGTGGATTTATGAAGGGTAAATAGAGCTTAACCAACTTAACAGCTTTTCTATGAGAAGGTGACTGGCTTGGTGGTAAGGGAATAACAGTGAATGTTGCTTATCTTGGCTTTAGCAAGGCTTTTGACACTGTCTCCCATAGCATCTCATAGGCAAATGGATGAAGTATGAACTAGATAAATGGACAGTGAGGTAGACTGAAACATCACTGAGCTGCCAGGCTTAGAGTTTTTTGACCAGCAGCCCAAAATCCAGTTGGAAGCCAGTCATTATTGGTGTGCCCCAGGAGTCAATACTGGGGGCAGTACTGTTTAATGTCTTCATTAACAATCTGGATGATGGAACCAAGTACAGCCTCAGAAAATTTGGAGATGATACAAAACTGGGAAGAGTGGCTGTCATACTGAGAGAACTGGGAATTTCTCAGCCTGGAGAAAAGAAAGCTCAGGGGACATCTTATTAGTGTTTATAAATATCAAATGGGAAGGTGTGATTAACAGGGATCCAGGCACTTCTCAGTGGTGACCTGTGATAGGGCAAGAGACAATGAGCAGAGACTGAAACACAGGAAGTTCTGGCTGAACTTGAGAAAACACTTGTTCACTGTGAGGATGGTTGAATGCTGGAACAAGTTGCCCCAAGGGGTTGTGTAGTCTCCATATTTGGAGAAACTGAGAACCTCACTGGATGTGGTCCTTGGTAACTTGCTCTACCTGACACTTCATGAGAAGGGTTTTTGGACTAGACGACCTCCTGAGAACCCTTCCAGCATCCACTATTCTGTGATTCTGTCTACAACTTCCAAAAAATGTGAATCACCTTGCTGGAGATGGGAGACCTTGGTCTTCAGCCTGGAACTGGGGACTTAAAGCCTTGACACCCTATTTTCCTCTCAGTTTTTTAGTCATAACATCGTAAGTGAAATGGCACCAGATACTCATCTCTCAAGTGCAGTTATGAAAGAAATTAATCATTATTTCTGTTATATGTAATAAAATCAATATTGTCAGCTTTTGACAGGTATGTTTGAAATATTTGACTCTCATTTGACTTTAATATATGAACATTAACTTATAAAATTTATATGGTCTTTGATATGACAAATGATACTTTATTATTTAGGAGATATATTCACAAAAATACTTTTACTTTTTACTTTTTTTTTATTTTCTGTAAAATAATTTTTTAGGTAGGTAATGAAATTTCTGGTGTCTTAAAGATTAGTGGACATTTTAATGAGTTAATATCACAGATTACATGTATATATTCTCTTTAAGCTACTTTGATAAAAACATGCACTTTAAGAAAAGTGTGATTTCTCTCCTCATTTATATTTATTTTCTCAAAATGAGATCGCGAATTCTTCTGCTGTAATCTGCATTTTTTGAGAATTCATATAAATCCTATGGAAAAGTGTGATCATTAAATATTTTATAATTGAAAGAAGTAATGAAAAAAGTAAATTAAAAGAAGTTAGTAGCTATATTGCAAAATTATGCCTTTAATGTTTAAGTTTTGTCCATTTTGAGATACAGAGATGTTCCCATAGAAATATAAAAAAAAACCCCAGATATAAATCTGGGGAAAAAACCCATAGAAGACAGCTCACTAAAAAAATGATGTAAATTGTTTGGGTGAAAACACTCTTTAATATGAAAATAAACTTAGGAGAATTTGCTTGCTGCACTGGTTGATAGATTATAAGAATATCTAGAACCTACATGGGGAGTAAGAATCGTGCTGTGCCACTCCATACAAAATTAATATCGCTGTTGTATTACTATGCCATTTACATTTTTCAAATACCTGCTGGGAATTAGAAAGGATAAGCATATCATCAATAAGAAAGTTTTCATATTAGGTAACACTTGCTTTGGTCAGACATTTATTTCAACAACTGTATTTCTTCCCCTTTTTACAGTCAGTGGTTTCAGAAACAACAAAGACAGGATTTTTTTGACCAGACTAATAGGGTAAATAATTCTGAAACCACTTATTTCAGTAAATTAAAACCATCACAAACATCAAAACCATCTAATTAAGAGGCAGAATCACCTGAAAAGAAACTTTTATGTCTTTATTTTAATTTTTTTTATTGGTAAACAATTTAGAGATCTTGTTTCCTGGGTATTTTCTGGGGAAAAAGGTTTAATTACGATTATACAAATTATGAGGGTTCAAACTGATAAACAAAAAGAGAAGAAAAAAACAGGACAGTTAACTAAGCTACAGCATATGCCCCGTTGCATATTTGTGACTTCCTGAAATACTGGGTTGCAAACAGATTTTGAAAAGAATCCCTTAATAATGTAGAACACTGAGAAGACTGAGCGCCACACTTGTCTTCACATAGTTTATTCTTTCCATCATGATTTGAGACTTTTCAGGGTACCCATGATTTCTGTCTCCATTAAACTATCTTGCAGGCTTCACAGAAGAGTCCAGGAATTTAAATGAGGCAGTACTGAATCAAATTATGTTGGTTTTATCATTGCTTCCTCCCTTGGATTTTGGTTGGAAGAGTACCACCAGAAGATGTAGGACTGTTTCTAGCTGATTATTTCAGCTTAAATATATTGCACATTTAATCTATTTGAGACTGTTAATGAAAAACAGCACTACAGTCCTGTCTCAACCAGCTAATTTCACTTATGTTACTACATTCTATTGAATGAGACACACACAAACAGAGTGAAAAAAACCCCAACATTCTGAAATACTATCTTAGAATCAAGTTACACTTCTCTCCCAACTTGTTATATTCAAAGTTTTGTTATGGCCAAAAAGACAACACAACATATGGATCTAATAATTTATTGCTAATCCAAGCAAAGCAAGAACTGCTGCTAGTTCAGTTAAAATGAAAGTTATACATCAGAAATCTATAATCCTCCGTTAAAATACATATAAAAAAAGAAGAGGGAATTAATAATGCAAGTAAAATTATAATATACAGGCTGTGCTATCTTAATGCTGCTCCATTTTTCAGACTTTCATTTTAGTCTGTCCAAGTATTGAAGGATCGTAGAGCAGTCTTTCTTAGGCAAAGGGGATGAGAGAAGCCTTCATGGCTGGATGTTAACATCCCAAGTTCCTGGCAAGACAATGTCAATGCCAATGGTATCAGTGTCTTCCTTTTCTGGTTTTCTTAAGTTTTGAGCTCACATAGGGCTGTTCTTTTATCATTTTTTGCCATTTTGTCAGCTTCTTTCCTATTGCTCAGGGGTTCTGTATTATGTTACAGTTTTTTTGCTTATTTACGATTGTTTCCTCGACTTAATAAGTCAAAGATTTGCTGCCTGTGGTATTGATAAGCATTAGATCACACAACTAAGAAAAGAAATTCTCAGCAAGTTTAAAAAAAGTTCCAGTAAATTCAAGGCTTAACAATAACAAACAAGGCCTGTGGTTAAGCTATAACCACTCAAAAATTTGGGTTTATTGTTAGACTTTTACAACAAACTGTAAGCAAGGCTATACTATTGTACTACAAGACTACACATTAATTGATGAAATGTTGTTGCTGTTATATTAAATTGGGAAATAGAAAAACACAGGTGCAAATAAACTTCCGTCAGTGGTGAGTTTGCTTAAAATATGATCCAGATTTATATCCATCAAGCTGAAAATTTTATGAAATTGAATACAGCTCATATTCACTAGTTTTGGTTTGGTTTTGATGAATGTTTGACCAATATACTCCTAGCATATAAATAGCTATTAAATTGGACTTTACAACGGGTGAACAGGATTGCACTGACACACACTGTAAGTAGTCTGCTACTTGTTGTCATACCATACTATTCCTTATTGTTTATGGTTCACATCAAGGAAATGAATAATAATGATCTGCTTTATTAGAGACTCCAGTCTTTGCCAAATGAGTTTACACACTTAAGAGCATATTAGATAATGCTTTCCATCATACCAGCACTCTGAGGAGTTTAAGAATGGCTTAAGGAGTGTGGAGGAAGGCAAATATGACTGTAGGTTTGTCTTTAAATAGTAACAATTTTCAGTGCTGTTCAGTGCCTGACTTCAAGCAGGATTTTTCTGTAGCAGGTATAGTTTATGCACAAATGATATGCTTTTGGTATAACATTGATTTCATATTGTGCATCTCTTCTATGACTTAACTGAAGCCAAATATGTAAGGCTACTGTGTGCTGTGGGTTTCAGCATGGCCAGACCACCACAGGCTGTGGAAATGAAACCTAGCAATATTTACAGTCATTGGATTATGGATTCAAAATAATATGATGTCTGGAATATTTTTTTTCCATTACTTATTATCTATTTAGGCTGGAATTCCAGCAAACCATTTTTGGTTTGTCCATTTTGTTCCGTTCTTCCTTATACCAAACCATGTTAGCAGACATGGTCATAAGTAGTTCATCACTAGCCTCATAGAATCATAGAATGGTTTGGATTTGAAGGGACCTTAAAGATCATCTAGTTCCAACGCCCTCTTCCGTGGGCGGGGGAATCTTCCACTAGACCAGGTTACTCAAAGCCCCATCTAACCTGGCCTTGAACACCTCCAGGGTTGGGGCATCCACAACTTCTCTGGGAAACCTGTTCCAGTGTCTCACCACCCTCACAGAATTTCTTCCTAATATCTAATCTACATCCACGCTTTTTCAGTTTAAAACCATTATCCCTCGTCCTATCACTACTCTCCCTGATAAAGAGTCACTCCCCATCTTTCCTGTAGGCCTCTTTCAGGTACTGGAAAGCTGGTATAAGGTCTCCCCGGAGCCTTCCCTTCTCCAGGCCAAACAATCCCAACTCTCTCAACCTGTCTTCATAGGAGAGGTGCTCCAGCCCTTTGGTCATCTTCGTGACTCTCCTCTGGACTCGCTCAAACAGGTCCATGTCCTTCTTATGTTGGGGGCCCTCAGTAATCCTTACTTGAACCTCTCTCTTTTTTTTTTTTAATCTTCCCCCCCACCCCCAGTCAGAACCTTTGCATATGTATATAAAACTTTTCAAATAGTGTGTTGAGTTAGATTTTCAGTTTCTGGAGTAATCTAACATATAGGACTGTTCACATTTCTGAGTCATGACAGGAATGAGATTCTGGAACAGTGGAAAATAAAAAACAAAATTTAATATGGATTTGGATACCTCTATGAGAGTGAATATTTCAATCTGTTAATTAGGCCGCATGCAACTGTTGTATCTCCTCCCCAAAGGTGGGGTAAAGTTCTACTCTGGAGGGCAGGCAGTGAGTGTACTATTTTGCATCAACAATGGCCTTCATGTTTAGAAATACAATTTATTAATTTTGTGTAAATAGGTATTTCACTCAGTGACTCAGCTCTGGACTCGTAATTGAATTTCATTGTATGTAAAAAGTCTGAGAATGATACAGTTTATTTAAAGCAATCTTTAGGGAAAATATAACTGCATTTATCTTAATCAGATGCAAAAGAAAGCAGTAGTAAATCATGCAGGACTTTATAATTGGTTTGATCGAAACATTATATAGCCTGTAATCATTGTTTATGTTTTTAATGGTACTAGCTTTTATATTATGCTTATCAAAAGGTTTTGATGCCATCATCCATTAAGAATTCATGAATAATTAATTTTCTAAGAAAGTAGGTACATTCCCTAAGTATTTAACAAACATGAACATAAAAGAATTTCAAATAACAGCTTCAACTCTGTATTTTGTGAATGAATAGCACTAGTCAAAACTGTCATGTCACAAGTTGGTTTTATTATTTTCTCCTCAAATTCGTATGTGTGATTAATAAATTTTGAACAAGCTAGTGCGAAGGGAATGTTTGTTTTCCTTTGTTTGGGTCAAGTTATAAGATGTTGCTAGCACCCTCCTGACTTGGTGCTGCATACTCTGAGACAAGAAATTATGGGAATTTTGTAAAGTATGACTACATATGGTTTTCAACAACTGCTTCCTATGAAGGGTGACTATGCTTACATGTGAACACTGCAAACTCTTCAGTGCTGGAAGTACCAGCACTGAATACCATTCCTTTACAATTACTGTTAATTCATGCCTGGAGGAGAAGGGGAACTCCTCAGTTTCTGATGGTCACTGAGCTCTGGGGTAATTTATAAGCACTGCGCAGCACAAAGGAATGCTCCACTTCAAGTAAATGTCTGTAATACCTCCTACAAGCTTCCGACTCTTCATTTTCTAGAATTAGAAAAGGCTTTTAACTTACTAACCATGGATACTCCTGTTTTTTTCCAACTGGAGATAGAAGGATATGTATACATACATACACATTCAAACACACACACACATATAATTTCCTGCTGGAAGAAGCACTGTATCAACTTATATAATTGAAAGAGGGTTGACTGAGGATTTGACAGGGTAGAAGTCTTAAGTCAGACTGTAAGATCAATAGTTCCTTCTATCATTACATAAGGAGATACCACAAAGAAAAAAGGAAAGAACCAATAGCCTGAAATCATAGAAGAGTGATCTTCAGTATATGACAAGGTAAAAAAAAAAAACAAACAAACAAAAAAAAAGGGGAAGAAAAAGCTGGCCTTATGTCCTATGAGAGACTATGATCAAAGAGGTATTCTTCAGACAGATGTCCAGATTTGTTCATGTTTGTCCTAATCAAACTGCTTTTAAGATCCTCCTATGGTAGATTTATACAGTAAAATCTAGAAAGACTTTGTAGATCTCAGAAGTGCTTCATTTATGTATACTTAATGGAATCTTAGGTACTGGGAATTGTTGATAAATTTGTGTTAATTTGCAATATGTTTCTCAGTATTTTTTTCAGTGTTAGTGATGCTAAAATGAAAATTAACATATAAAATTGAACATTAAATATGAAATAGCTATATGTTTCCTAATAGTTTCTCTAAGCTTTTTTTTTTTTTTTTTTTAGAAAATATGACTACTAGCCATAGTTTTGGTGTGTTAGCTTTCTGTATCAATTTTCACTTTTTATTGGATAGGTTTAATTTAATCATACAATTCTTAGTATGATTTTTCTCAGAATGAATGTACCATAATATTTCTAGGGCAGCCATCTTATTTGCTTACCTATGCTGATTTTGAAAATTACTTATACTTAGTGGTAGGCTGTACTGCATCAGCAGTTATGTCCTAAGGCTAATATGATCATATCTGTTTGTATTTGGGGGAACTGAACAATTCACACAATACTTGTCAGGAATTTAGAGTAAAACTAATGCTTTGTAGATCAGAAACAACTAAATTCTTCTTGTTTTTCATACTATAATTTAAAGCTGTGTAATGGAAGCTAAATTCAAATCATTCTTCTTCAGTTTTACAAACCACACATATTTTCTGCAACAGACACACTTACTGATCCAAACTCTTGGATTTTTACCCAGACTTCAGTACAGGCATGCTTTAACACCAACATGAAGGAACATGCAAGTAAATTCTTAAATTGAAGGAAAAATCAAGATGGAATTTAGACGAAAAAAACCCAAAAAACTTCAAAATATTTATGAATAAGCATACATTGTGATTGGTATTATTGAAAACCAATGGGACAATTTTTTGAATGGAATATTGAGATTACCATTTAAAATTCCAAAGTCGGAAAATAACACAAAAAGAAAATACATTGTGTTAGGGAAAAAATTGGATGGAGGTTTTAGTACATATCAAAATACAAAAATTTTAAACTATTTGGGTTCCTATAATGTAAACATCTACGTCTGAGTTTTTTAGCCTCTATATGCATAAAGTCTCATTTCTGTCAAGGGGTTCAATACTTATGGACAAATAAGACATTTAATTTCCTATCTCATCTGCACCTACTGCTCTATGGTGTTTTTCCTGGCCTGCAACTATGACTCCAAAAGAACAAAAGTATACTGTCTGCATCATAACTGCCAGTCTTGTGGCACATTTCTCAGATAATCTAGGATACCAATATTTAACCAACTAATCCTGTTTTAAGTGTCTAAAATTTTTAAAAACAAATATCTAATAAGTTTAAGTAACAATATGCTATCTCATAGGACCCAGGGAACTACAGGGCAGTTGGCCGCACCTCGACCCCTGTGAAAGTGATGGAGCAGCTAATCCTGGAAACCATTTCCCAGCCCATGAATGACAAGAAAGTCATCAGGAGTAGTCAGCATGGCTTCACTGGTGGAAATCGTACTTGATCAACTTGATAAACTTCTATGATGAAATGACTGCCCTGGTAGATGATGAAAGAGCAGTGAATACTGTCTACATGGACTTCAGGAAGGCCTTTGTCACTGTCCTCAATTAGATTTTCGTAGATAACCTGTTGATATATGGGCTGGATGAGCAAACAGTGAGATGGATTGAAAACTGGCAGAATGACCAGGTCCAGAGGGTGGTGACCAGTAGCATGAAGTCTAGTTGGAGGCCAGCACAGTACAACTAGCGCTGTACCCCAGAGGTCATTACTGGGTCCAGTCCTGTCTAATATCTTCATTAATGATCTGGATGATGGAGCAGAGTCTACCTTTAGCAAGTTTACTGATGACACAAAACTGGGAGGAGTGGCTAATACACCAGAGGATGGTGCTGCCATCCAGAGGGATCTCAACAGGTTAGAAAAACGAGCTGATGGGAATCTCATTAAGTTCAACAAGGGGAAGTGCAAAGTCCTTCACATGGGGAGGAACAACCCCAGGGACTGGTATATCCTTGAGGCCACCCAGCTGGAAAGCAGCTTAGTAGAAAAGAACCTGGGAATCTTAGAATCACAGAATCATAGAATCGTTTAGGTTGGAAAAGACCTTTAAGATCATCCAGTCCAACCATTGACCCTACTCTACCAGGTCTGCCGCTAAACCATGTCTCCAAGCACCATATCTACACGACTTTTAAACACATCTAGGGATAGTGACTCAACCACCTCCCTGGGCAGCCTCTTCCAATGGTTGATAACTCCTTCAGTGACAAATTTTTTCCTAATGTCCACCCTAAACCTCCCTTGGTGCAACTTGAGCCCATTTCCTCTTGTCCTATCACCAGTTACTTGGGAGAAGAGATCAGCGCCCATCTCACTACAACCTCCTTGCAGGTAGTTGTAGAGAGCAATAAGGTCTCCCCTCAGCCTTCTCTTCTCCAGACTAAACAATCTTAATTCTTCAGCCGCTCCTCATAAGACATGTTCTCCAGACCCCTCAACAGCTTTGTTGCCCTTCTCTGGACATGCTCCAGCACCTCAATATCCCTCCTAGACTGTGGCGCCCAAAACTGAACACAGTACTCAAGCTGCGGCCTCACCAGTGCTGAGTACAGGGGCATGCTCCCTTCCCAACTCCTGCTGGCAACACTATTCTTGATACAGGCCAAGAGGCCATTGATCTTCCTGGCTATCTGGGCGCACTGCTGGCTCACGTTCAGCCGGCTGTCCACCAGGACCCCCAGATCCTTTTCTGTCAGGCAGCTTTCCAGCCACTCCTCCCCAAGCCTGTAGTGTTGCCTGGGGTTGTTGTGACCAAACTTGTTTTCTTGGTGGAAACCAAGTTGAACATGATCTAGCTTTGTGCATTTGCTGCAAAGAAAGCTAATGGTGTGCTGGGCGGCATTAGACAAAGTATTGCCAGCAGGTCGAGGGAAGTCATCCTTTCTCTCTACTCAGCCCTGGCGAGGCTGCATCTGGAGTGTTGTGTCCAGTACTGGGCTCCCCAGTATAACAGAGACATGAACATAAGAGAGAAAATCCATCAGAGGACCAAGAAGACAATGAAGGTATTGGATCATCTCTCTTATGAGGAAAGCCTGGGACTGTTTGGCCTAGAGAAGAGAAACCTCAGGGGGATCTCATTAATATGTATAAATACCTGCAGGGAGAGAGCAGAGGATGGAGCCAGGTTCTTTTCAATTATGCCCAATGACAGGACAAGAGGCAATGAGCACAAGCTGGAGCAGAGGAGGTTCTGTCTGAACATCAGGGAACAGTTTTTCACTGTGAGGGTGACTGAGCACTGGCACAGGTTAGCCAGGGAAGTTGGGGATCTCCATCCTTTGAGATACTCAAAAGCCATCTGGACACGGTCCTGGGCAATCTGCTCTAGGTGACCCTGCTTGAACAGGCAGGTTGGACAAGATAACCTCCAGAGGTCCCTTCCAACCTCAACCATTCTGTGATTCTGTGAAGAATATATTACTGTAAGTAAATGACAATTGGTCATTATTTGAATTTTTTAATTATGCTTTTTGACTTTGAACCTCAAATCCTCTTAAGGTCTTTCCTAGATATCTAAATGCCTTACTCAATTAGATCTTAGGTCTACCATATATTTTGACATAATTTTCTCAACTTTCTTTTTATTTCAAATGTCTTCAAGGGACCACAGAAACTAAGATACTGTGTAATCATAGATAATGATGTAACAAATGTTAATTTCCAGTCTACAGGAATGGTCACTGGTGCCTCCTTGTTCTCCTTTTCCCTAGCAGAACACAAGCAATAAAAATAATGACATGAGACTAAATATTTCAGTACAAAATTTGAAGAAAAAACAAACAAAACCCATAAAAACTTATGATGTGCTATTGGAAAATTGCAAAAGATAAGATTTCAGACAGTTTTCTTTACCTCTATAAAATGGTTGGGAATCTTCAAGGCTAAAATGTTTGGATAGATTAGGAAGTCAGCTATGTATTGTGGTATGGAAAAAGTAAAAAAAAATCCTACAAACACATAACAGTCTTGCCATACCATGGAAGGATGTGTGTATATATAGAAAATAATTTTAAAAATGTTTAAAAAATTAAGTATTCTTTATGGGCTCACAATGGAGTTGCAAGTCTATGTGATATTGAAGAGGCTGGCATTCCTGAGGGAGAAAGCAACTTGGTCATTGATATTTATTAAAACTATAGGATTTCACTTAACTGAATGACATTTAGCTCTTGCATCTTAGAACATTATCCTGTTGTTATTCACTTCAACTGTCGCTTTCTTCCATGAGTACCAAAATCTCAGCCTGAGTAAAGGTGTCCATCTAGGTTCTCCTACTACTTTTTTGCATAAAATTTTGCTCCATGTCTTACTAGTTGTGTTGAGGGTTCATTATCATTATTTCTTTTCACTTTTTTATAGAAACGTATTCTCTAAAACACTTCCCCCTCCACCCCCCCCGCAGACCTATGTCATAAACATCTAATACAGCGTTTTCATTTCAAACGTAGCAGGAATGGCCTCTTCCTAGTTAATTTGACATGCCTAATGCCACAATATGCTTCCTTCTTTTCACAGCGTAAAATCTAATGTCCTGAGATTTCCAAGGCCTTTTCAATATGCTATATAATATGCATATATCAGGCTCCAGCAGCTGTTTTTACCCGTAAAAAAATATAAAGATGATAACATAAGTAAATAAACTTAATTTCATCCCAGCCCAAAGTGTCGTCAACAGCTGACAATTTATTTTGATAGTTGGCATGCTTTCTTTAGAATATCGGACATTATGCATTTTCCTATGAAAATGCTTTTTAGAATAACAAAGAACTTACTGAAGACAGAGAAGTTTTAGAAGTCTTTGTTTATCATAATTAATTCTTGATTTATACATTGGTAATACAATGACTGAAAAATGAATTATTTCACTCAGATATACTTTTCAGTACTATCTTGAGGCAGGACCTAGCGGCATTCTCACCACCCATTTAACAGCTTTCTGAATGACAAGCAGGAGACTGGTTGCTGGGGCAACTCTGCCTTTAGTCACCTTTGAATTGTTCTTAAATTTGACCATGAAAACATCTTCAGAAGTAATACACCCTATGTTTTCAGAGTGATTACATTCTCTATAAAGCTTTTGAAATGGAGAAAAGTATTCAGATGTCTGACTATCTTCCTGTAATTCTCCCTATAATCTAAAGAAGGTTTATCACTTCTAAGCTAAAGTATGTTAGCACTACAGTTCCGTTTTCTATGCTTCTGTACAGTATATTTTATATGCTGTCTAAAAAGAAACAAATGAAATTGGAAATTGGATAATTTAAAATGTGGGAGGTTCCATAATATTCACATGAATGTAAGGCCTCTTCTGCAAAACAGAAAAAGAAATACATCTTCTTATATTTTCCAAAAATATAATATAATTTAAATAAGTTTATTAAGAACATGATGTATAAAACTATGGATCTATGAAAATAGATAGGAAAAAATGCTTCTGACTTCAACAGAGCTGTGATCTTCCATTTTTTACGGAAACTTCGGCATCATATAGACAAGACTATACAGATTATAAAGATAGATAAAATGTTAAAATTTTGTACGTTATATTTTGATCTGTAAAATACTGTTGAGGTAATATAGAAAGTGTGAGTATATGCAGAAATCATTCTATGCTATGCTGACATACCAAAAAACTATTTAATTTGTGGATCCCTACTACCACTTACTAATCCACTGACATTTATTCTAGTGTAATTGTCACACATCTGTACAATTCTTGAGAAAAAAGATAGGAATGATTTTCACAGCCTCACATTTTCTGCAAAATTGTGAAGGACTCCCACAAGCTTGAGTTGAGGTGATCTAAATCTGTCTTTAAGGTGGGGGCAAGATGATAAGGGAAATCCAGTTTCTTGGGAACACTTGTGTTGAAAGTAGTTTTAAAAATCACATACACAAAATAAACAAGTGTGGATCAAATACCCTAGTACTGTACACAGTCTGCATGCTACAGTTCCAGGTGATCCCAGGCAAATACTTGAATAAGGATCTTTGGTGGTATAGGAGAGGAAAACCACTCCCTATTCCTAGAAGGAGCTGAATTAGATGAACTACCTTAGTAATTTTGTGCAGTTCTAGTAGTACAGTTGGTATCATTATCTCTACAAGGAAGACACAAACTGGGAAGATACACAATTAGCACAATTATAGATTCTCAAAAAATGGTTAAACACTCTTTAATCATGCATGTAGCTCCATTATATTTTTTTTGTTTGATTAATTGTTTGTTTATTTTTGTCTAACAAATATAAGTCTCTTTCTTATACAGTATGTAAGGCCAGGATTTTAGGATAACAGATCTATTTTTCTTCCTTTTTCTTTTTTTTTTTTAAATAATTTGAAAGCATAACTGCTCTCATGATTGATTCAAAAGTGAAAAATAACCAAAAAGTGAAATCCAAACAAAAATGTATTTGTCTTGGGAACAGAAATAGATCTCCTAAATATTAGGTGAACCTCTATTGCTATACTTCTGACCTTACTGAATAGTTTTCTCTTGATGGAAGGCAGTCTGCTGGGAGTCAGTCCACATATTGTAAGCTGGTAAGTTTTTGCATTCTTGAAAGAGATTTCCTTAGTCAGAAGGTCTACCCTTCTCAATTCTTAGCAGTCTTAAACCTCAAGAGGAGTCTCACAGCCCTCCTGAGCCTTCCACTGCTCAGATATTTTTCCCAGAGGTTTTGGTTCTAGTTGAAGCCTTTGTGTGCAATTAATAGAAAGACAGCGAGAGCAGACTTGTAAAAGCATTTCTTAATCTCTGGTGCTTTCACTCTGGTGCTGGAGAGTTACAGGTCCAAGAAAAAATCAAAATCATTAACGGAGCTGATTGCTCTTCAGAATCTCGATCTATTTTTCCTCCATGTCATAGTGATCCATCCCTTGTTTAGAAAGCAATATCCCTAAATGTTTCCACTGGGGAAATCAAAGGCTCCACTCCAACCCCTGACTTTTATACAGAATATCATTCAAAATCAACGGCCCAGTGGAAAACCCATAGATTCAGGAGCATGAGTCATTCATCATTAATGAATCTTGATTGTTCCATCACCTTTTCTCAGTCTTTTTATTTGGTGCCAAACCTGTACTACAAAATTGTTCTACCAAAGCCCAGAGGTAATTTTAGCATGATGTAGAAATAGCAAATGAAGGTCACAACAAAATGTACAGCCTCTGAAACAAGATGGAATTCACAGTCTGACAAATAATATTATCAAACTCTTCATATTTTAATCTTTTTTAATCTATATTTTTCTTGAATTCCCTGTTTACTTTCAAATCCTTTTTCCATATGTTTTTTCCTGAGCAGAAAGTGTAATTCATAATACTGAAATCTGAACTGAACTTCTGAACCCATAATGCTAGTATTTTGATGGTATAAAAATCAATCCCTAGTTGACTTGTTAATATTAATATTATGGGTCAACAAAGTAGGAAATTCAGGTAAGACAGTTCAGTGTTAATGGTATGAATTGCTTTTATTAAAACATGATTCTAGAAAGAACAAAGTTTATTTAACTTAGTTTTAATTGGAAGCAGTAAAATTTTGTATAGATTTACAATACTTTTCCTCCTGAAGAGCTTTGTCATGTAGTTGCATTTCAAATGGAATCAAGATTTCTTCTAGGATGGAAAACACTGCGGAGTAAAGATTTTAACAGGTATACATTTGATAAAAACAGAAAGAAAATTAGCCCTTCATTAGGTAGATTTTTTTCCCTCTTGTTTTTTAGTATCACAGAAGTATATACCATTATGGTGTATATGGAGGACTGTACCTCCATTGTCTGTGAATTAATCTCACAGAGCCTGAAAACTGGTTTGTCAACTAAAGTATATATTCATACTCTATGCATCCATAAGCATTGTATAATTTACTTAAAAGATTATCTGACATCAAAAATTAAAAAAAATTATAGACTTTATCTTCTTTTGCTAGACACCTTTGGTAGTTTTCAACACCAACGTAAAATTGCTGTAAATATCTGCATAAACAAGATCATTGTTGCCTCTCTTTCACATCCACCTTCCATCAATGAAAAACATTGTATGGTATATTTGACTATACCTGTCACTGTACCATATATTAGATCCTTAAAGTTATAGGTGGCAGCATAAATTTGGATAGATGGCCTTCTGTTTTAAAATAAAAAACCCCAACTATACTGTACTTAACGTTCAGTTTTCAAGCTGTAGCCTTTTTCAAAAAACATAAAGTTTTGGTAATGGGGACAATATTATAATTAGCTCATTCACTGTATGAGAGCAATATTATCTCATTAGCTTAGTTTCTACAGAAAACATTTCTAGATGTGTATATAAACAAAAATTTCTGTGGGTTTTTAATAAAGGATTTGTGTAAAGTTCTAAGAATCATCTGGAAGAAATAAACTTAATGATAATTAATGGCTACGTCTAAGGTGAATTGCAATAGAAGAAAAATTGACAGTAACTTTTCTTTTTCCTCCTGGATCTTAAATACCAATTGTTTGCTCTTTATCCCATAGTTACGCGCAAAACCACTGGCGGTAGCCACTGCTTGTTAAACATGCTTGGGGCTTGTTTGACATTTCTCTTAGCTGACATAGTGTTGCAGATCATTGCTTTTGAATAGACAATTCTTAAATAACTTGTATCACTCTGAAAAGAAGGCAGATTCAGGTTAATATCTATACTTCATCAATCATCTGAAAGAGCTTTTCAGGCTCACTAAAAATGCAGTTTCATTGCCAGGGTAGAAGAATTGTGTGGCATATAAAAGAATGGAAAGTTCCATAAGTATATTAAACTCTTACCAATACAAATTTTGCAGGGGTATGCTAGCAAAATCTGTAAGTATGCCAATTACTTGATTAAATAACCAAGCTTGAAATAACTAAAAATTTCATGCATGTAACTTGAATTATGTGAGGTTTTTGACAGTTTTATGGGAAACACTTTGTAACTTATTATCACAACAACCAAAGAGAATGATAAATTACATGAAGCTCCTAGAAAGGATTGTAAATAAGAACAAATTGTCTACAAAGCAAAGATCCTTATTCTCCTCTTCCCTCTGATATACATCACGAATTATTCCATACATTTCAGTGGAGTTACTT
>VFFE01007015.1:560676-663625 GCA_008921705.1 Burhinus oedicnemus
GGGAAGGGAAGGGAAGGGAAGGGAAGGGAGAAAACAACGTGGGTCACAGTTCAGATAGTTCAGAGTCATGTTGATTGAGAGTTCTTTTCTAGTCAAATGTGAAACTTATGAGTCAAGGCATATTATTCGTGTTGATTCTTATCAGTAACAGCTTCACTGACAACTATTGCCATATTCAGGAAAGACAGTTTCCCAAAGCTATACCTGACCTGTCATTTCTGTGCAAAACTATTCTGTCCAAAGCAGAGGGTTCCCTACAGCAGGCATTCAATCCATCACCAAACAAGTTTTGCCCCAAAAAAAGGTGGTAAGATGGGAGGAGAAGGAGGACAGAGTCAAAAAGTAATGCTTCCCGTAACAAATACAGAAAAACCTTGCACTTATTTTAATCCTGTAGTGGTTGGATTTCCAACGCCTAACAGACTGACTGAGTTAATTCTTCAGATTTTATTAGAAATGGAGGCATCTCTCCCTATTCTAAGCAAATCGATACTGCATTCATCTAGATTAAGGTCATCATGAGAAAAGTTTTTCTCATTAAACCTCATACTGGAACATAATGAGTATGCATCCAGGGCTTAAAAAAATAAAAGATAATTAAAAAATCACTGTCCTGGAATAAAAAACTAATACCACATAAAGGGAAAACAAATTCCTGAGCACTTAGTTTGATCCATGCAGAATGTTTGAGCTTTTCAAATGACCTATGATTCTACTTTTCTAAAACCAAAGCAAAACACTTCTCTAATGTGTTTTTTAGTTGGTTTTAGTTGTTTTACAAATTTTGTGATTAAGTTATCTTGGAGATATTTGAAGCACTTTGCTCTGAATAACTGTAAATTTAAATGGAATTATCTCTTATCCTAAATACTATAAATAAAGCAGTCAGAAATTCTTCCTGAAATAAAATACAGCATGGCTACAAATGACTGGGAATGTCTAGAATATATTTAAAAAAACAAACAAACAAACAAGCAAAAAACCAAGCAAAACCCCTTCCTCTTGGCTGTTAAACCTCTCTTCACCATTTATAGGCCAATGTGTAGAAATTTATGTGTGAATGGACCAGAATATTTCCAGGATTATGAAAGCAAAAAAACCCATTGCATCACTGTCAAGAATATACTTGGTAGTGTTTTTAAAATGGGGACTGAAGGTAAGTCTTTTTCTTTAGCTATACCACAGCACTTGGGAGAAATATGGACAGTAATCAAGCTGTATGCTTCTTTATGTGAAGAAATAATGAAATTTAAATATACAGCCTCAAGGCTCTAAACACAAAAGCCGCCTCAACTATTTTCATGGTTATCCAAATTCAAGAGTTCAAGATGTCAGTTGAGTATCACCTGCTGAATCTGTTGTCACGAAAAAGAGACAAAGCATTTTGTTGTGGTTTGGGCTGGATTTGCCCAATCAGGCGGAATGACAGATCCTCTCTCTCTCCTGTTCTGCTTTGAAGGGAGGCAGGAGAGAAAGATAAAAGACTTAGGAGTTTAGAAGGAAATAAACTACTTTAATGAAATATTAATAATAAAATAATAAAAAGAAAATAATGAAATATATACAAAACTGTATCAAGCTCTCAGGATGACAATCACGTCACCAGCAGGCACTGGGGAAGTCCCAGACTGGACTTAGTGACAGACAGGAACTGGATTACGGATCTGGATTCAGGATCAGGATCAAAGGCAGACAAACAGAAAAAGTGCTCCTCAGACGCCGGCTGTTGAAGGAAAAACAGGCCCTTTGATTCTTCAGCTTTTATACTGAGCATGAGGCAGATAGGATGGAATACCCTGTTGGTCAGGTTTGGGTCACCTGTCCTGTCTGCTCCTCCCCACAGGTGTGACCTTTCTACGCTTTTCCACTTCCAACCCTCCAGTGGGGCAAGTAACAAAGTTGGCTGGCCTTGGTTGTTACAGAAACAAGTATAAGCAAGATCCTCTCTGCATACCATTCCTTGGCATCAACTGTAAACATGGGTTTTATCACTCTGAGAGTGAACAATTTTCTGGACAACATGCTGTTAATTTCAGCAGTTAGAAGAGGTCTAGCTAAAAAGTAAAGTTACTGAACAAAATGGATCCTGTTTTACCTCAAACCAGGACACGTTTGCACTGAGTTTTGAAGCCTTGGGGAACTAAATGTCCTGGAAATATGTTCAGATTTAAGCCATGAAGTAGGAAAGTCTATATTAAAGACCTCAAGAGTATGTTAACACTGCCTTTTTGCTATGTAAATTATTGCCTGGTGTTGTACTCAGAAAGTGTAGTTGGTCTTAAAATCATCATTCTAAATTGTAATTGTTATCAGGATGAAAAAGAATTCCTAGTTCCATAGAAATGTCTCATTCTGTCCAAAGAAATGTTTGGGATTTTTTTTTTCATACTATTTACCTCTAATAAATTCAAAACCCAACCTTTCCGTTCCTCTCTCCTTAGATCCATTTTCTGATCAACCATGTCAGACAGGCACATCTGAAATATCCTACAGATTGTAAGTGAGCTGAATGATCCTATGTGCATTTCTGCCTCTCTCCATAGACTACAAAAAATGCTCAGGGTAACTCTTGCAGCTAGACAGAATAAATCTAGGACCAACTGATGGATTTTGTAATTCACACAGATAAGTGGATACTCTCTCCATGCAGAATAAATGGGAAATCAGTTTTCAAAGTTCTGCTTTCATTTCAGAATGCTTAACATTTATTAGGAATCTGAAGTCCTGAGATGAGGGTGTTCAGTGGGAAAATGGATTCACATAGCTTCTTCTCTGTTATTTATTTCTGTTTATTGTCCAGGATTGGTCTGGAGTCCTGGGAACGCTTTCATGTTTTGAATCCCCATTGGCAAAGGAAAATTATTATATCTTTAATAAAAAGCATAAAAAAGTTGGAAACAAACCTCATTTTCATTTTTCTTAATGCCTCCCAAGACCTCTCAGTAATCAGTGTATTGTGGCACATCTGGAGATAGGAGTCTAATGATTTCCTGTCCAATCCATCAGAAACAAGTGACTGTGTTCCAATTTGCCTTAGTTCAAGGTTCTGAGTGACGTAAGAGCTTATACTGCTATTCTCTTAATAGAGAAGGCTTCCAGATAGAAGTGTACAGATTTGAGGGAACCAGGTTTCACTCTAGAATACTTTAAAGGCTTTAAATTATGGACACTAAAGGACTAGGACTATTCTTGCCATAGGCAGAAAGTGAAGCATGTGAGACAGAACCTCGTCTTCAGTGCCTTATTCAATGCTATGAATTCCACAGAGTTGGGAACTGAAATTATAGTAATATTGTAATACTTGTGACTGTTCATTTAATACCTGACTAAATTCTAAATCCCTAAATTCATGAGAAGATTTGGAACATTGAATTCTTAAGGTGTTTTTACTTAATGCTTTATCCTGAATAAAATCCAAAGAAATATGTATATTGCTAATTCCCATTTGATGCTTAAAATCTTACTGAAATACATGTCAAAGATACGTTCCAAATTTTTAATCTAGAATATTAAGCTATCCTAAGAAAAAAAAATTATGATATTCTGATTAGAGTGAAATAATATCAAAACTCAGAAACAGCAGAATGAAACTCACTTACACTTTCGTAGTGTGAAAAATGTAAACAAATGTTTTCCACTTTTTTATATCTACCAAATCATTATTCATTTTTTCACTTAGTGCTCTAAGACTTTTTGACAGTGACCATACCTATACATACAAAAGTATTCATGAATTAATTGACATTCTAGACTACAAAGAAAAAGTTCACAAAGGAATAGTCTTGTCATAGTATTTTATCTGCATGATCAAAATCACTAGCTATTGTGTTTAGAAAAGAAATATTAGATGAGGAAGCTTCTTTTTGTGATGATGAAAAAACCCAATTCCTTCAAGAGTTTTTGAGCTCTTTTGAAATATGAAAATTATTGGAAAAAATATTTTGATTATGAAGATAATTTTTCAAGAGAATGGCTCTGAAGATTTGACAGATACTTCAAAATGTTTTTTCAAAAGACAGGAGTTAACTTTGAATTTTTGGTGAAAAACTTATTGAACTGTATAAAGCTTCTTCTTACTGACAAAAAAGACATTTTTAGCAAATAAAAATATCATGTCTCTTGTCATATGAGGAAGTGCATACGAACAACAAATTATATGGAATATAGGAAATAATACATTTATTCCTTTGATTGTATTCTTGGTGCTTTGCCTTCCTGATTTTGAACTTCCCTCTGTCACATCATCTCGGAAATGTACACGGGTATTTATAATAGGTCTGAATTGGTTACTTGACCCATAATAGCATCATGACAGGCCCAGCAAAAGAAAACCAGTAGATGTGTTTCTCTTAAATTTTTAAAATATTTTCAAGGAAAGATCTGATAACAAGTGTGAACAGAAACTTCTTAATGTGTGTATGCAGAGGTATGTGTCATCAGAATCACCAGGTTTCTTCATTAAGTCACTTACAGTCAGTATTTTTACATTACTCATTGAAAATGGACTGATATAAAACTACATTTGAAACCACTTAGCACTGATTATTAAAAGAGAAGGAAGTTCAGATCAAGACTTTTAGGATAAAATATAGGTCTTTTTGCCTACACGTTACTGTAGAATACACTGGAAATAAACTCAAACATGATTCTTACCACACGTGTTTGTCTTTATGGACACAAATGTTGCTAAACCTTTACCATATCTCACTTAGTACTCATAACATGTTTTTGGGACGACCTTGACTTACATTTCAGTTTGGTCTTCCAGGTTAAAATCAAAATTCAACAACCATTTTTTCCACCTTGGCCTCCTGTTAAATTGTCTCCTCACCTTTACAACACAGGTCCCTACATAATTAAAAATACAGGGCAACAATGAGTTCTCTTTAACCCTAGTTGGTCCCTAAAAAAAAAGTAGAACTAGCACTGCACATTAATGTCCCAGCAATTAGACCAGACTGTTCTACCTCTTTGGGAGTTGCTCACACTGGCTGGCTAGCATGGCTACATGGACTATCTTTTAACAACAAACAATCCCAACACATACGACGGGATGTCAAAGGGTTATTTCAAACAGGATTAGGAGTATTGAATAGTATAGATGCTGACGTCCTAATAAACAAACTAACTGCTACCACCAGCAACTTGACCAAATTGGAACGTCCAGTAAAGTCATCTTTATCAGCCTTGGGAATGAGTCAATGGCTCCTGTCAAGCATTTTACCTCATTGGGAATGAATTGAAGAAAATGATCACCAATTAATAGTAAAAGCCTTTGGAGCAACCCAAGGTCATACCTCTCTTGCCTGAAGTTGTATCCAAGCACAACTGTGGATACAATCTGTAGTAACAGCCACTAATAGAGAAGGAGAAGGAGGAACCCTACCTGCTGAAATTCACAAGTTAATTTGGGACAATGCCTCAGAATTTGAAAAGGAGTTTCAGTCACGGTGGCAACTAATCAACTTCATTTATCACACAGAAAGTGATAAGATTGTTGCCTTCATTCTCACAATATGCAATGCTTCAGTGTACACTATATACCCAATCGTTGCGTTAAGTCTGAATCACAATGGAACCATACTCTGTCCTTTAGAGCATAGAGTGTGGGCCCATCAAAAGAGGGAAAAGTGGCAAATGATTGATGTCAATGCATGCACTGTGAGAGAACAACAAGGTTTCATTTGTGAAAGCAACACTCTTGAAGCTCAAGACATCTGTTTAGACACAGAACAAAACATCTGCCACTTTGAAATCCACCCAAATGAAATTTCTGAAACTGTGGTCATATACATTGGAAAAGGATGTGTTTGCATGTGAACACTATGTAAATCTTTATTGGTAGTTGATCTTGCTTATAACATAACCAATCAGCTCAACTTATGTGTGTGCAACTTTTCTATGATGGTTGGTTGTGATTTTAATTTCTCTGTACCAATAACTACTCATGATGATTTGTCTTTTGATTACATGCTATATCATGAGCTACAACCCACACCTATCGGGATGAATCTAACTATAGTCCAACAGCTCCTCCACCACCCTGATTTAATCAAACTTCTACAACAAGCATGAAAGACTGGACAAAAGACCCTTATCACAGTCCACCGAGACGTTGAAGAAATACATTGAGTGTTAAAAAGGAGATGGAGAACACCGACGGTGGGAAGTCCTGTTTGGATGGTCTCCAACTGCAACTGGAATATTAAACCTAGCATTACATCCTGTCATAATCTTACTGATTGCTGTTATGTTATGCTTCTTGTTAAATATTGTTTTATACATTGTGGTTTGGAGGATAGCTAAGCAAATTGTATTTTTGCAGAAGTTTGCCCACATATATGTCACTTAACCAGGATGAAACTAGGAAAGACTAGTCAAACACAAAATTTCCCTCAAAATTATTATTGGACTACGACATTCCCTGTTTATAGGCATAGAGGCAAAAGGCAACCACACTGCTGCTCTATGGAGGAGATAAATTGACTTTAGTCACGGGGCAGATTGTGGTGGTGCAACCCCCCTGCCCTCTCTTTGGGCACTCAGTACTTCGTGCGATTCCCTATCCCTGGGCCACATACCAACCTAGGAGATGTCAGGCATGAACTGAGAAAGATAAAGGACCAGAGCATTAAGGCACTCCTTTAACCTGCCTGGCTCTTGCTTCCCCTGTCACTTGGGAATATCACTCCCTGACAACCCAGTACGTCTGTACCTGGATCATGGCCTAAAAGGAGCTGGTACCAGAACTTGCAGATCTAACAAGTTTTGGGCTTGCACAACTGGTGGAAAGTACTAGAATATTCCATCGTCCTAGTTGGGCCAGAGTGGAAAAATACCTGGCAAAAGTCAATTATCTCGGATCCTATAAGTAGCAATTCTAGTAAAGACCCTTTGAGCTCTTCTGGGTCGCAGTGGGCTGTGGCCAGTATCTCCCCTGAGTCAGGACACTGTCTCAGGTAAACATCTTGAGGACTGGAAGGCCAGAGCGAGACAATCCCTCTCGAGTCTCCATTATTGTCCATTGAGGAATGCTGATGCATAGTGAGTGTTTAGTCTAACTCGAAAAGGGAAATTTTAACTATAGGCTAGTCTCTCTTTCATCCACCTCTCCATTTATATGTTTGTATACATTAACTACTTCATGGTTGTGGACATTCTTCCATTTTCCGTGCACGTGTAGGAGTTAGAAAGGGTACCTGCCGACTTGATAAAGTCATGAGATCTTTGATCTCAGTGGTTATAAACTATGCTGTATACGTGTGTGTGTGTGCGCACGCGCACACTTACATACTTTGCTTATGTGTATATGTATTAATTTGAGATTTGTGCTTTTGCCCATATGGGTCCAATTCATCTGATTGGACATCTACTTTGTAAAGAATATACCTTTCTAATAACAATAACAGGAGTCTAGAAGTCTACTTTGAATATATGGATATATGGATATTTTGTGGGCATCCTCAATTCAGTGAGATCAAAATTTTGCTTCTCATCTGTTATTTGACATCCTCTAAAACATGTCTTCACTCTGTAATTCAATTCCTTATCCTGCCCAGTTTTTCTCTGCAGTTTAGTTAGATTAGAAACTCGTGACCAGGAAATTTTTTTACAATGTGCCTTTGAATACTGCTTAATGGAAATAACCTTAATGTAAATTACTGTTTCAGAAGTTACTGGGATATAATTTCTTCTGTCTCTGAATATGTATCCTCAAAGCTATTTATTTTAGAAAAACACTATTTTGTGTGTGATATTGTTTGATTGCATGATACTGAAGGAGCTCATTTTTCCCAGCTAATTTTTTTTAGAACAGTGTATACTGTGATTTTCAAGATTCCACTTCTTATTTCCTGCTAGGACAAATTCACAATACAAATAAAAGTTGTTTTTTTTTGCTTTGGGATTTTTTGTTTTAAGTTTTTTTTTCAGAAGTCCTAGCCACAACATGGCAGTCCTCTGACCCTTTGAAATTAGATCTTCAATTTGTGGTGTAGCTGTGATTCAATAATATTTTAACTTTGCCTTCATAATTGATAAAATAGTGAGAGGAAAGAAATGGCAAGCTGACCTGTTTCTGAAATTATTTTTTAAATATAACTGCCATGACATTCTGAAATAACTGACTGAATTGAAATAATATTCACATATATAGCTGTTTTTTTAAAAATTCCCAAGATGTGTGTTCACTCACCCACATATTTATATATCTGCACTTTTTAGATGTGTTATTGACCTAATAAGCATCACACATAAACTAGCAAATTCACTTATTTCATTTATTTTACCTGTTTATGTTCTGATTTTCTTTAGGGAAAGGATGTTCTGAGCTCTACTTTTGAACACAGTAAACATAATGATTAAAAATTATATTCTTCTTACCTTTTTTTCTTTCCAGGATGCTAAACTGCTAACATCTAAGGAATTAAAGAGTAACAAAAAAGTATGCTGATCAGGAATATTGTTGAAGAATATGTCTGTTTCCTCTGAACAATCCTTCCTCTCCCTTTCGGTTGCTTTTTACCTCTGAGTATTGAAGCATATAATTGATTTCTTTTTCTTCTCTCTAGTGGTATTTTATATAAGATCAAACAGGAGTGGAGCAGTTTAGAAACAGGCAAAGAGTGCACAACAGATAAAAATAGCCTGTGTTAATCCTAGGGGAAATGAAACAACAAGCTAAAAAGAAATAAGATCTATATGCTGATTCATTGTTTCATCAAACTGATCTTCTTGTTTTTTGTTTTGTTTTGTTTTGTTTGTTTGAGGTTTTTTACCATGGTTTTATCATAGTAACAATTTAGGGCAATTTCAAAATATACCTAATTTATCATCATGTATGCCAATGTATCATTTCCTTTTAATACCTTTGTTACATTGGTGATGAATAAATGCATTTCAAAATATTATAGCTTTTACTGAAAAGTTGATTTCATTTTTATTAAAAAACAACAACAAACCTTCCATTTTTTTTTGGTTATACAATTTTTTTTCTAAATACCTATTACTTCTTGAATACTCATCAGCCTTTTACGAACAGCTTGATGGAACTGAAGATTCAAATGAAAAAGACAATCTGTGTTTCTGTCTTTTTTACCCTTATAAAGTATGATGGAGAATGATATACAAAAATATTAAATATTCAAAGCTCATTATTCACAATACATTGAAAATTAGAATCCATAAATCTCTAGCACACAGCTGTTGCAAGAATTTAAAAATACAAACCTGAAATGAAATGTGTGTCAGCTTAATGATTGGTCTGAAGCAGAATGATCCGAAAAATACTCTCTGTGATTTTCACCCTGACAGTTTAACATGATTTATCCTGAATATGTTAGGTCTTATTTCCATGAATTTGAACGTAGATAAATAGTATGTCCTTGTGCTCTCCTTCAACAAACAGAACGTTGTTGGACCCAAAAAACTTGAAAACAGTCATAAAATGAATCTCCATTAACAGACTTTTCCTCAACATATTCAATTCTTGTTCCTGTCTGTCAGATGTGGTTCCCAGGTTTCTCAGTTCAGCCACTATATTATTGAAAAAGGTCTTACTTCAGAAAATCATCCCTCTTCTTCAAAGAGCCTGGATAGATACTTAACATAAATCATGTGCCTAATTACCACTCACTTCTGTGGAACTTAAATATGTTTTTGTATTTAAGCTATTGGATAAATGCTTCAGTAAATCAAGAATGATTGAATCATTTGTTGAACGAAGATCTTTAAATGATATTTTGATAGCTTGCAAAACACTCTTGGTTTGTACTGTTCTTCATGTTTACTGTACTGTTCTTTACATTGTTACTGTTACTACCAAATACATCTATGAAAGGAGTAGATCAATAGCCAGCGTTGTTGCCTTTCAGTTCTAGATGCCCCTTAGAACTTTACAGAGCTTACAGTTTAAATATTTAAAAGGATTTATTGATAAACTTGCTGGCTGTAGAGCATTGAAGTTCAAGGTCTAGTCTTCTTCCTTACAATTCCAGACAGACAAGAAAAACATTTATTCACTGTGTACGTAACTATCAGTAGAGATTGCGCTCCCGAGGGACATAAAAAAATATTTGTTTGGAACTCATTCTTCCTTCTGTCAAGTACAAGGTGTGGAGCACAGCTGTGCAAAACTCAGTCTTTTAATTTCATTGGAAATTTCTGTGTTAATGGATATATTTCTTTTCAGATATGATACCTGCTTCCCCCTTCTCCTTCTTAGTTTTCCCACTGTGGCAAGAGAGGGGAAAAAAAATCATCTAGTTAGAGTCCACATGCTGAAATCTTATCTTGAAAATGAGTGTATTTGTTAATACACGGTTTGAGAAGCTATTCCATCAATTATCATAGTCAGATTGCATCCTAGCCTGTTTATGTAAAGAAAAAACTTTTCTGCATTATTGAACTTCTGAATCATTAAGACTGCTCGCCAGTCCAAAAGAAAAGGCAGAACAAGTGTGCCAAGAATAAAATCTAGCTCACAACCCATTTTACACTAAGCCATAGAAAATTGGCTCGCACCTCCAATATGCTTCACCCTCTAACGATTGTACTTTTCCTGCACATGCTATGTTTGGGTGTTTGCCCCAGCACACACATCTCTGTTAGGCCAGGTGTCTGCATCTTATCCTGCCATGGTGATTTATGCCTTCATCATGTCCAGGTCAAAGTACCGTGTGTGAATGCTACACCTCATAGCACACTTCAGCCACCACAAATGCCAGTGTTCACGCTTGAGCAATCTTCCACACAACCTCGAGATTCACTATTTGTGGGATGAAATGAAAGTCCTCATCGTTATCTATTTATTTATGAAATGATTTCCTTCTCCTACATCCTCATTACATTCCCACCTACCACTGAATTCAAAATGCAGTAACACAGTTATATTCTGAATTCAAACATTAAGTATTAGATGCTTCTGTTTAAAAGCAAAACTAAAAATTAAATATTACAAAATTGCCAATTTTAATTTAAAATTTTTGCCTTTTTCTTCCCATTTGTAATTAAAAAATGAACAAATGTCATGTTTAGCTTAATCTGAAGTGTTTTGTTTAATCTAAAAAAAAAATAAAATCTTACTTAATATTCAGGAATTTTAGTTGCTTAAGACATGTCAGTTTCAAAATACAAACCATATCAGAATAAATAATTTTTTTAAAAATACAAACTTTTCAACTTCTTAAACATTATTTTTGTTATTCTTATTTTTCATTTATTATTATATCTCTGGTTCTACTTAAACAAATAAATATCTTGGTATATCTTTGAGGGCATTTTGGCATGAGTTTTATCATAGGTAAAATCCTATCTCATGAAAAAACTTATTTTATCATTTATTTCTGTAAAACAGGAGATTAAAAAGGAGAGAAAACATATTTTAGGTATATAGATTTATGTTAAAACCACATTGAAATAATTTAAATTTTTATATGATATGTTGCTTTATCAGTGTCTTATACACATCTTTTTCCTCCATATAACACAATCCCTGGAATTAAATTTCTCATCAGCTCAGTTCCACAGTGTTAACGTCCCCTTTATATTTACCCTTCATACAGTTCTGTGTATATTCAAATACTCTAATATGTGCCTTTTATTTTCTCGAGTATTATGGTGTGTCATTGATTCAAGCTAGCTCCATCAATATCCTGGTATTCCAAATATCCAGAGATATCCCGGTATTTCAAAAGACTCCCCAAGTCCCATAATTCATCTAGCCAATCCTGCACTGCTATGGTACACGGAAAAACCTGTCCTCAACAATGCAGAGACTAAGCTATGTCCCAAAGGTTCAAATGTGATTGCTCTTATTTTAGTATATATGACTGACTATTGCTAGTCATAAAACTGGGTAGTCTGTTTTTCAAATGCTGTTTCTTTTTTTCAGTGTGTGCCTTAGTGAACTCACTACAGGCTTGTGAATAAACATTTCCATTGCTGCCTTCAAAATATACATATTATTGATTTATTTTGAGTGGGTTTGCTGCCTTTTTCAATATCTTTTTTTTTATTATTCTTCATGAGAAATTGTTTTAATGAACTACTGGCAAAACATGTCTTTTCAAAACTTTTACATAAAAGCAGAGTTTGATTACCATATGCATTGTTAACATGACTTTTATACTATTGTATTCTTTCAGTCTAAAAAAATTAAAAAAAAAAAGGTGTCTCTTTTCACACTGTTGCTGAAATGCCGTATAGTCACTTTCCATCATGTGTCAGTGAATATTTCTGCACTCGTGCAAGTCTGAGAACAGGCTGAAGCCTGTTTTTCATGTATATTTCCTGAATTTGTGTTGTGTAGTTATGAAACCTCTTTATCAAGAATAGTATTGTGGTCTATTTCAATTTTAGGATTTAGCATCTTTAGTGAACATATATGGATGTCAATATTGTATGTTACAGTACTGTCTTTATGTGGTGGGGGACTGATCAAAGTGTATATACTTAGGCATATGATAACACAGCAGAAAAAAATTATACTTCTACAAATGCACCATTTTTGATCTACATATATATTTGAATGTCCATTCAGGCAGACGTCAAAATCCTGCTGTTTTGAAAGTTATAATTTACAAATGAAAGGATAGTGTGCCTGGTAGGAGGAAGCACACTTTTAAATCCTTGGTAAATCTAGTCCTTTGCTCCTGTTTACACATTCTATGACTTCCCATCCAACAAAAAATACCTAATGAAGAGCAAACAGCGTGAGTGAATAGTGACTAACTGAATAAAGTAAGTCCTTTAGGAATAACAATATGCAACATCTATTATCTGAAAAATCTCATACCTTTTGCAGTCTGTAGAAAGCCTATAAAACATCACTATGTATTCATGCAACCAACACTATAATTCATCAAACAATTATGGGCTGTGTTGGTATGCTTTGGTCCACTGAATATGCTGCAACTGCAACACTTACATGAATGTGACTTGTTTGGAAAAGAAACACAAAAACCACCCCAAACAACAACAAGAACAATTCCACCCTCCAAAAAAAAAAGGGAACAAAAAACTGGATCTGAGCAAGCAAATTATTTTTAACCAAGGATTTTAATTTTTAGTTCCAAAAAGCTGTGGTTTTGAAGAAGTCCAAAATGCATATCTCTTTTTATCCTCCAGATAAACTGCAAGCATCCCAAGAAGAGATTAATAAATCTCACTACCTGGATAGAAATCACTGAGATGCAAATTCTGAGTCCATTAAAGCGTCACAGATAGAAGAGGTAAATGTTGTGGTTGCTTCTCCAAACACTGTATGCAGAGCATTTACTGATACCCACTATTTAATGAACATCTGCTTTGATTGTGTGTTTTCTTACTGGGGTCAAAAATTAAGAATTTAAAGACTGCATACAATAAACATCTATCATTAAACTAAAATTATATTTAAGCACGCTTTTGCTTGATGGGGCTAACATGTCATGGTTAAGCATAAATGGAAATATTGAGCCAAACACAGAAAAAATTATACAGGAGTCTAAATAATATCTTCACTGCATAACTTTCTGATTATTTAATTTGAAAATTCTGTGTCCTCCTGTAATTTAGCTTTCCTGAACTCTTGAAATATTATTATATTTAATAAATCATTATTAGATTTGACAGGATGGTATGTGGAATAGAGAGCACAGAAACCTCACTGAAATCCAGAAATTCATAGTATTTAATATCCAGTCTCGGTGTCATTTAAGTCCTCTCTTGTAAAGAGAGAAAAAAAGAATCCTTTTTATTACTTTATGATGTGAGCCATTTATAATAAGAAAATGACAATGAGAAAAGACATAATTTTTAAAGATAAAAAATTTATTAACCTGTTAATTCCTTAGAATGTAGACCATTAGTTGAAGAGATAAATAAAGGTAGTACACAAATTTCTATATGATACTGCTATTCAATTTATTAAATTTTATTTGAGATACAATTAGGCAGAAAACTATTTCTGCTCTTATAATTTTTCAAAACAACTTTCCACTCTCTGTTGTCAATTTATAAGTTAAACAAACAAAGTTTACTGGAGCCTATTTTATTTTAATTTTTTTTGTGTTTCTGCAATGTTAGATCTAAAAAATTGGAAATGGCTGAAACGTTTCCATCAGTATTTTTCTTTTTTTTTTTTTGCTGTCTCAGAAATATTTCTTGCATGCACAGGACTGAATCTGTACAGATTTTTTTTGTTGTTCACATCTTGTCTGAACATTGCATTTGCATTTAATTGTGTATTCCATCTATATATATGCCAGGCAGAATTGCATTCCTTTCACACACTTTCAGTGATAAATATGCTCTCATTTCAATTCCCAATAACAAATCAAGAAATGAAAGAGACAACGCAGGTCCATGTTTCTACTTTACACTTCTGCACAAATTCTCCTGTCTCCTTTGAAGAACAACAATGCGTACATGAAGATTTTATCCCCTTTTTTCAATAATAAAATTCAACAGTTAAATTTGTTGCTCTTTCTGAGGAGGTTCAAGCTTGTTTTGGGATAGAGGGAGAATATGTTTATCTGTTAAAGTGTTGAACAGAAAGAGGCAGAGTCTTTGTCATAAGTATTTCCTGAACTTCTCTAAAGTGGGTTCTTCCCGTAGGCTGCAGTTCTTCAGGAACTGCTCCATCATGGTGCTTTCAACAGGGTACAGTCCTTCAGGAATCAATTGCTCCAGTGTGGGTCCCCCATGGACCACAGGTCCTGCCAGAAAACCTGCTTCTACATAGGGTTCTTTCCACGGGCTACAACTTCTTCCAGGAGCCTGGTCCTGTGTGGGCCCTCCACAGGCTGCAGCTTCCTTCAGGGCATGTCCGTCTGGTCCAGCATGGGGTTCCTCGTGGGCTGCAGTGTGGGTGTCTGCTCCACCATGAGTAGTAGGGAGCAGATTATCCTTTGTTTGTTTTGACTGGTCTGAGCAGGAGCTACGGAAACAGCAGCTTCTCTCAGTGCAGAATGTCAGGATCTATATGGGATTGTTTTGGCCTGAGCTGGCTTTAGCTTGCAGTAATTACTAAATTGTCTAATGATACTGTGGACATCATAGTCTTCCAATGAAGACCTCAGGAGTCTGAAAATTTGTCTTTAACTTCCCTCATTCTTCTTGAGGAGGAGTGAAATCAGTCAAAGGACCCATAGAAACACTGGAAGGGTGAGTACAGTACAACAGAAAATTATTAGATACTATCAAGATTTTTTTGGCATAACAATTTCAACTGTATTATTCATGAGACTTTTATGTATTAATTAGATAAATTGGACTATTAGACTATTAGAATGTTAATTGGATTAACAATGAATGCTTGCTTTTATGTTCATGGTACATTCCCTTTTACCAGTAACTTGTGTCGTGGTTTAACCCCAGCCGGCAGCTAAGCACCACGCAGCCACTCACTCAGTCCCCCAAGCTGGGATGGGGAAGAGAATCAGAAGAGTAAAAGTGGGAAAACTCATGGGTTGAGACAAAGACAGTTTAATAGGCAAAGCAAAAGCCACATACACCAGCAAAGCAAAACAAGGGATTCATTCACTGCTTCCCATAGGCAGGCAGGTGTTCAGTCATCTCCAGGAAAGCAGGGCTCCATTACTTGTAAAAGTTACTTGGGAAGACAAACACCATCGCTCCAAAGATCCCCCCTTCCTTCTTCTTCCTCCAGCTTTATATGCTGAGCATGACATTGCATGGTATGGAATATCCCTTTGGTCAGTTGGTGTCAGCTGTCCTGACTGTGTCCCCTCCCAACTTCTTGTGCACCACCAGCCTGCTCGTTAGTGGGGTGGTATGAGGAGCACAAAAGGCCTCCCAGCCCAAACCAGCACACGAGTCTGGGTGCAAGCATTGTGATATTACAGGGACTTGCCTGCTCGATATCAAAAAACCTCTTTGTTTTGCAAATGGAAAAGCTATACTTATGAACAGGACACAAACTTTAAAATATAAACTCAATAAATTCATATTTTAAGAAACAATTTATATTCTAGATCCGATCACAATATGATATCAGAACATAATAAACCGTTACAATAAAAAAGTTAAGCTAGTTACATTATTTTGGTTTTATGTATATTCTCCATTGCTTTGGTTTGTCGGGACTATCGTCAATGAAGTCAATGAAATAGTAGTGTAACTATACCAGATTATACAAGTTATTGAATCCTTATTTTAAAAATAGGTTCGTTATTTTTAGATAATTTTTCAGCAACATTTGTTGAGAATTATCTAGAATATCATTCTTTTGAATATTAGCTTGCATTTTAAAACCAGTTTGCTCTAGAGGGTAGAAACAACAGAGCATTTGCCCTCCCTTAGAATGCCCTGAACACTAATCTTTCCCATTTATAACTATCATTCTTTCATTTAACAAAGGATATGCAGCTTCAGTAAAGGATATGTAAAGATTCTTTAAAACCTTGCCTTTAGTTTAAGTCATTAATAGTATTCTCAAAGTCAGAAGGTGTGTTTGAACTCCTTCATACTGATGAGGGTAGAGAGACCAAAGGTCTCATCTCCTAGGAATGCTTCAGATGTTAAAATACATAGAAACTTGTTAGTTATTCCCACATTTATTGTTCATCTGTGTTTTAACAAGAAAAGATGAGCCCTACTCTGTTCTTTTGAAAAACAATTGCAGATACCTACCCAGAAGAGGATTTTGTGTTTCTGATCCTAAGCACTCGGACAGCACTTGTCTCTAGTTATGACTTTGAGGACTAAGGGCCATAGAGGTGTAGCACTTAAGACACATCTCTGTTTTCAGTGTTTCCTGTTAGATAAAGAAAGGCAGATCCTGCAGGAGGTTGTGTTGGGTTTTTTTGGGGGGTGTTGGATAACTTTTTTTAAAGTACTAATCTCTGCCCAAAAGGTATATGAGGAGAACACAATGGTTTGGCATCCTGGTCTTGGAACAAGAAGCTAGAGATTAAGTGTCTAAAATTTGACAAAATTATTTCAAGTTGTTCTCTTTAACGTCCTTGCATGTGCAGGATGTTTTTTTTCACTGGATCAGTAATCAAATAAGTGCTAATAGCATAACACTGTAAAATTTCTAAATTTTGACATATTAATGAATTTGGTATGACAGCAAACTATGATCTTGAAAATGTACCTTTAGATCTAGTTTAAACACATATTTTTTCCAAACTTTAAACTACAGAAATTTATACTAATATTAAAGTAAATATTATTTTCCTGTTCTTATTCGTCATAAAATTATAGACAGTTGAGAAACTCAGAATACCACTTTTTTTCACCTGTTTATGGATAAAAAGGATTAATTAAGATATATGCTATGTATATTTCCTCATTTCCTCCCTATGCAACTTCTGTAATCACTGCATTGCATTCTTGCTGTGGCTAGACTGAAATATTGTGTCTTTCATTGATTATATAGCTTGCAGCATTCAGAAATTAATAGTTTCAGTGTTCTAAGGGAGAAGCAAGATTCTATATGCTGTTTCTACTTAGATGAACAGTTTTTCTTTAGGGACAGTAAAGCAATCCCGAAGCAGCTTTCCTTCTTATCAGAAATTGATTATCTAAAGATGAATCTTTTTCTTCTGAGATTCCTTGCGCACAGCAATTACACGGGGACCAATCTAATGATTTAGAAATGGAGAAAAATCAAATTAATCATATATATTATATTTTAGAGTTCACACAGTAAAAGAAAATACATTTAATTACCGAAATTGAGCCAGTATGAATTCTTCAGTACTCCATATTTGTCAATTATAAAACTACCTTTTGGTCTTAATAAAATTAATTTTGAGACAAATGGTAGCAATTTAAATGTCAATCTACATCAGTCACTGAATGACTTTAAAGTTAGTAATCATACTTATGTAAATGGCTGGGATGATGCAAAAAAGACAATGAAAAAGTAAGAAAAACACTGAGAATTATTTTAATGTACTTTATTAATCTAAAATAGCTTCAATTTCATCATATACTTATTTCATTCAATTTATGTTTGTCTTTTTGAAGTAATTTTTATTTGTTCTTTTCATAGAATCTGTTTGGAGAGATGCATGTACATCTCTCTGTGTATAATCTAAAGTTCACATTTATTCCTGATCACTTATGGTAATGACCATTTATCTATATATCATCATGTGAGAAATACATTCACACAGGGTATTTTCATCCAGATTTCCCTGCTTGGGAAGTGAGAATGGAAAGAAGCATCTTTGATAGTGAATACTCAAAAGTTGACATTAAGAAAAGAAAGTAATTTGTGGTTCTGTCCAAGGAACATAAAGGTTTAGAAATGGAGATATAGACTGTTGTGCATTTCAAGTGGATTTCTGTAAAATCCTATAGGTAGGATCAGGGAAAGCTTAAAAATAAAAAAAAAAAGGAGGGGGGGAGAAAAAAAAGAAAAGAAAACAAGAATATTGCATCTACTAATCAAATGTCCATCCCAGACATCGAATTAGGAAGGCCAAATTTTGCCTGAAGATGAAACTGGTGAAAGATGTCTAGTACAACAGGGCCTATAAAAAATTTATTAGTAGCAAAAAGTACATCAAGAATAAAGTTGAACCACTGCTGAATGAGGCTGATGATGTAGTGATAAGTAAACTACAAAATATGAGCTACAGAAGGTTTCTTCACATAAGCTTTTGCTGGCAAGGTCTGCTCTAGGGTTTCCCAGGCCTGGAAATCTGGAGGAAGGACAGACAATCCCTAGCAGAATATAATCAAAGTAGTGACTAGTTACGTGTTACACAGGTCAATGCAATCAGATGTGGTGCATCTAAATGTGCGGACTGAGTTGGTAGATATCACTGTAAGGACTTTTATTCTGTTTGAAAAGCTGTTCATGGTTGGGGAGGTCCTTAATGGCTGGAAAAGGACAAACATCTCTCTCAATTTCAAGAGAAAGGAGCCACAGAGTTGTAGGTCAGATCCTATAGCTTTACCTTAGTCTTTGGGAACATTAGGATATCACACCCATCAAAAAGAAGGGTTCAAAAGAGGACTTAGAAAGCTACAGGCCCTTTAGCCTTACTTCAGTCCTTGGCAAAGTAATGGAACAAGCCAAATGAAGCAAGTGATTGGGAAAAGCCAGCACAGATTTACCAAAGCCAAATCATGCCTGACTAACCTGATCACCTTCTACAGCAAAGTAACACTTTCTGTCCACATGGGGAGAGTGGTGGATTTCGTTTACCTGGACTTCAGCAAAGCCCTCAACACCATTTTCCACAGCTTGGTTCCTACTAGACAAACTGGCAAGATATAGATTGGATGGGTGGTCTGTGAGATGGGTGGACAATTAGCTAACAGGTCACACACAGAGGGTAGTAATCAGTGTTTTTTACTCAGACTGGCAGCCTGTCACAAGTTGCGTCCCAGAAGAATCAATGCTGGGCCCCAGGCTGTTCAACATCTTCATAAATGATCTGGATGATGGGATTGAAAGCACCCTCACCAAGTTTTCTGATGACATCAAACTGGGTGGTGAGGTGGACATGTCAGAAGGAAGATATCTTACAGAGAGGCCTGAACAAACTGGAAGAGTAAGTTAGCAAGAAGAGTACAGAATTTAAGAAAGACAAGCGTAAGGTTCTGCACCTGGGGTGACATAACCAAAGAGCCCAATACAGCCTAGGATCTGTGCGGCTGGGGAGCAGCCCTGCTGAGAGGGACCTGGGGCTCCTGGTGGACAAGCTGAAAGTGAGTCAGCAGTGTATCACTGTAGCAACAAAGGTAAATCAGATTCTGAGCTGCATCCACAGGGCCATTACTAATAGAGACACAGACAGAGACATGAGCATCCCACTCTACTCAGTGCTTGTAAGGACACAGCTAGAATAGTGTGTGCAGTTCTGGTCCCCACAATTCGGGAAAGATGCAGGCAGACTGGAGAGGGTCCAGAGGAAGGCCACAAAGATGATTAAAGGGCTGGAGAACCTGTCCTCTGAGGAAAGACTGAAGGGGTGGAGGGGTGGAGGGGTGGAGGCTGTGTCTTCACAAGAAGCCACATGGAGAAGACAAGTAGCAACACAAGTTGCACCAGGAGATGTTTCATCTTGACATAAGAAATTTTTATACAGTGAGAATAATCAATCACTAGAACAACCTCCCCAGGGATGTGGTAGAATTCCCATCACTGTAGGTTTTCAAGATGTGATTGGACACGGTGCTAGGTAATTTCACATAGGCTCCCTTTCCCATGAAAGGTTGGACCAGATGATCTTTTAAGGTCCCTTCCAACCTGGGCTGTTCTATGATATGGAGTAAATCTTCATGGAAGCCATTTCCAGGCACATAAAAAAATTAAAAAGGTGCTTGACTACGGCAGGGGGCATCACCAAGGGCAACTCGTGATTCCCCAGCACGATGGTATGCTGTGAGGAAATAACTGGTCTTCTGGGCAAGGAGAGAGAATTGGCTCTCATTTAGTTCGACCTTGCCAAGGGCTTTGTTACAGGCTGCCACCACTGTTCTTATAGCCAAAGTGGTAGAGAACTGACCTGAAAGCTGAAAAGTGGAGTATGGACCTTTTGACCTGAAAGGGTTATAGTTAATTGTTCGAGATATATATATATATATAGATATACATATATATATATATATGCACACACACTTGTTCCAAGTATATTTGGCAGCTGATTATAAAGGATCATTACTGGAGTCAATATTATTTGACATCTTCATAAGAGACCTGGATTATGTGGTACAATGAGCAGAGGCTGAAAGAACTTGGACTCTAGTCTGGAGAAGAGAAGGCTCAGTGGGGATTTTATCAATGTGTTTAAACAGTTGATGAGAGGGTATGAAAAAGAAGGAACCAGACTCTTCTCAGTAGTGCTCATTACTAGGACAAGAGGCAATGGTCACGAAACACATGAAATTCCATCTGAAGATGAGAAAACACTTTTACTGTGGGGGTCATTAAACAGTAGAATAGGTTATGCAGAGAAGTTGTAGAATCTCTATCTGTGGAGATATTCAAAACCCTGCTGAGCGCAGTCCTCAGCAACCTGTTCTAGCTGACACTGCTTCAGCAGGGGGCTTAGACTGGACAATCTCCTTGCCAATGTTCCCTGTTGCTGAACAGTGCTTGCATAGCGTCAAGCCTTTCTCTTTTTCCCACTCTGTGCCGCACAGTGAGCAGGCTGGGGATGGGCAAGAAAGTGAGAGGGGCACAAATGGGTCAGCTGACCTAAAATTATCGAAGGGATATTCCGTACAATATGATGTTGTGCTAAGCTATAAAAGTTCAAGGAAAGAAGGAGGCAATAAGGACATTAGTGGTTATGGTGTCTGTCTTCCCGAGAAACTGTTACATGTGCTGATGTCATGCTTTTCAAGAAGTCATTAAACATCTGCCTGTCAATTGGAAGCAGTGAATAAATTCTTTTCTTTCTTTTTTATATTTTATTTTATTTTATTTTATTTTATTTTATTTTATTTTATTTTATTTTATTTTATTTTATTTTATTTGTTTGTGCATAGTTTTTCCTTCACCTATTAAACTGCTGTTATCTCAGTCTATGAGTCTTTTCGTCTTCCTTCAGTTTTCCCCCTGTTCTATGGGGGAGGAGAGTGAGCAAGCAGCTGTGTGAGTGTACGGCTGTTTGCCAGGTTCAACTCAATGCCCACTTTTTGGCACCCAATGTGGGGCTCAAGGGGCTCCAGATAATGATAGCCTTGATTGGAGCAGGATAGACTGGATTTGTAGGTACAGTTGCTCAGTTTTTAATTGGCAGGGTCCTGGGTTAGTCACAGGAGTTTTGTTGAGCATTGGAATGCAGGTCTTATTAGTGGCTGCCTTCAATTGTACAAACATAAGTGTACTACTGCTGTTTGAAATGTTCTGTTATATTCTAGGTGGCTTCTAACTGCCAGTTCAGACAGATGCAGGTTTCCTCTAAATCCTATGTCTAATTTGTCAGACTCCACATATGTCTGAGATATCATACGGTGTCTCGAATGGCGTAAGACAGCTTCATGTGAACAGATGAAGGCATAAAGACTGAATTTAATTTATATTTATTACACATTTTATTAAAATTGTCAAGACTATAGTATATCTAATGAAACTAATATTAAAATACCACAAGTCATGGTTTTGTATTTCAGTTAAACGTTATGTCCTGGATTCACTTCATCTAACTTCTGCTAGCTAACAGTTAAGTGTTCAGGGTAAACTAGTCATCTAAGATCTCTTTATGATCCATGAAAAGAAATAGGCATTTCCAGAGGCAGTTATCTCCTTTTAAGATTGATATCTTACACATAAGTGAATTGCCCTATGGAGGAGACTGTTTCTGTCCATGAAAGATAAAAAAAGTCTAGCAGACTACTTGCACTGGAGATCTTGGTTTTACATGCCGGAAGACAGGCAAGATGAATCACCACACATCTTGCTCCTGCCCACTTAACCTTTCTTTCCTTTAGTTTGCCACTGGTAATATGGGAATACACTGATTGACTTGCCTGTAACAAATCTTGAGGTGATTTCAAACACACATAAAGGAAAATTATTCATTTGTCTGAAGTTAGGAAAACCTTCTTTAAAATATATGAAGAATGATCTTAAGTAAAAAAGCAACTGAACAACAACAACAACAAAAAAACACCAACAACACTAGTGTTGTCCAGAGGGGACAATTTATTTTGCATCATTAAGTTTAGCAGTTGCCAGTGGACCACAGAAAGAATAGTCAGCTCTCAGCAGTAATATTGTACAGGATAAAATATGTAGCAATTACTCCGTCCACCACTGATGGTTCTTAATCATGTACAGTCATTAGAATATCTAGCATTTAGTTGGTAGATAAAATACATGATAGGAATATGACTGAAAGAACTCAAAATGTCTTCAAAATATGAAAACAAATAAGAAGGAAAATTATAGTGCTTCAATACAGCAAATGATAGAAAATGGGTTGCTAATTGAGCTTAGCTATAGCTGTAGAATGTTAGAAAGACATTAGTTTCAGAAAAATTAAAAGAGACAAAAATATGAAAAGAGTAAATCAGATTAGTCAGATAACTTCTACCTTATATATTCTTATTAAATTCTTAGAGATTGAGGAGTGGTTTGTATGTGTTAGCTAGTTTTTCTATTAAAGTCAAGACATATTTGGCTTTGATTTCAAAAGAATTAAAATTAAAGAATGAAGGCTAGGATTCATCATTTATAGCTTTAGCTACCTGAAAATAGGCTAGTTTTCTTAACTTCATATAAATTATGCAGAACTCCTACCAAAACAGTGTTTTTTAAAAAATCTCGTTAAGATTTCTTTTCAAGATGGGATAAATATCACTTGAGAGATACTAATTTCTTTTCAGTGTTCAAAGAAGTAACTTCAGAACACTTAATTAAATAGATCTCACCTGAAGTACTCATAGCAAACACATAACAAAACAAAATAAAAACAAAACAACAAAAAAAAGCAGAAAAGGGAGATGGAGTTGTTTTGTAACATGTATACAGTTTTCTACTTTCTGTCTATAACAATAGTATATTTTGATGTCTGTAGTTTATAGTAATAAATAATGATGGAAAAAGCAAGAGATGTTGGGCGATCTGTTTATGTCCCGAAATGAGTGATGTATATGCTAATAAGATATAATTCAGAGATGTACTAGCCAATTAGTATCCATGTTATTGTTGGTCCCAGTGAAGCCTTATGGAAGCAGCAGTAACGGAAATGGCCTCCTGAGAATGTCCATCTTTTTCCACTGTGGAGTCTTATTGTAGATGACATTGTAATGACTTAGCCTAACTGTTATGCCTACATGAAAATCTAAAAAAAAGTCATAATTTCAATGTCAATTACTTGAATAAAAGTTCTCAAACTCTAACAGACTGGCAGCTACTTCAATAATACATTCTTCCCCATTTTTAAAATCTGTGGTAGTTTAATATTTAAATGCTCTATTTCATAATTTATTCATGTACTTTATCAAACCTTTAGTTTTCAAATTTAATGTTTATATTTCACACACACCAAAGAGGCATCTTTGCTGTGGTTTAAAACTGTAGGACACCAGTATAGGTTAGGGGTGGACCTGCTGGAAAGCAATTCCGAGGAGAAGGCTCTGCGGGTTCTGGTAGATAGGAAAATATCCATGAGCCAGCAATGTGCCCTTGTCGCCAGGAAGGCCAATGGAATCCGGGGCTGCATAGGCAAGAGTGTGACCAGCAGGTCGAGGGAGGTCATTCTCCCCCTCTACTCGGCACTGGTGAGGCCACAACTGGAATACTGTGTCCATTTCTGGGCTCCCCAGCTCAAGTGGGACAGGGAACTTCTGGAGAGAGTCCAGCATAGGGCAACAAAGATGACTGGGGGATTGGAGCACCTCCCTTATGAGGAAAGGCTGAGAGAGCTGGGACTCTTTAGCCTGGAGAAGAGAAGGCTGAGGGGAGACCTTCTTCTTGCTTAGAAGTATCTAAAGGGTGAGTTGAAGGAGGATGGAGGCAGACTCTTTTCAGGGGTTCCCAGTGACAGGGCGAGGGGCAACGGGCACAAGTTGGAACACAGGAAGTTCCACTCAAACCTAAGAAAAAACTTCTTTATGGTTCAGGTGACAGAGCACTGGACCAGGCTGCCCAGGGAGGTTGTGGAGTCCCCTTCTCTGGAGATTTTCAAGACCTGCCTGGATGCAGTCCTGAGTAATGTGCTCTAGGCATTCCTGCTTTAGCAGGGGAGTTGGACTAGATGATCTCTAGATGTCTTCCAATGCACCCAAGTATAAGATATGGAGGGACATTTTTTGTTAATTAGAGAGAAAACCATGAAACTCCTAAGAGTCCAGGACTTTACAGAGTTAACAGATAATGTTTTCTGTCTTAAAGAATATGATCTATTTTTATCCTCTTTTCTGGACTGGACTGTGTAGTATTCTGACATCCCCCATTCTCTTCAAGTCTTCCTTACCTCCATTTCACGTTGAAGGGAGTTAAATGAAGAACAATTCATTATTTTTCTGCTTTTTTCTTTTTTTTTTTACATCAGAAATTTTAATATAAGCCTCAAATCATTGATAACCTCTAATAATTGTAAGTATGAAGAGCTGCTTTCTCTACACTGCTGCAGTTGTTAACAGCAATGGGATTTTGTCATGGTTTGGGCTGGACTGGCCACTGAGATGAATGACAGGTGCTCTCCCCCACCTCTCTCTCCAAGGAGAAGAGGGAGAGAGAGAAAGAGACCTATGAGTTTAGAAGAAAACTAAACTACTTAAATGAAATATTCATAAAATAATAAAAAGGAAATAATGAAATGTATACAAGATATACAAAACCATATCAAGGTCCCGGGATGACAATCATGTCACCAGCAGGCACTGGGAAAGTCCCAGACTGGACTCAGCAATGGATGGGAACTGGATTCCATATCTGGATTCAGGAACGCACAGATTGGGATCAAAGGCAGATGAACAGAGTGCTCCACGGACTCTGGCAACTGAAGAAAGAGGACTGACCCTTTGATCCCTCAGCTTTTATACTGAGCATGATGCAGATGGGATGGAATACTCTATTGGTCAGTTTGGGGTCACCTGTCCTGTCTGGTCCTCCCCGCACGTGTGACCTTTCTACGCTTTTCCGCTTCCAACCCTCCAACAGGGCAAACAGCAAAGTTAGCTGACCTTGGTTATTATAGCAATAAGTATAAGCAAGAGCCTCTCTGGATACTATTCCTTGGCATAAATTACAGCTAATCAGGTCTTATAACTCTGAAAGTATCTGAATTACAGCTAATCAGGTCTTATAACTCTGAAAGTATCTGAACAATATGTTGTTAATTTCTGAGAGTTTCAGAGAGTTCATCTAGTTAGAAGAGGCTTAGCTGTAAAGTAAAATTACTGAACAGAAAATTGGCTCTGTTTTGCCTCACCTCTCTATGCTTTTCTGCTTCTGACTCTTCGGGACAGGCTTGGATAAAATTCAAGAGCTCTTACTTAATAATACGTAGCAAAATATTTTTTCTACCTGTCTGTCCAGAAACTTGTGAAATTAACTAAAGTAAGGTATCCAAATGCACAATTAATATGAGGAAAGAAAAATACAAGGAAAGAAAAACATGATAGCCTTGATTTAACTACCTAAACCTGAGAACATAAGAACTGAGTGCTGTTTACATGTCACAGGTATTCAAGATTTCTGCTTGGGGAAGACTACTATAGGATGGGAGATTTGCAGGGGATGAATGCCCTGACTGGAGTGTCAGTTGGTTGCTAGGCTACATAACCTTTGATGTTTGAAAAGGCATCAGGCAACTATAGTAAAGCAAATCAATCAAGTCCATTGAATAGGAGTATATTTGATAATAAGTCACTTAAATCTAAATATCTATATGAAGGTTCTGTCTGTCAGCTAGATATCTTAATTCCCATTATAGTGAATGGACATGAGATTTCTTTCATTCAGTCTTAGGCTAAAACAGACATTTTGTGTCATTTGAAATATCACAGGATAACCCAGCCGGTGTCTAGCTACCTCTCTAGTACATGGAAGTACATCAAAGTACATGAAAGCAACGTATATGAAAGTACATGAAAGTACGTGAAAGTGTGTGGATTCTGTGTCATACCTACCAGCTTCATTCAGAAGTCTCAGATCCGAGACGTTAAAGATCTGCTTCAGGATGAGTTAAATTTTTCCTTCTGGCTTCACTGAATATATCAACTAGGAGATAAACATGAGTATCTAACGACACCTGAAATGCTCTGGGATACTGGGGACAGACAGACAAGGCAGGTTAACAGGGCAGAGGAGACTCATGACCTAAGTAGCAACAAGAAGGTTAGTAAAAGACCATAAGGCACCTCAAAGAGTGCTAAATGCCTGTGTAAATAATTCGATCAAAGCCTATGTCTTTCATTAGTTTAAAGCATTCACAGGCTCTTAGCTTTTGCTTAGACACCTCTAGGTAGACTTCAATTCTGGTATTTCTTACAATAGTGCTGAATTTTCAAGTTTCTCCAACCTCTCTATTTTGGAAGCAGTTTGGATAGTGAGGTTTCACATGAATTACTGCTGATCTTGAGAATAACACTTTTTTTTGCCAGTAGCTACTCCTGCTAAATGTACACATTGCTGATCATGCTAGCTGTGGTCCCATTAATCACCATTAGCTGGTGTGCCATTAGGTGCTTTTGCTAATAGTATTCTTATTTAGCAGTTCCCACTAACCTGTTTAGTGCTAACTGTCACCATAGTAGTTTACATAATCCCCATGTATACATGTTGCTAACTGTTATTTGTTCTAATTTGTAAACTCTCAGGTAAAAGTAGCAGTGGACTCCTCATGTGATCTGCTGGTCTATCTTTTATAGTAATTCCCCTTAATATTTTAGAATTAAGTGAAAACACAAATCAGTTCAGATTCCCTCTGTCCTGGTTTCAGCTAAAATAGAATTAATTTTCTTTCTAGTGATGACTGTGTTTTCAGATTTGGTATGAAAGGAATGTCAATAATGCATATTTTTTAGTTGTTGCTAAGTGATGTTCACATTAGTCAAGGACTTTTGTCAGCTTCCCATAGAAGTTGAGAAGGAGCATAGACAGAACAGTAGAATGGCCAGTGGAATATTCTGTACCATAGACGTCATGCTCAATATATAGATGGGGGTTGGCTGGGGGGTGGGAATCCACAAGTTCTGCTCAGGTCAGGCTGGGCAACCAATCTACAGGCGTTGAGAGTGACTAGTGTCGTGTATATTCTTTTATTATTTTTTTTTTCATTTTCTGTTATTGTTCTGTTAAACTGTCTTTATCTCAACCCACGAGGTTTTGATTTTTTTCCCCTTTCCCTCCATTTTCTCCCTCTTCTCCCTACCCTCCTGGGGGGTGGGGGAAGGGGAGGTCAACGAAAGGCTGCATGGTCCTAGTTGCTGGATGGGGTTAAATCATGATACCGTCTCATAACAGCCATATTTCCCAAGCCTCCCAACTAAAAAAAAAAAAGCAAAACAAGAAGCCCCCAACCCAACCCAAACCCCCCAAAACCCCAAACCCTCCCAGAAAGTCCAAAATTCCAGAATCTTCAGTGCTGCAAGTAATGATGATTCCCTTATCCTTAGAAAACTGTGCACAGCTGTCACCCATCCTGTGAACAGAATAACTTCAACAAATATAATTTTCTCACGTTAACAAAATAAGTTTTTTAAGAGAAATCCCTCTAAGCTATTACCATGTAACTGGAAATTAACCTTATCCATTTCATTATAGCCAGTGCCCTAACATTTCACTGGAGGCAGAAATGCTTTTAACCTAGTGGGATGTTATCTCAGTCTTCATCTGTAAGTAGCAAAACACTAGGTTTATACTATTTCATATATTTTCATTTGCAGGTAGAATAAGTTTTGAAGTAAATGTCCCTGAGAAAATAATTTTGGAATATACAATATAGGTAAAATTAGTTTGCAGGATGTACTGGGCGCAGGTGACAAAGTGTTGACAGTTGGATGCTGCAGAAGTGGCCTTTGTGAGGAGGACCATGGAGGACCCATACCAGAAAAGATTAATATTTCCTGAAGGACTGCAGCCTCTGGGAAGGACTTACGGTGGAGCAGGGGAAAAGTGTGAGGAGGAAGGAGTGGCAGAGACAAACTCTTAAGGACTGACCACAACCCCAATTCCCCATGACACCTGCACCACTAGGAGATGAGGAGGAGGTAGAAGACTTTGGAATGAAGGAGTGATATTGAGCAAGGGGAAAAAGAGGGCGGAGGGAGAGGAGAGGGGGTGTGATGGTTTAGTTTTTGTCTTCACTATCCAAATCTATTTTATTTGGCAATAAATGAAATTCCTTTTCCTCAAGTGGAGTCCATTTTGCCTGCAGTGGTAATTGTAATTGATCTCCCCGTCTTTATCTCAACCCACAAGCATTTTCATCTTATTTTCTCCCCCTGACCTGTTGAGGTACAGCAGTGAGAGAGCAGCTGGGTGGGTGGCTGGAAGCCAGTCAGGGCCAACTCACTACACAGGAATATAACATATTCTAGACTAACAGTAACCTGACAAAATAAATATAAACTTGCTTAGACCTTGTAAGATGTAAGTACAATAATTTTAGATTAAATATTATTATATATAAAGAATTTAAAAAAAAATGAAAAGAACTTTTTACCTTATTATTGATTTGTGGATCTATAAACAAAAATCACAACCTCCTGAAACCCAGATCTTGGTTTTAGCTGTTGTATTATTGTTACAACTCTAATACACATTAAGTCTTTTGACATTTCCATAATGATATTAAACAACACATGACAAAGTTATCATGATCTGACTTTGGTTTTCTGTTACACCCTGTACAGGCAAATCATTCTTCTCCTCTGTAAACTTGTGGCACTTTCACATCTTGCTATAGAATTTGTTTCAGAAATGAATAGTCATTGATATCAGAATTTAATGCCTGCAGCTTAACCAGTCAACAACCACATTTGTTTTATTTTATCATTTACTAATTAATTTATTTGTACTTTTTATTCACTGAAATAAGTTTTCTGGGGCATTCAGAATCATATTGTGATTCTCAAAATATGGCTAAAACTAAATGAAACTTCAATTTTTGTAATGAAATGACCAAGTATAGCATTTAATTACCATATAAAACTCCAATATCTTGTTGGATCATTACTTCAGAATGTGTTCATACATGAAGAGGCAAAGAGAGAAGCTTAAACATTCAAAACTATGTTGTTTTCCCTAAGTAATTTATATTCATCAGAGCCAGGTATTTAAACAGTAAAGAAACTAATGAAGCACTGGTGACTGAACACCTATTGGTATGTTTCTTATTATTTTTCTCCTTAAATCTTAATGAGGTGTAATTATGGTTTCTCCTATTTTGTCTGGAACACGCATTATTCTAACAGAGAGCAGTGACAAGTAGCTGTGTCTGACTTCATGAGCAGCAAACTTACTGCAAATATGTAAATGAGGAACAACAAAGAAGAGCCTGGAGATATTAACATCTGTGTGAATGAAGCAACCATTTCACAACTCAGTGGACCTTAAACAAAGCAGACATTGAAATCTGTTCGGTACACGGGGTGGATTTTTAAATATGTTCAATTACTGCTTGTCACACAGCTGTCACTAGAGCACAGCTTCAGTCACACCAGGGATTCTGCTTAGACATTACCAGCATGTAAAAATGGTGTTCATGATAAATAGTTTTCCAGCACAGTAAAATAAGCATTTTTCACCCATGTCTATGAGTTAGAGATCTGCTAATATTTCCATATCTTTGGCAATTTAGTCGAGTAGAGATGGAGAGGCATCTGCTAGGAGAAAAATATTATACCAATCGACCTAGTAACTACCTGGCTAACTATCTCATTTCTGTGTAGTATTTAAGAAAATATGTTGCTTTTGAGATTAATATGAATTTTGAATGAAAGATAATTCATCCCTTTATGAGGAAGAAAACCACTCTTCTACTCTGGAAAAGTAGATTTCTCCAGTCAACTTTTTCTACAGAGTGAAAGAGAGGATAGTATAAGAACTCGGTTTTGTCTTACAATATTTTCCTTTAAAATAAGTAAAACCACATGCTACATGTTGACTAGAGGAAGAGCTTGAAGATTCAGTTGAATAATCTTTTCATATAATTACAACTTTTGCATAGTACTCAGCTGTATTATTAATTTAACTAATATTAATCTGTAACATTTATTGTTACTGTGACTGGTAACAATGATGGTGTTCATCACAGGGAATTACATATGTATGAATGCCATAAATAAAATTTGTGAATATAATTTGCTAGAATATTTCCAGTATTATGTCTTTTAATCAGAATAACTGAAAAGCAAGCAGTACTTTTTGATAATACTTTGGTAAACCCTTGCGCTCACCAAATTATCTCCTTTAAGGACCATTCTTAGGTATTGGACAAGCGTTTTGCATATGTATTGATAAGAATTCCTGATTTAGACTAGATAACTCCAGGCATAATTTATTTATACTTCTGTCTGATTGTTTTACTCACTTTTTACTGACTTACTCCTAAGTATCTAATATCCTAATCCGCAAGTTACTTCAGTGTCACAGCATTGCATTGCCTGTCACTTCAACAACCAATACTAAAATCAACCTTAACTAAAATGTCTAAAATCTGAATACAACACATGGAGAGAATTGGGCACCTCACACAGAATCACAGAAGCTATCACACAAAGGGAGGAGATGCTTAAGGAAACAAGGAAATGCACACACAAAATTAGAGGCAATGAATCTCAGTACGTAGCTATGGTACCCTTTCTTTTTTCTCTCTTTGGTGCAATGAAGCAACAATACTCTGAGTACCTTTTTAGCTTTGAAATAATGTTTCTGTGTATCATAAAATACCCCATCAAAAGATTGTGACCCACCACTCATCCAGCCAAACTCATTATATGATGTTTGTAATCAGTCAGCTGAGTCAGAGGAGGCATTTTCTGTTTTATTTATGTTAAAAGCAGGAGGACAATAGAAACAGCAAATAATACTAAAATACAGTGACATATTTTGGTTTGTGGATTAGTATGTCATTTGCAAATTTATGCATATAAACACTTTAATTATAATTCAGATTTCATTAATGAATATTTGCTAGTACAGGACTAGAATCTGAAGTTCCCTGGGGTCACATTTGCCTTTTCGGTTTTTGATCACCACTGTACACATTTTTGCTCTGGGAGATTTCTAGTGATGGAAGCCTGGAATCAGTCTTTCCTGTACTGAACTCTGCCTGAATGCTGCACAAAGTGGAGGAAGAGAGATATAATAAAAGAAATTCCATACAATTCTGCAAGGTTTCCTATTTCTCTTGTGTAAGTTAAGCTCTCCTTTGTTTAACTTCATCTTTAAATTGCTGTAGATTCTGTTGGCGGGTACTGAGAAAATTATATCTTTATCCCTGACAACCCCTTTGCTCAGTGACTGAAAATTAAACGAATACCAGGCTATGATCCAGATCCAAAGCCCTCATGTCAAAGGGAAGGCCCTTTTGGATCCAGACTCGTGCAATCTACAATTGTCATAAATATAATTTAGATAAAAAAGAGCCATAAATAGTCCCTCCCTTCTCCAATTTTAAATAATAGATGGGGTGAAATAGAAAAAAAAAAACCCAAAACATAAAAATAAATGTTTTGATCTGGCAAATTTATGTTTCTTGAACATCTTATTATCACCTAACGTGTCGATGCTTCAATTCACAAAGTAATCAAAACCACAACTTTTTGATGCTTTCCCTTATTTTATGGCACTTGCTTGAGCTGAAGAAACAGAGTTTGACAGTATTATCAAAAAATATATTCAAGGGTTTGAAAATAAGCAACTAAGCAATAAAGTAATTCCTTTTTCTTTTTATAAAAAATAATGAAAATTATTAGTTGATATTGCAATGGGCTATTGAGTTGGATCACATCCCAAAGAAATTTTAGTAGACTCTGTTTTACAATGTCTGTGACACACTGGATTTTTAAATTGCCGAATTATTTATTTTAAATATGGACTGCCACAGCTCTGGAAAATTGTATCTCATTTTAAAATGTGCTTCACTTAACTCTGAAATCCACATTTAAATCTGGGACAGGAAATACCAGAAAACTGGAATAATTCTGAACATGACTTTAAAGCAGTACAAATCAAGCATTAAGTACAATGTTGAATGCAAATGTAGCCTGTCTTGTCTTCTATAATAGTCACTTATAAACAGTGTCCAACAAATTCTAGTGTTGATAACCTAGTCAAATATAGTAACCTTATCTCTCTTGAAAGACTTTGCAAACAGTTATATACTTCTAGATAAAGAAAACTTTTCTTGCTTTTGTTTATGAAGTAGGGTTAGATGACTAAGACATAGTGATTAACTTTAAGATGTTGGTAGTAGAAGAAGTAACACTGATCTAAGCACCTGAAAATGTACTCACAAAATAATTCCAATTAACCGTTTGGTTACTAGAACTTTTTTTTCCTCTGTAACGTGTTGAAACCGTTCATGACTATATTGTTAAAAAGCTATCATAAAGCTATCAGAACTATCTGCATAGAGTTAAAAACAATGTTCACATATTTTCTTTCATATATATTAATTTGAATCCTTCACTGGATAACTCTCTCCTCCCCTCCCCTTCCCTCTTCTCTCCTCTTCTCCCCTCTCCTCTGTATTTCTACTTGGAGTAATGACTAATGTAATTTGGGTAACAAACAAGGACTAAAATATCCACCTTTTATGACTAAATTTTTGAATGGATAATCTTTTTGAGGCTGAGTTTGTTAGAAGGCTTAGTATTTTGAGCTTCAATCTTCATATGGAGACTTTGGGGCTTATATAACACAAGAATAAATAAGTAAATAAAATGTAATAGAAAATCATGAATGGGAGACATTCTGAAATCAATTTTCTTAATTGACATGCTTTTGGCTTATAGTAGACAGATAATATAATTCCTGTGATATGAAACATTTTTATTTTCAGACTTTTGTGGATTATTAAATTAAATTAATTTTTTAGTAGCAAATTATTTGGAGTTAATCAGTTGAGTAAAACTTTGGGGAAGATGTGTAAGCAGTGCTGGGTTTGAAGGGGTTTCTATTAATCGTAGTCTGAGAGCTGTAGCTGCTGCCAATGTGTGCTGTAGGACACAGCTGATGAACTGCTGATCTGTGAGACAACCAGGCAAAGGTACAACATGGAAATACTATTCAGCTAACAATGAAAGTAATACCAGAAGAAACACAGGAACCATTAGAAGCAGTCCATGAAATATTTGTGACTGTTGTGCAGTTTCAGAAGGAAACAGTTCTTTCTTATAAATAAATTATAATAAAAAGTTCTTCTAATTTTTCAGTTTGTAAGGGACCAATCAGTAGCTCTGAAAATGCTTCATGTTCTTAGTGTATCACACAAAAGTTACTAGCAACTTGCAGCGGTCTGTGTTCAGGTGTAAATACATACAGATACATTTTGTAATATTTATATTAAAAATACCTAGAAATATTCTGTCAAAACATATTTTAAATTAAACAGTTACAGTAAATGTAAGAGAATGAACAACAGCTCTTTATGTCTACTGAAGGTGGAAGAGGCTATTGTGCATCTTTCAAACGTTAGCTAGCAACCAATGAGAAAGAAATAGACTGCATTAGGAAAACATATTAAAAGAAACCTCTACAGCCAGGAAGTGATTTAATGATTAATCACTGTCAATGAACTAGGTTTTAGTGTTTACACTGAAATCCAGGTTCTCCTGGCTTTAGCAGAAAAAGGTTTACCTCTATGTACGTCTACACTGTCATTTAAAACAGGACCAGAAACTCTTCTCTGTACTGACGATGAGGTAGCCCAGATAGTGCATTCATGCTACATAGCATTTGGTCTTGTGTACGTTCCTATTTGACACACTTTTTTGTGAGTTGCTTTTTACAATGTTTTTGTTTGGTTCTGTTTTTTTCTTTCTTTCTCCCCCCCTTTTTTTCCCAGGCATCTGAACTATTGTGAGATCTCTACCGAAGACCCTCAGAGTTACATAATATGAAATAAAATTGAGGGTGTTTGTGACATGCTCTAGGAACATAAGGACACGCGCAAGGATCTGCAGGAGTATCTGAGGATGCAAAGCCTTTGGGAAACTTCTGAGGACTGTGTAGCTCAAAGGGAACCAAACAAGGTGCAGTCTTGCAGTGGTGGGTTGACCCTGGCTAGACACCAAGTACCCACCAAAGCCGCTCTATCACCCCCATCCTCCTCAACTGGACAAGGGAGAGAAAATGTAATGAAAGGTTTGTAGGTCGAGATAAGGACAAGGAGGGATCATTTAACAATTACAGTCATGAGCAAAAGAGATTCGACTTGGGAAAATTAGTTTAATTTATTAACAATCAAAATCAGAATATGGTAATAAGAAATGAAACTAAATCTTAAAACATATTCCCCCTCATTTCTTTCTGGGCTCAACTTCACTTCCAATTTTCTCTATCTCCTCCCCCTGAACTGTGAAGGGGGACGGGGAAGGCGGGTTGTGTTCAGTTCATCACATGTTGTCTCTGCTGCTCCTTCCTCCTCAGGGGGAAGACTCCTCACACTTTTCCTCTGCTCCAGTGTGGGCTCCCTCCCATTAGAGACAGTTCTCCATGAACTTCTCCAATGTGAGTCCTTCCGACAGGCTACAGTTCTTCATGAACTGCTCCTGAGTGGGTCCCCTATGGGGTCACAAGTCCTGCCAGCAAACCTGGTCCAGCGTGGGCTCCTCTCTCTCCATGTGTCCACAGGTCCTGCCAGGGGCCCACTCCAGCTCTGGCTTCCCATGGGATCACAGCTTCCTTCAGGCATCCGCCTGCTGTGACGTGGCATCCTCCACAGGCTGCAGGCGAACATCTGCTCCACCATTAACCTCCATGGGCTGCAGGGAACAGCCTGCCTCACCATGGTCTTCACCACAGGCTGCAACGGAATCTGTGTTCCAGTGCCTGGAGTACCTCCTCCTCCTCCTTCTTCACTGACCTTGGTGTCCGCAGAGTGATTTCTCTCACATATTCTCAATGTTCTCTTCAGCTGCAGTTGAGCATGGTTTTTTTGCCCCCCTTCTCAGATATGTTATCCCAGAGGCGCTACCACTGTCGCTGATGGGCTCAACCTTGGAGCCAGCTGGCATTGGCTCTGTGGGATGCAGGGGAAGCTTCTAGTAGCTTCTCACAGAAGCCACCCCTGTAGCCCCCCTGCTACCAAAACCTTGCCATGCAAACACAATACACTTGCTCACACTGTTTATTATGAACTTTGCCTGGCATACATTATCTTCCAAGCAGTGGAAAATAGTTCTACTATCTACAAATTTTTCTGAAATCTAAAATGTTCCTTTCCTTAATTGTTTTGAATAACTAATAAACACCGAGTGGTAGAAAACTTCTTATCCTAGACAAATGGATCTGCAATGTCTCTAAACCCATTTTTAAATGAAAACACAGATTCAGGTTATTTTACAGGTTCTGCTTCATCCCTTAATGACATGACTGTTTCAATCAATAGTATTGGTGAAATACAGAATTTACAAAGTAAAGAAACAGTTATAAACATCAAAAAGGGTATTTTAGTTTAATTTAATTTAATTTTTTTGGAGATGGATAAGCTCACAACAAACCAGTAAAAATGCAAAATTGAGCAGAACATGGAGTTTTCCCCTATCAAGTAGGAAACTTTTTGAAGGAGAGATTGAGGAAGCAGTGTAAATTTCACCACACAGATCATGAGTGTTGTGTTGACATTGGCACATTCTTTTATTATTTTCACTAGCAGACATTACATGAAAATTATAGGAATGTTGCTAGCGTAAAATACAACAATTATTGGCAGAGCAAGAAATACTGCAATGGATAGTTCTTCTTTTGTAATTCATCCTCTGACTTTTATGATACTGTCCTCAAAAGTATGATGAAGGGACTAGTCATTAAGAACCTTCTGAAAGAAACAATGTTGTCAAGGTGGGTTGTTTTCAGGTTCTGCTATGGGAAAAAAAAAATTCAATTGTGTGAGCAAAGGGTAAATCCTGCATTTGGCCAGACATGAGAACAGATTAAAGTAATCTACTGAAAGAGAGCTGTGCTTTTTGATGATGACACATCTACTTACAATTTAACAAAACAAAGAGGAAAGAGGCTTCTTTGAAGATTCTTCTGGAAGCCTCTCATTTGAAAAACTACTCAAATTTAATTACAGAGAGACTCAAGAAAGGATTATGTGTTGTTGGAATAATGTGGAGAAATTAATACAGTTTTTTAAAAAAGGCCTGTCAATCAACAAAATTGAGCTGTATGCACATAATCATCAGCAAAATCAAAGCAAAATTTGTGAATGGACACAATTTGTGTCCATTTCACTCAGAATTTAAATTTCAAGCTCTGAGTGTCTTCCTCTTGAGAAAATAACTTCCCTTTTGTAAGTTTCTCTGACTGTCCACTCGCAAAGGTCACTGAAGAAGGGAAGAAGTTCCGTCCCCTGGTGCATAAATGGAGATCCAATATCAAACAAACCAGTTTTTTTCCATCTCTGAAAATATCTGTGCCTCAAACATATAGCAACTTATTTTACAAACATACAACGAATATTTTAAAAGCATTTAGAATGCATGAAATACACTAGGAAAAAATGGAAAATACTTCTGAAATCTTCATAAAATTAAATCTTAAGGGCTAATCTCAGCATTGTGGCAAATAGCTGCTGAAGGGTAGTTACAGGTCCTTATTTCTCAATCGCAATACAGGAAGAACTGAGATTTTTGCTACACAAAGGCAATCTCCACTTAGCAAAAAAGTATTTTCTCACAGAATGATTCCAAACTTAATTCTATTATTCCTATTCTCCTTAGCTGTGCTCTAGTTAACATAATGTTATCACTACTTCCTGGACAGGTATTCATTAAGAGGGCAGAAAATATGTGAGCATAACTCTCGATTAGTGATTCAGACATTATATTGGGTGGCTTTCAACTAATTAATCCGCTGATTCTTTCAGCATGTGATCCCTAATGTATATCCAATAGACTCTCAAATTTCATTATACGGAACAGCTCATAGGCTATTCCTCAGCTGGTTTATTCACAGTGCTTGGCTTGCAGGTCCATTCTTTCAATGACACCTTTTGCCTGCTTTGGTGTTCAGGGCTGTCCAAGGATACTATTCAGTTCTTGGTTCTTCATTTGCATCCTGGTGTTTGGTGCTGGTGGTCTTGTCCTCTAAGACCAAGGTAGAAGCCTCTCATCCTTGCCTGTTATCTTCTTTTGCCCTGTGGCAAGATAAAACAGGCTCAAGAGACACAATGTTAACACCTTTCTTGCTTCCTTATTTTGAAGGTGTCAAAGGGTCAGTTTAGATTGTACACATTCTCTACCTCACTATATTTTACTTCTCTTCAATAGAATTTGCTAAGGAAACATCCTGAGAGTACAGCTGTGGAAACATAGAGGTGTATAGCATTATGACAAGTATCTCTCATTGAGGGTGCCTCCTTATTATTGCTTCCTGCAAGCTAAGGAGAGGGTATTTCTGACAGGCAGCTCAGTGAAGAGGCACTTAAAGAGAGTATTGGGGCCAATTCTGCTTAATATCTTTATCAACAATCTGGATGAGGGGATCGAGTGCACCTTCAGTAAGTTTGAAGATGACACCAAGTTGGGTGGGAGTGTTGACCTGCTTGAGGGTAGGATTGTTGTCCTTACGTGGGGTCATTTACCCGGTGTGCAAGACACCAATATACACACAGACTAAAGGTATTTATTTAAATCATTTCTGCAGAAATGGGTGCTAGGTGGTAATCCACAAAACTAGCACACCATCTTACAAACTCTTTGGAATATTTGTCGCTCTCAAGAAAATAACTAATTTCGATTTTTGTGACTCTGACTCAGTGAAAGTCTTTTGTGGGAACTCTGACAGACAAATCAGTGAAAGTCCTGGAACTCTGACAGACAAATATTGAAACTACATTCCTTTTAACGTGACAGGGAATGTTGTGACAGGACAAGGGGTAATAGTTTTAAACTGGAAGATGGTATATTTAGACTAGATATTAAGAAGAAATTCTTTACTGTGAGGGTGGTAAGACACTGGAACAGGTTGCCCAGGGAAGCTGTGGAGGCCCCATCCCTTGAAGAGTTCAAAGCCAGGTTAGACGGGGCTTTGGGCAACCAGCTCTAGTGGGAGGTGTCCCTGCCCATGGCAGGGGGGTTGGAACTAGATAATCCTTAAGGTCCCTTCCAACTCTGACCATTCTATGATTCTATGATTTTATGAAAATATTTGAGATTCTATCACTCTCTGGAATATTCATGTCTGCCAGGAATAAAAATAATAATTTCTATTTCCCAATTTGCACCTGAGTCCCAAGTTATTATTGTATTTTTATTTATGTAATTCTTAGTTGAACTAGTTGACATTAATATTGAATAATTCTCTGAATATCCTTTCAACTTCACAGTGAATTGTAGCAAATTTGCTACCTGCCCCAATTAGGATTCAAATACCTCTTTCAGAAAGCTAAAATCAAGGAGGAACATATCCCCAGTAAAACTTATTTTAAATAAGAATATCAGTAGATTTCAGGTGAATAATTTTAGGACACACAAATTTCATAGTAAAGGTAATACAGCACTAAATTATTGACACAAAATTGCCCCAAGTACCCCCAGAGTAAGAGTTGTATGTCACACTCAGTATATTTCAAGTAAAGTTTGATACTGTTTCTTTAGCGTGAAGGATTCTTGTCTGCCCATACTTATAGTGTATGAAATTAAGATATCACTGGCAGACACACAAAAAGCCTTAAGTTAATCAAGTACTTGATTATGCCGAATTTTACAACTTACAATTTTTTAAATGGCAGTTCCAAAATAAACTTACAATTTGAGTGTTATTTGGGTAGCTATGGCTATCTATCTTAGCTATTGCTGTTATCTTACCTTAGCTGTGTACTTTAAAGAAAAAAATAACACAGATTAAGAATTTTCCAACAGTACTACTGACAAGTCAGATTGAAGCAATTATTAAAAGCAGTGATAAATCCTCAATAAAAGTTGCCTGATTCCCAAGAACCTTCAGAACTCTGAAGATCACACTTATTTTCTTTTTTTTTTAACCATGAATACTTTCTAAATAAACTGACATTCAAAGAAGTTTAATGAAAGAAAGGAGTTGAGAAAGTCAGAGTAATGGGAATGTGATGTAATTATCTCAAGATAAATTAAAATTTATTATTGTCCTTTTACCAAAAAATCCAAATTATTTCTGAAACATGCACCTTGTCAAAACTATCATTGAAAATAAGTAACAAATACCTTGACTAAAGTTAATATCTACAACAATCTTAGCTTCCAAGTTTGCAGTCTCAACATAACTGAAAAATTCCATTCTTCCACTTAATCTTTTTTAATAATTGTCTCTAGAAGAGATAATATCAAGTATTCTACTACAGAGTACAGTATCAGTGGACAACAATATTTTATTTTAGTGTTGTGGCTTTCTTGGGGGTTTGTGGCTTGTTTGGTTTTGTTTTTTTTTAATACCATGAAACGTAAATGATGATTAATTAGCTATGGAAATACCGTTGATGTTCCCAATTTTTCAAAAACATAAAAAATTAACCACTCTGACGTTATGAACATTTTTACCCTGAGCATTCTCTAGCTTATTATTTTCTTCTAATCTCCCAAACGGAAATTTCAATACAAAACCATGTAAAAATAATTTTATTAACCTTTTTTATTGCTTTCTTTAAAGACATGCTTTAAAATACATTCAATACTTTGAGTTACAATTGATTTTAATACTTTTTAATTTTTGCAAAAGAAATCTTGTTTTGCACATGAACGATGTAAGCATCCTTCCCTTCTATTCTCCAGAAATGAAGCAAAAAATCAAAGATCTTAAGAATTTTAATTGAGGGATCTGGTATGTAGTTCAGGAATGTTATTTGGGTAGAAATACTAATTATTTAATAGTGATCAAGATAAGAACTTTTATCCTATAGATGGTAGAAAACACAGATTTCTAATGTAAAACTTTGGAATTTCCAAGCACTCCAGTTCTGCTAAAACAATAAACATCAAATACTTTTCTTCTGTGGGTATCAGAGGAGTTTACAAAAAGGTAGCCTTTATCATATCATTGAAATAGTTGGCCCAGAGGTCTAAATAAACAAGATTCTCATACGTAAAACAAAAATAAGATAGGAGATAATGTGCCTCCTATGTTATTTCTCCAATTAGCTGATATTAAGCCTCCAATATCTAGGACATGGTAATAAGATGTTAAAAAATGTGTCTGATAGATGCTGTGATATAAGAATGAATTAATAATAAAAAAAAGCATGCGAAGATAACCAACTAGATTTATCAGTCTTGCCTATGTTCAGTAATCCATCTCAGACAAATTTTAAGCATCTGCATAAGCCATGAAACCCAAACATTAAGGTTTTAAGTATTGTGAGAACAGCTTACTGGAGTAAGAATTACTCATGAAAATTAAGTCACTGTTTAGTGGAAAAACAAATATTCCATTAAGCAGTAAAGGATTTACTGAGGGGACACTCACTTACCTGGGTTTTAGCCTTTTCAGTGACTTGTATTTTTCAGTCATTGCTTCACTCTAGATTGAGGAGCATGGGATATAAACTTGTGCCATGTGCCTCGCATCCTTAAATTAATCTAATGTTTGTGTCTGTCCTTGTTCTGTAAGCAAACATCACAACTAGTCAGTATGCTCTAACTCACAGAGTTTGGTTAGCTTTTCAATTATCCTGAAATGTTGATCATATGGGTTCCAAATAAACAATGGCTTAATCTTTATTTGTTTGTGTAAGAGTCAATAAAAGAGAATCCCATTACACTTTTACTCTAAAATATTTGTGAAAATAACTTCTATGTTAATAATGAGGTGTCTGGGAAGTACAAAAAAATCATTTCATAAATTATATGGAAGACTCAAGAAGGGATTTTGAAGAAGTGTTTTGGGTTTAAATTTTTGAGTTTTTTGTAAAATACAATTTGCTTCTCAGTTTTCAAACAAAAAGATACTTTAGAGGGACAGTGACGGCTGCATATATATATCACGTAGGAATGACAAGATGACCTGCTTAGTGGATGAGGGAAAGGCTACAGATGTTGTCTACCTGGACTTTAGTAAAGCCTTCAACACTGTTTGCCACAGCATTCTCCTGGAGAAACTGGCTGCTCGTGGCTTGGATGGGCATACACTTCACTGGGTAATAAACTGGCTGGATGGCCAGGCCAAAAGGGTTGTGGTGAATGGAGTTAAATCCAGTTGGTGGTTGGTCACAAGTGGTCTTCCCCACGGCTCAGTATTGGGGCTGGTTCTGTTTAACATCTTTATCAATGACCTGGACAAGGAGATCGAGTGCACCTTCAGTAAGTTTGCAGATGACACCAAGTTAGGTGGCAGCGTCGACCTGCGTGAGGGTAGAATGGCCCTACAGAGGGGTCTGGACAGCTTGGATCAGTGCACCAAGGCCAATGGTATGACATTCAACAAGGCGAAGTGCCGGATCCTGCACTTGGCTCACAACAACCCCATGCAGTGCTACAGGCTTGGGGAAGAGTGTCTGGAGAGCTGCCTGGCAGAAAAGGACCTGGGGGTGTTGGACGACAGCCAGCTGAATAGGAGCCGGCAGTGTGTCCAGGTGGCCAAGAAGGCCAATAGCATCCTGGCTTGTATCAGGAATAATGTGGTGAGCAGGACTAAGGAAGTGATCATCCTGCTGTACTCGGTGCTGGTGAGGCCCCACCTTGAATATTGTGTTCAGTTTTGGGCCCCTCAATACAAGAAAGACATTAAGGTGCTGAAGTTGCCCCCAGAGAAGGGCAACAAAGCTGGTGAGGGGTGTGGAGAACAAGCCTTATGAGGAGTGGCTGAGGGAACTGGGGTTGTTTAGCCTGGGAAAAAAGAGGCTGAGGGGAGACCTTATCACTGTCTACAACTACCTGAGAGGAGGTTGTAGAGAGGTGGGAGTCAATCTCTTCTCCCAGGTAACAAGCAATAGAACAAGAGGAAATGGCCTCAAGTTACGCTGGGGATGTTTAGATTGGATATTAAGAAAAATTTCTTTATGGAAAGGGTTATCCCATAGTGTGGTGGTGCAACCCCCCTTGCCGCTCTCAAGCCTCTCGATACTTGGCGTGATGCCCTCCCCACCTGGGCCACATAATAACACCATGACCAGAACATCACAGAATGGCCTAACATTAAAGAAAGAAAAGGTGGAGAACAATGGACCAGAACACTAAGGCAACTCCCTAGTGCACCTGGTTTCCATAGCTCCTACCGATTGAACATAATAACTTTAATCAATCACTCCTGACAACATATGGATCGTGGCCATAGAGAGGGGGGTTACCAGGACCACAAGTCCTAACAAGTTCTGGGCTTGTGCAACCAGTGGAAAGTACTGGACTATTCCATTGTCCACACTGGGCTGGAGTGGAAAAGTACCTGACGAAAGTCAATTATCTCGGATCCTATAAGTAGCGATTCTAATGAAGACCCTTTGAGCGCTTCTGGATCGCAGCGGGCTGTGGCCAGGACCTCCCCTGTCAGGTAAAACTTCGCGAGTACAGCAAGACCAGGGTGAGCGACTCTCTCTCTCTCTCTCTCGCCTCAACAATCGCCCGTTGAGGGATGCCGGTGTATGTGAGTATTTGCTCTAACTCAAAAGGGGAATTTTAACTATAGGCTAGCCTCTCGTTTCATCCACCTCTCCATTTATATGTTTGTGTGCTTTAGCTTTATGGATGTGGATGTTCTTCTATTTTCTGTGCACGTGTAGGGGTTAAAGGGATATCCACTGATTCAATAAGTTGTTTGTGTGCGCATATATATATATATATATAAATCTGAAATCTGTGTGTTACTCTCATATGTATATCTCTATTGGTTTGGGATACCTTATAGTAAGTTAGTGTGAATCTTGCCACCTTCGAATCTGTAATCAAGTCGCTGTTCATTTATTTAGTTAAATCACTCTGTAAACTTCTAACTCAGTTAATGATTAAGTGCTGCTAGAACTCAATCCCTTGATCTACCTCCAATCACAAATAAATCATATTGCTGCTAAATCATAACTGTGTCTGATACTTCCATCCCGCGACACGTAGTAATCAAGAAAACCTCAGGTGGTACCACGTATGCTATTTCTTTAACAGAATGAGGAAAAGTAAGGACACAGATGTAACAGGTGGATTGGAAAAAGAAAGCACACACACATGCTCTTTTTCATATGCACCTATATTTAAATCAGAAAGTAAGCTAGTAGGAGAGAAATAATAGGAAGAAGAGGAAAAAAGGGAAAACAAAACAAAAACCAAGGCACAACAGAGATGGATACAGAAAACAAGCATAAAAGTAAAAGACAGTTTGGATTCATCAAATCTACTTCGCAAAAATTATGTGCTGGAAACATTTTATGAGATGTTTCAAGATCAGCATTTGTAATCAGTCTTTGATATCACTGGTTTATAATTTTCACCTCACAGGATTAAAGTCAGGACTTTTAGAGGTGACTGGCTTAACTTCTTTAGCTAGCTAGATTGTTGACAATATAGAGTGCTCTTTGAAGTTCCTGACATAACACTCCTGGTGTTTTTCTAAGAGAGCATGCTGTGAGGTCACTAATTCAGCAGCTCTGACATCACCAGCTGGAGACAAGACACATATCTCAGTTTGCTGCCTTAGATCTTCCACACACTGGAAAGTTGATCAGAGTTAGACTTTTAGGTATCCCCTCTAGCTTACTGAGAAGAGGACTCCTAAAACTTATTAATAGAGAATTGCTAGTAGTTTGGTTGCAATGCATATACACAGAATTCCATATTCTCAAACTGAGGGGGTAGGAAAAAGAAAAAGGAAATTTATCATTACCTGCTTTTGAAGAGCTACATTAGTGATGGCAAGTCCTGGCTTTTCATTACAGGTGAGGGCCTGTATATCTCTGATTATCTTCAGTTATGGATAATTTTAACACACTTTCTGATGTAAAGATGTAGATCTCTGCTGAGATTATTAATACAATCTTTTTTGTAAAGTGAAGTTGTAAGGTGAAAGCATTGATGATATTACCGGTTTCTAGAGAATATTTTTGTAGTCACTAGAAAAAAATATTTAACACCTTTGTTGTTTTCTGAACTAATTTAAAGATAAAGATCCTTTAGTCATTGTTCAGCACTTTCTATCTGTCTGAAATGGTTCAGTGGATTCTTTTCTTCAAAATTATTACTTCTACCTGTATACTTTTTTGGACCATATGTAAAATTGCAAACCTGCGTTAAACTCCTAGTTCAGCATTTCTAATTCATCATATTGGGGAAGAAACCAAGAAACCATGCTTTGAATCACAAACAGAAAAATTGGATGTCTAACCTGAACCAGATGTCAAGTTAAAGTCACATAAAATCTTGCAGTATCTGGAAGAAAACAAACAGTTGTTTATCTCATTTGAAGGTAGGTGTCTAAAATATGAAAACAAATAACACCCCCCCAAAAAAAAGAAAAACACACCAAAAAACCTCCAAAAAGTTTGTCATCCCATTTTTCCTTTCCTCCACTGTTTATAAAAGGTAAAAGGTTTATAGGTTGAATGACTGCAGGTTAGACTTAAATAACCAGGTAAAGAAAAAGAATCCCACTCTAAACTTCAGTTTCTCACTTTCTGTATCTGGTATGCTGGGTTCGTATGAAGGAATCAAGCAATTACTGAGCAAAATGAACTCCTAGACAACTAGTGGAAAAGTGGGAAGAGTTTTACATGAGTCTCATCCTCAGTGCTGTGCCTGATAAAACCATTGCCTTTGTTACATTGACAGTTGGGATCCAGTCAAAACTGAAAACTCTGTAATTAAAAAACTCTATAATTTCTTAAGTGTTTCACAGGGGAAAGAACTCCAAATAATTTTCTTGCCTTGTAAGGGGCTGAAAACTGCTTTATTGGTAATTTGTTTTATCCATAAGATCTGTGGTATCAGAAGAGCAGTCTGTGGCTTTTGCATGACTTCCAGCACTCTGGTGTGAAGAAACAAAAGGCATAAAAGTAGCCGGAATAATCTGAGTTTGAGAATATATTTTGTTCATTTACTTTAATAGTTGCATTGTGACAGAATTATTTCTGGATATATAGCAATTACAGTACTGGATCAGACATAGAAACCACATAGTCAATATTCTATCTACAATAAAGGTCAATAGCAAATGTTTTAGAAAAATGAAGAACACTACAGTGGAAAGATATGGGATAATCTGAATCCCATATTAAGTCTCATCATGATTTCTAGTTGAAATATAATATTTTAATCTCTGAAGTATGAAACTTAATAACTCTTCCACCTTTTAATTATTAATTAAAACTGTGAATATTCTTGCATATAAAATTGCAGTGATGGTGGTCAGAAGAAAATTATGATCTCTCGAGTTCAAAATTATTCTCAAATAATCTCAGGTTCATTTATCTTTCTTTGTTGATCTTTGCCAAAATAAAGCATATCCAAATTATTTATTTCTTAAACTACATGGAGGAAAATTTTAACCTAAATCACATTAAAATATAAATATAAACCAACTTCAGAACCTTTTTATGGAATTCTTAATATTCAGCCCCGTTTTAATTTTTTTTTTGTGTTGACTTCCTGTGGCAATGAATTTTATACTTAGTTAAACACCGTATAAGATAATATCTTTTTAGCTGTTTAACTCTTCAGATTCTAATTCTACTTTTTTGTTTGTTGTTCAGCTTTAAGACAGATAGAAAAAATACTCTGATATATCTTGTCCATACAGCTCATTTATGATTTATTTTATAAATTTTATATCTATCCTATTTTTCTAAGACATATTTTAAGGATAAAAAACATCCTTTAATGTTTGTTTGGAAAGATTCCTTCACTCTTTGGTCATGTCATTACCCTTTTTTTGAATGTCTTTTAATTCTGAATTGTCCAATATATCACAAACATTTTAAAATATGTAACCACATTTAAATAAGCTTATCATAATATTCTTTCATGATTCACTTCTCCATCCCCTAACCATCCCAGTGTCTTGTAAGAGATATTTCACCATATTTGTACAAAGAACGGTGGTTTCTCCTGTGGTGTCAACTTTAACTCCAAGTTTATTTTCATGGCTAATGCTGTTAACTGAAATTCTTACAGGCTATACGTATAATTTCAATTCTCATCCATATGCGTTTCTTCATTTTTCTTGATAGTAAATGTCATTAGTCATCCATTTATCCATTTAACTGCTGCCTTAAATTTTTCAGGTTTCTCCAAGCTGTAAGTGGTCCTAAAAAGCTAAATTTTGTGTCTTCTGTGAAGCTTGCTGACTAGTCTCCTACCTTTCAGACTCTTAAAAAATGGTTCATATTCCATATTAATTTTTTGAGAGCATCTTATTCTGTACTACTATTCCTGCTGCCTGTGGCTCTGCTTTCCTTAAAATAGCAAGACTTTCAAGCTTGGAAGAATTACTCAAGCCCAATATGTGAACAAAATACAGGATTCACTATACAGACTGACCGTGATTTTATGAAAAATACAGTGTGTAGAGTGTCAGTGTTCTACTACACTAGTGAAATTGTATGTTTTCTATTTCTGCACGAAATCCACTAGGAGCTTCAAAGTGGTAGCTCAACTGAGAAATCAGAAGAAAATAGAAAAGCCCTATGTAACTGTAAGTAGATTGTAACAAGCCTGTACTGTACTGACAATTCATATTTTATTTTTTTAGATAGGCTTACTAGTTATAACAAAAAGGTTAAGAAATATTAATATAGCTATTTGTTTTTACAGCATCTCCATTCTTTGAGCACTCACCACATTAGATTGGAAATTATTGCAAAGTATATGCTATTTAATTACAAGGCAATAGGAGTCTTACTGGAGTAGTTAAGCAGGAAGGATCTTAGAAGTTGTACCTTGTGAATACAATGACTGGGGCCATTTTGAGATTAACATTTGCTGACTCTGATAATTTGATGTATGTAGGTCAATTGCATCACCAGTCTGTAGCAATGTGTAGTAATTACTAACTCTATGTTAAACCATATTCTGAGCTATCTAATGTGTAAGAACCTTCATTAGATGATACCCTCAAGAACACCCATGGACTGTTAGAAGATTATGGCTTGAGGGTAGATATTTTCTGTTCAAGTGAAAATGTGTTGGGATATTTTAAACACATGCAGTCTTGTACATGTGAGGATCACAAAGTTTGTTGTGAATATTCATTAGTTATGCATCTTAACATTTTTGGTAGGTAAAGAGAGCAATTGACTTTAAAAGATCAATATAGTACATTAATATTACACTAAATATTACACTAAACCTTTTTTACTTTCTGTCTGTACTTCTTTAAACAGTTTCAGTTCTTTTAGGGTTTTATTTGTATGTTAAAACTGTAAATGTATTTAAAAACAAAAAGTAAACAAGAAGAAATGAGAAAACTTGAGCAATACTGAGTTTAAAAAAAAAATCAAGATATAAAATAAAATACACATTACAGTACCTTTGACGTTCTACATCCAAGAGCTTTTTTAAATACAGTAAAGTGTCAAAAGTTGGTCATGTATTTTTCATAAATTACACATCATCTGAAACAGAAACAATACATTAAAAACATGGACCTTGCTAGCAGACATTCTATCTAAACAGGAAAATCTATCTGAAATTATATACACCTAATAGTACTTACCAAGCAGATTTTTGAACATTGGAAGCAATTTGTTGAAAATTAAAATCATTTCCTATGATTTACAAAAATCATAGGAATACAATTAAATTTTTATAGTTTACTGAATATTTATAGAGTTGAAAATAACTATCAAAAAGGGTGTTTTACTGCTTATAGGTATTTAGGCACTGAAATACTTTCTGTTTAGCAATATTTTTTTTAAAGCAGTTCCAGTCCATCAGTTTCTCGAATGCTTTCACAGCCCATTTTTCCAGACAGAGCACTTAATTTCTGAGCTTCCCTCTGAAAGCCTTGGCATGCAGCTGACCCTTTGTTAGTTGTATCACTCTGCTGCACTGAGATGCCTGATAAGGAGTGAAAAGGACTGAAGGCTTGATTATATGACAAAAGACTATATAATGTTAAAGCTGTCAAGAAGCTGAAGATACAGTCAATCTCTCTCTATATATATGTATGTTACAGTAGCTGAAGATGCAGGCAATCTCTCTTTCTATATATATATATACACTAGTGAGTACATACACACACACAAAACTTCACTATATACTTCTAGTCCTTAAGGAAAAGCAAAAAAATGACATAAAGCCAGTACATAATCTATGGAACTGGATAAAAAAATACAAAATATGAAACAGATAAACAAACAAAACCAAATTTTTTGTGAAAAGATCATCTTGACAAAAACAGCATCCTCATCTCATTTTTGATGTCTTGGTATGGAACTTAGAGAACATATGAATCATAGAATCTAAGCCCCACTAGATGAAATCCATATATAAGTAAAATGAGTAACATCAATATTGATTCAATTTACATCTTCTTTACTTTTGTCATATTTTGTCACTATCTCTTTTTCTTTTAAAATTACATTTTTGCCAGTTTTATTGTACAATAGAATTATGTATTAGTTATAATAACAAGAATCTTTAAGTAGAATTCTAATGATGAATGACAAAATTAAAAATCAAAGGAGAAAAATTCAAATATTCAAAACCTCTGACCTTTGAATGGCGCAATACATGGTAATGAATGCTTATTAATGCCATCCACAAGCATATAATACATATCCAATAAAATGTAAGCATATATTTGTAAGAGGCAGTATAGTTTCTTAGAAGTGTGTTCCTTTATGAAGAAAATGGATTTCTCACCCCAGACATAATGTTATTCTATTGAACATTGTTGTACAATAGAAACAATGCATTATTATATCAATTTGTCAGCAAATAGTGTTCTAAAAACCTTTTTTTATTTTCTTTTAATAGTGTTCAACAAGCTTGATGTCCATATTACTAAGTAAGAGGATCACCCCTTGCGCAATCCCTTGCACTTTGACCAAGTATTATTAGTTGGTTTTGTTCCATGGTGCTTAAGAGTTAGCACCCTCTAAAGCAGATCCATTTTGGAGACAGAACCAGTTGAAACACTCTCTAAAAGGGCCATCAAAAGTTGTAAAATGAAATAGAATGCATGACCAAGCTTACTCCTTGCCCCTCCTGTGGTTTAACCTGGTAGATGTATCCATCCTTAGTTATTTTTTACATTTTTAGCATGCTGCTTTTACACTGGTATGTTTACGGTCTTCCTCCATAGCCCACTGGTCACAAATTCCTAATCCACATCACACTTCAGTCAACAACTGAGTTTGCAACATGAGATGGGTGAGACAACAAAAGTGGGATTTGCACTAGTTTTAGAAATCCGGAAGTTGTTTTTTCAGTGCAAGCTACTTGTTTTCAGGATGGTCAGGATCATTCTTTTTAGCTGTCTGTTATTAGTGTCCCATCAGTTTTGTAATTCTATATACCTCTCTACTGATACATTTGCTATTCAGAAATCCTAATGCTAATCTCACTTTATAACACACAGGCCCATGCTTCAGTAGCAGACACTGATAAGAGAGGTCTATAATACATTCTCCTGATAACCCAGCCAATATGTTAATGCATATATTGCCATAAAAAGTACCTTGGCAAAAAAATCACATTTTCTGATTTAAACAGAATTTGAGTGGTTCCTCTTATGCAGAAGCCAAAAAAGTTACATACTAGGATACAACTGGATCATTAAATATATGTTTCCATTCCATTCCTGCCATTGGGCAGTCATACTAACTTTTAGTAAATAACAATTACTTGAAGAATACAGTGAAGATTTTTCCCTATAACTACCAATATTTTTTATTACATTTTACTCGGTGAAAAACAAAAACAAAACTCAAATAGACAAATAAAAGAACCCGAACCATAAAGTATAAGGAAATGAACAACCAGATCCAAAATTATAGAATCTAATTGGTAAGAAACTTTTTGAATTCATGTTGTCTTCTGACATGCTAAGTATCAAAATCTTTTTTCCTGAGTTGAGCAGAAATTTCTGAGACTAATATCTTGAGAGAAATAAGGCATGGCACAGTCAATAATGCAATTAATGAACTAGGTCATTTAGCTTTTTATATTTAAGTTTCTTCATATGGGGTAAAAGGAATACTAATTTATCTTGTGAATACATAATGAGATTTTTCATTTGTTTTACTCACTGTAAAGGTGGGAGATATCAGAGAGTTCTATGTTGTTCTTAAATGTTTGAATAGGACTAGTCTGTGCATTTACATTTCGGTGAACCCTCTTTATTTAGTTCAGAAAATACATTTACTTTAGTTATCAATAACTTACAAGTAAAACAACGGTAACTGAAATGAGACAATATAACTGGTGCAAAATTCCAACATCAAGCCTACTTGTAAACAATTTCAGTGAATTTTCATTCTATTTTGTGAACATTGTTTGACTGACTTTTTTTTTAAGGTTTTCAGACCTTACTTTCTAGCAGTAGGGACAATTATAATAGAAATTGGTTAATAGAAACAAAAGTAATATAGTGTACACCAAAGTTTGTCAACACATTATGTCAATACAAAACTCAATTGTAGTGGAACGTCTTTAAAAATGCCTGTATAAACACATTCTGAAGCATGTCATGGAATCATGAAATCATGGAATTTTCAGAGTTGGAAGGGATCTCTAGACATCATCTAGTCCAACTCCCCTGCTAAAACAGGAATGCCTACAGCACATCACGCAGGACTGCATCCAGGTGGGTCTTGAAAATCTCCAGAGAAGGGGACTCCACAACCTCCCTGGGCAGCCTGGTCCAGTGCTCTGGCACCCTCACCGTAAAGAAGTTTTTTCTTAAGTTTGAATGGAACTCCCTATGTTCCAGCTTGTGTCCGTTGCCCCTTGTCCTGTCACTGGGAACCACTGAAAAGAGTCTGCCTCCATCCTCCTTCAACCCACCCTTTAGATACTTAGAAGCAATAACATGGTCTCCCCTCAGCCTTCCCTTCTCCAGGCTAAAGAGTCCCAGCTCTCTCAGCCTTTCCTCATAAGAGAGGTGTTCCAATCCCCCAATTATCTTTGTTGCCGTACGCTGGACTCTCTCCAGTAGTTCCCTATCCCGCTTCAGCTGGGGAGCCCAGAACTGGACACAGTATTCCAGATGTGGCCTCACCAGTGACAAGTAGAGGGGGAGAATGACCTCCCTCGATCTACTGGCCACACTCTTGCCTATGCAGCCCCGGATGCCATTGGCCTTCCTGGTGACAAGGGCACATTGCTGGCTCATGGATAATTTACTATCTACCAGGACCCCCAGATCCTTCTCCTCTGAACTGCTTTCCAGCAGGTCCACCCCTAACCTATAGTGGTGCCTAGCATTCTTCCTCCCCAGGTGCAGGACCCTACACTTGCTCTTGTTGAACCTCATGAGGTTCTTCTCTGCCCAGCACTCCAGCCTGTCCAGGTCACGCTGGATGGCAGCATGGCCCTCTGGAGTGTCAGCCACCCCTCCCAGGAACTTGCTGAGGATGACCCCTGGGGGACACCAGTGGTTACAGGCCTCCAACTTGACACTGCTCCATTAATCACAACCCTCTGAGTTCTGTCACACAGCCAGTTCTCTGTCCACCTCGCTGCCTCCTCATCTAGCCCACACTTCCTCAGCTTCCTAATGAGGATGTTATGGGAGACAGTGTCAAAAGCCTTGCTGAAGTCAAGGGAGATGACATCTACTGCTCTCCCCTCATCCAGCCAACCAGTTATAACATCATAGAAGGCTACCACATTGGTCATGCATGATTTACCCTTGGTAAATCCATGTTGACCACTTCCAGTAACTTCCTGTTCTTCAACGTGTTTGGAGATGACATCCAGAACAAGTTGCTCCATAGCCTTCCCAGGTACAGAGGTGAGACTAACTGGTCTGTAGTTCCCTGGGTCTTGCTTCATGCTTTTTTTGAAGATTGGAGCAATGTCCGCCTTCCTCTAGTCCTCAGGCACCTCTCCTGTTCCCCATGACCTTCCAAAGATGATGGAGAATGGTCTAACAATAACATCTGCCAGCTCTCTCAGCACTCGCAGGTGCATCCCGTCAGGGCCCTGGAGGTCAATAAAATAGGCTATCAGCTGGATAAACTGGAGAATCTTCCAGTGGAGGAGTTGTCATTGAAAATTTCCTGATTCCAATTGCTAGGCTAGAACAGGAGCAAAGAGCCTACGACAGATGGAGTTTGCATCATATCTGGGGCTGATGGTCTATGAAAGAACAGTAGGACATACTATAATGTAAGAAATGTTATGGGACAGCTATTTTTTCATTCACTAAAAATTTGTAGTGATCTTCAACTCTAGCATATGAAATCATACCTCCAAGGAATAACAGAAAAAGTAACAGAGCCAACATCCATCTGAAGTTTTACCCTTTGCTGCTTCTTTATGAACAAGAAGTGTAAAAGAACAAATTTTGCGGTTTTTTAGGAGACTTTCAAACCAGAGCATAGTAAGGACATGATTTCTTAGAAACCCATGGAGTAGAGAGTTATACCTATTCTCTTCCATCCGTGAAAGCAATAGTCGTTTAATCATTTACTCTGTCCATTATTCTATTCAAGCAAGATTTATGTATGTTATGTTAGGTATACATCACAGCTGCAAAATCTTAACTTTCATGCAATGTATTGTGGCTCTGCATACATACACCACTAATCAGTCATCGTAAAGATTAAAAATATCAGTACCGAAGTCTCACACTTCCAATACTTGAATACTGCCATCTTGAATACTTTCACGGTTAACACCTTGCAATGCCTTAGTATCTAGGGGTTTGTGTCAACTATCAGGATTTCAGCATTCTAAAAAGAGAATATAAAAACAGGAAGAAAAAGGTTAAAAGAACAATAAAGTTTCTGTTGAACTGAATAAAATCAATATTATGTCAAATATCTTGATAATATACAACCCCCTTGCCATATACATGTTCAAACGTAGTATGTTGTCATTGCATGTAACACTAAAATGTTTTTGTACGTAATGAATAAACTGAGAGCATTAATAGTTCTTTTTTTGCTTAATGTTTGATACCCAGTAATATGGTAAAATAAATTTTAAGTATTTGGTAAAGAAGTGTCCAAGTTTTTGGATCAGTTTAAATTAGGAAACTTTTTCAAATAGTACGTGCAATGAAACCCAGTGTAATTTTTTTGACGTGTTTTGTTTTTTCTTAACTTTCCTTTACAGCAATCCTGTAGCTTTGAGTCAAAACTGGTAGGCAGCATGAGAAGTCATTTGAAAAGTCCCATCAGCCATCATAGGGGTTAGGCTTACAAAACACAGAAACATTGTTACGAATATGATCAACTGTTTGTAATGCAGAAAAGTTACATACACACATGTACACTGTAGGTACATACAGATGTGTGTATTTATATCACACATACAGAAGAAAGGCAAAAGAAAGGAACAGAAGGGAAGCAGCAGTTCTTAACAAGAGAAATGAAAAACACTGATCTCGTGAGAGTGTTCAGCTCTACCAGCCATGTTTATTGAGGTGTGAGTAGGGAAACCTTTAATATTAAATATAATCCTGAGGAACCGTACTTCTATTTCCTTGTAAAATTTTAAGAAAGCGTTTTCTTTTATCCCTAAATTTAGATGAATGCTAAAGCATACATCCCAATAGTGTTCTTAAACCATGTTTATTCAGCTGTTAACAAATGCCCTGCTCCCCAATACACTTATCCACAAAATTAAAGGTTTTCATTTAAGCTGTACAACTTCTCAAGTTAGCCACGTCAAGTGCTGTAGAAAAATGTCTTGTAGATCTGTGATGTTGTGCACATAAGAAGTTCCACTGAGGATACTTTCTGATGGAACACATCCTTGAGCACAAATATACCATCCAAAGAACATTACACTTGTGAAAACTCATGATTTAAAAATCACTATTAACTTACATCTACATCTTTCTTGAAAATGGATTTTTTAATTTTTTTTTTTTTTTTTTTTTACATGTGGAATGGGAAAAGATGTATAAGGCAAAGCAGAGGTAACAAAAGACAGTGTTTTCCCATGCCTTCTCTGCAGGTCTAAAAAATTCATTCTACTTGCAACATTATGCAATGACCACAATTATTATTGTCCTTTGTTTGATGTTTGTGCAAGCAATTTCATGAGCAGAGATGGAAATCAGAAGTTTGCCCAAAAAGCACAAGGAAGATACAAATTCACACTGTCTTGTAGAACAGGTGAGAAATGGAAAATAAAATAGTGCTAAGGAATATGAAAAAGAAGAATTATAAATTTTGTTTGAATTTATCATGGATACAGTTTAAAACTGTCCTGCAGTACTGATCATCTCTCATTTTGTTGACATATATTTCACCTATTGCAATAATCTAAGTGTCCAGTGCAGGCATACATTCTTAATCTATTTACGCATTGTAGCACAATAATATCAGTATCAAGTCCTTGTAAAAAAATCAGGATTCCATCATTAAATTAATTTCAGTTCTGTCAGAAATACATGTAACAGTACAGAAAAGATACACACAGCATTTAAATTTCCATTAGGAGCATTTATTCTAATTTCCCCAAACACCTATTATAAAAGGTGGCAAAGTCTGTAGCCTACATGCCACCTGCAGTGCTTCTAATAGAAAGACTAGAAAACAACAAAATGAATGCGAAGATTTGAAGGTTATCCCAGACAGCTCCAACTTCGGAAATTACAGTGGCAGATGCTTTGCCTATAATCTCTAGCATCATTGAACCACAGTTTTATTACTCATTTTGCTTCATTAAATGTAGCTTTTTCAGGCAATATGATGCATGACATTTTTCCTATCTAAATATAAATTTAAAAAACACTTTCCAAGCTGGAAACTATATATTTAATTTAAGAATCACATAAATAACAAGAAGTTCTTTGGGTACCTGGGCTTTCTGTGTTTTTTCTCTGAAGAGCTGTCTGTTCCAGTAATTACAAATAATTAGGCTGAACCCTCTGGGGATACCCTCACTGTTGTGCTATGCTCTTTACCTTGATTATGTCAATTTCTTAGGGGATATTCCCTTTAGAAAGAAAAGAACATTTAATTTGAATCATTTCCAGTGAACATGAACAACTCCTAATAGGAATTTTATCTAGCACTGAGGAAGCACAGGTAATCAAAATCATTGAGTAATTCTAGTGGTGCATTTTTGGGGAATATTGATGTTGCCTGCATTTAAATAGTTATATAGGCTACTAAGAACAGTTTCAAAAAATTAGATGTTTAAAATGTGTTTTTAAACATGAAGTTACTAGAGATACAATAAAAATTATACTGTACATATGTGTGTATACACAGCAGCTTAGTATATATTATTTACACATAATATGTCTATGCCTCTAAATGCATATATACCATAAGAATAATATATAATATAATATACATCTACATTGTCATGTATAACTACAGAACAGCATTTTTATGTTCTCATATGAGAATGTATATGTTCCTTAACAGTTAGTGCTATTAATTGGAAAAAGTCTGATGCTATGTAGGAATATATTTTTATGTCGTCCACTGGGATAACATGTGTTTTCTTTTTGCTCTTTTATTAATAACCGTAACATTTAATGTTGACATTTATAGTCCAAATGGTTGCAAATATTCATAAAAACATCAAATCTCCAAGTTTAAAAAGGGAACTATAAAACAAAAATTTACTCCCTCCTTGTGGATTTAGCCTGTAAACACTAATGCAGCAGTTACAAATCATCTATTAGAAAAACAAATGTAAAAATTGTTACTTGTTCCAATTAAGTAAGGAATGAAGTCTCTAGTTTGTAAGGCTTGTGTAACGATCATGAGATTTTCAGAGTATATTCTAAGACTTAAATAAAGGGAAAAACATTTGTATTCCAGCATAAGTAAATAAACAGAGTTTTTCTGTATTTTTCTTTTTGAAATTTTAATTATTCTTGTTTTTAAAATAAATGCAGAAGGAAATAAACACAGGCATTGATAGATTTGGAAAATAAATTATTTTCTCCACAACATCTTCAGGACTTTAACACTAGAAAACTTGCCAGAAGACCTAGCCTTCAAATCAGATTGGGCCCAATTACTGGGTTTGAAGATAAATTCGAGCGTTGCTGATCTATATCCAGATGTGCTGTGTTGCTGCTGTTACGTGTGCTGTGATGCTCTTAGCAATGATTCCTTTACTGCCACCAAAATAAAGTCAAATCTTTCATCTTTACTTTTCTGTGGGGATAGTCATTTTATTGCTACTGTTTGGAGAAGAATTGAGTAGAACTGAATATAATAATCATAGTAAATATAATAAGGAATAAAAACAATCTTATTTTTTTCTTTTTTTTTTCTTTCCTGTCTTTTCGTATAGATCGAGGATAGACCATTATTTTCATGTGGGAATTTCCATGTATGATGAGATTCTTTAAATATCATTGTTGTATACTTATTCTGAATTTTTTAGGTTTAGTAACTCAAGCTGTAGGGGTTTTGTGGAAATTACTTTGCCTGACAGCTGACAGTTAATACAACAGACATACATTGAAGGGCATTAAGGTGTTCAAAGCTTTAAAGCTTCCTAATACAACAGAATGGAGGATTGCAACTTTCCCAATATTTCAGCAATGCACCTTGCTTCCAGGAAAACTTAGACATGCAACAGTTATCTCTTCTTCAGTTCAAAGAGTTTCTTCCCAGAATGATGACTTCCTCAGTGTGAAAATTCCTCTAAGGAATTTAGGGTGGATGTTTTCTCTCTACAACTGAGTTTAATGTCTTTTACGTTCATAGGAGCAGTATAACATCATAATAGAATAGGCTGCAAATCCCCATTGTGCGTAATTCCAACATTATAATTTCAGTAGACATATTATGTTTGGCACTTGAATGATGGTTATTGCTAGACTGTGGAAAAACTGAAATGAAAGAGTAATAGAGGCAGCCTTTTTGGAAACTATATTATTCAGCCAAGTTTGACTTACAAGTTTTTTTACATTCTCTAGTTCTTCAGCCTACTCCAGGTTTCACAGTTTTTATTTCCATTGTTTGCCACAGAAATGGAAGCAAATTCCAGCTTTTATCTAGTCATGTCTATTAATACATCAGCAATTTTGGGGGGTTTTCTATATGAAATATCACTTCCTTCTCTCTGTCAGAAAACTGCTTTTTTCTTGAAGATCTATTTCTAGGTCCTTTTGTTAGAATATTTCCTTCTTTTTCTTAATGAAAACTTTTTAATTGTCACCTTCCTTCTTAATATGTAAAAGAAACATTATAGTTTTGAAAACCTGAAAATCACAGTGTCAATACATAAACATTTTAAGGTCTCTGGAATATTCATGTTTCATGCTGAAGCCAAACAAGGCCAGTCTTCAATTCTAGCCAGACATAGTAATGAAAACTTTACTCAAACAGCTTAAAAGAGTCTGAAGAGTCTAAAAAGTAATTATCTACAAAAATGTCCAAAAAATATTAGATCCAGAAAGATAGTTTTGTATTCATTAAAAAAGTGGAGATGAAACTTCATTTACATACAAACTTTCATATACATGAAAGTTCAGACTACAGGGAAAGGTGTGTATTCAGAATGGATATTGGGCTAATAGCTCAGCTCTTTCTTTTCTTTTGGGGACTGTGGATTCAAACTTCCTGAAGCAGAACTAAATCCAATGTATCCATGTGACTGTGCAAGTTCTAGAGCATCAGGAAACTGTAGAAAATTCACAATGCTACCTTATCCTCTACCTGTGTCTTTAAGAGGAAAATTTTTAATATGTAAGGATTCAAATTAGTGTCGGTCTCTAAAATGCATTTCACAAAAATATGTTATCCCATGCAAGAGGTCAATTTTAAATACATATTTATGAGGGAGAGTTTAGTGATACTACTAGCTGATTCAGTATACTATCTGCTGTGGATGCCAACACAGGTACCTTGTTTGGCATCGTAAATTCCTTTCCTACAGCTACGTGTACAATTCAAAGACATTAACTAATGACTGACTCATTGCTCACAACTCTTGCCTCTACTTTTTTTGAGATGAGAGTTGGTCCTTGGAGCTGGATCACATTAATTTAACTGAAAATCCTGTCTGTTGCTAAAATTGTTCTGTCCACATTCTCTGACCCTGACCAGTCATATACAACTAACGATGTTGATGGGTGCTTGTTTAATGTTTCCTTCGTCTAGTGTTGTTCCTTGCTTCTGTTCATCTTTATGAAATAACATTCTGTTATTCCAAAGTATTCATTTCCTTTTGTTTTAGTTTGTTTAGTAGTTGGGAACAGACCATTCTCACCCCAGCCCCACTCCATTAACATTATCAATATTTTGGGATATACTGAATTGTCTCAGGGTTATTCTATGCTGTCCACTAAAGACCATTAAATTTCCCTGAAACACATAGATTGCTACTGAATAGTATGCAGTACCCACATTTCCCCTCAGTTCATCCTATTGTTGTCCCTACCTGTATGCCTCCTACATACAGGAGTCAAGAAAGTGATGGAACTGAGTGAAGAAAATTAGCAGGAGAGTCCCTGGATTTTCTTATCAATCAGCTTTGAGTCTGCTTGTTACCACTCATGAAATATAAAGCAGCTTAAGAGATAATACGGGCCTAATCCATACAGATACTTTTTTCAGAGGGACATAAGATTCTAAGTACTTTTTGTGGACCTGAGCTTTGGATCCTATATTTGCAGGAAATCATTTTAGTACACTGTCTTTATTGTGGCTTAACCATAGTGGCCTGTTCATGGTGGAGTCTGTAGCATGAAACTGTGCTGCATCCTGACTTACTAAAATCTCGTTCATTCACGAAGCAGGAATAGTTGAAAAAGAACATCTGACTGATGCTCATTTTTTGCTTACTTGGAATAAGGACTTGAAATTCATCGTCCTATGTCAACAGGAAAACAAACAAAATAACAAACAAAAAATATAGCCAGTAATTTCTTTTGATTTATTCAGTAATTTGTTAATAAATTGAAACAGTTCCAACAGGAGATATTGAGAAAGTGCAACCTTTTGGTTTTGATTCAAAGAACTTCCATAATAAATGTTTCCTGTCATTTCTGTTTGTAGGTCCATGAACTCTCACTGTAATTTATCATGTGCTATGATAACAAAATGGAATTATTAGTTCAAAACAAGAGAGAAAAAAATTATACTAATAGATTTTTTAAAAAGTTACTGGATTGACTTTTAATAATAATTCATATAAGTTATTATGTGGTTCAGCTGTGCTGTAATGTAAATATTGGAGTGTTTCTTATTCTCATTTGGCATTTTTCTTAATCTGTATTAGAATGTATATTCATTAACTACATCAAAAATATGTATTTTTTTAAGTAATAGCAAGACAATAAACAAAAATTTGGCAATGTTATTTAGTGTAAATTTTTCCTTTTTACTTGACATGGATACCATTTTTGGCTATGTGAGAAAACATAATTATGTTTAAATACCTTACAGCTGGGAAGAGTGAAGTGTAAATTGTCATTTGCTAGTTTATCAATATTTTTTCGTCTTTCATGAAGAATGGATGGGGATTCTAAATATTCCCCAAGCCCATTAGACCTTTTGATCATCATCACCACTGCTTGCCATCTGCTTTGTCATATTTCTTGTCCAATCTTTTGGGCTTTGGGTGTAATATTATTGAACAGATGGGCATCAAATGGTATCATTGTGTTCTGATTGGTTAGCAGTTTCAGAGGTTACCGTAACATCTTATGGAAGTGATAGTCTCAAATACTGAAAAGTCTCTATAAATGCATGTAAAATGTGAGAGCATCTGCTTCATTAAAGTTATCAGGCCAAAGACCATTTCAGTTCAAAGGCAATAAAAAGTGACAGAGAAAAAGAGAAAAAGAACACAGACACACAAACCTGACAAGGAAGACAATAAAAAAGACTAAAACTCTTCAACCACTGACCGATGGGGTGTTAAGAAACTACAGGCACAGCTTTGGAGAGAGCCAGACTTGGCTTTGTAACTGGTAAGACTGGGGAAACAAGATGAACATGAGCATTATGAATATTTGAAGGGGAACTTATGAGTCTGGAGGTGGGCCATGAAGATGATCAGAGGGCTGAAGCACCTCTCCTATGAAGACAGGCTGAGAGAGTTGGGGTTGTTCAGCCTGGAGAAGAGAAAGCACCAGGGAGATCTTATAGCAGCCTTCCAGTATCTGAAAGGGGCCTACAAGAAAGCTGGAGAGGGACTTTTTACAAGGACGTGTAGTGATAGGACAAGGGGTAATGGCTTTAAACTGAAAAAGGGTAGATTTAGATTAGATAAAAGGAAGAAATTCTTTACTGTGAGGGTAGTGAGGCACTGGAACGGATTGCCCAGAGAAGTTGTGGATGCCACATCCCTGGAGGTGATCAAGGCCAGGCTGGATGGGGTTTTGAGCAACCTGGTCTAGTGGTAGGTGTTCCTTCCCATGGTAGGGGAGTTGGAACTAGATAATCTTTAAGGGTCTCTTCCAACCCAAACCATTCTATGATTCTATGACTATACAAAATACACTAAAGAATGATTAGGGGGAGGGTCAAAGGTGGCCACTCTCTATCATCTTCAAAAGGTCAAGGAGAACAGGAGAGGTGCCTGAAGACTGGAGGAAAGCCAGTCTCACTCCAGTCTTCAAAAAGGGCAAGAAAGAGGACCCAGGAAACCCCAGGCCAGTCAGCCTCACCTCCATCCCTGGATAACTGATGGAACACATCATCCTGGATGTCATGTCTAAGCATGTGGAGGAAAAGAATGTTATCGGGAGTGGTCAGCATGGATTTACCAAGGGGAAATCATGCTTCACCAATCTGATAACCTTATATGGTGGAATATCTGGCTGGGTGGATGAGGGGACAGCAGTGGACTCTGTCTACCTTAACTTCAACAAGGCTTTTGACACTGTCTCCCACAGCATCCTCATAGGCAAGCTCAGGAAGAGAGGGTTAGACGAATGGACAGTGAGGTGGATGGAGAACTGGGTGAATGGCAGAGCTCAGAGGGTTGTGATCAGCAGCACAGAGTCTAGTTGGAGACCTGCAACTAGTGGCGTTCCTCAGGGGTCAATACTGGGTCCAGTCTAGTTCAACATAATCATCAATGACCTGGATGAGAGGACAGAGTGTACCCTCTGCAAGTTTGCAGATGTCACAAAACTGGGAAGAGTGATTGACACACCAGAAGGCTGTGCTGCCATTCAGCAAGACCTGGACAGGCTGGAGAGCTGGGCAGAGAGAAACCTCATGAAGTTCAACAAGGGCAAGTGTAGTGTCCTTCGCCTAGGGAGGAATAACCCCATGAACCAGTACGGCTTAGGGGTTGACCTGCTGGAAAGCAGCTCTGTGGACAAGGACCTAGGAGTCCTGGTGGACAACAGGCTGACCATGAGGCAGCAATGTGCCCTTGTGACCAAGAAAGCCAATGGCATCCTGGGCTGCATAAAAAAGAGTGTGGTCAGCAGGTCGCGGGAGGTTTTCCTCCCCCTCTACTCTGCCCTGGTGAGGCCGTACCTGGAGTCCTGTGTCCAGTTCTGGGCTCCCCAGTTCAAGAAAGACAAGGAACTGCTAGAGAGAGTCCAGTGAAGGGCTACAAAGATGATTAGGGGGCTGGAACATCTTTCTTATGAGGAAAGGCTGAGGGACTTGGGTCTTTTTAGTCTGGAGAAGAGAAGGCTCAGAGGGGATCTCATCAATGCTTAAAACTATCTAAAGGGTGTGTGTCAAGAGGATGGGGCCGGACTCTTTTCAGTGGTGCCCATCAACAAGACAAGGGGCAATGGGCACAAGCTGGAACACAGGAAATTCCATCTCAACATGATGAAAAACTTCTTTGCTTTGAGAGTGACAGAGCACTGGAACAGGCTGTCCAAAGAGGTTGTGGAGTCCCCTTCTCTGAAGATAATCAAAACCTGTCTGGATGTGTTTCTGTGTGACCTGCTCTAGGTGAACCTGCTTTGGCAGGGGGGTGGACTAGATGATCTTCAAAGGTCCCTTCTAACCCATACCATGCTGTGATTCTGTGAAAAGCAGAGATGGGGAGAGAAAAAGAGGATCACAGAATCATGGAATCATGGAATTTTCAGAGTTGGAAGAGACCTCTAGAGATCACCTAGTCCAACTCCCCTGCTAAAACAGGAATGCCTACAGCACATCACGCAGGACTGCATCCAGGTGGGTCTTGAAAATCGCCAGAGAAGGGGACTCCACAACCTTCCTGGGCAGCCTGGTCCAGTGCTCTGGCACCCTCATCGTAAAGAAGTTTTTTCTTAAGTTTGAGTGGAACTTCCTGTGTTCCAACTCGTGCCCATTGCCCCTCGTCCTGTCACTGGGAACCCCTGAAAAGAGTCTGTCTCCATCCTCCTTCAACCCACCCTTTAGATACTTAGAAGCAATAACATGGTCTCCCCTCAGCCTTCTCTTCTCCAGGCTAGAGTCCCAGCTCTCTCAGCCTTTCCTCATAAGGGAGGTGCTCCAATCCCCCAATTATCTTTGTTGCCCTATGCTGAACTCTCTCCAGTAGTTCCCTGTCCCACTTGAGCTGGGGAGCCCAGAAATGGACACAGGACTCCAGATGTGGCCTCACCAGTGCTGAGCAGAGGGGGAGAATGACCTCCCTCGACCTGCTGGCCACACTCTTGCCTATGCAGCCCCGGATGCCATTGGCCTTCCTGGCGACAAGGGCACATTGCTGGCTCATGGACAATTTACTATCTACCAGGACCCTCAGATCCTTCTCCTCAGAACTGCTTTCCAGCAGGTCCACCCCTAACCTATAGTGGTGCCTAGCATTCTTCCTCCCCAGGTGCAGGACCCTACACTGTCCAGCTCTCCAGCCTGTCTAGGTCACACTGGCTGGCAGCACAGCCCTCTGGAGTGTCAGTCACCCCTCCCAGTTTGGTATCATCTGCAAATTTGCTGAGGATACACTCTGTGCCCTCATCCAGGTCATTGATGAATAGATCGAACAAGATTGGACCGCATATTGACCCCTGGGGGACACCACTGGTTCCAGGCCTCCAACTTGATGCTACTCCATTAATCTCAACCCTCTGAGTTCTGGGAAACAGAATGGGGAACAGGATGGGAAACAGAAGGAAGGATAAAGGTGGATGTTGCGTGTAAGCAGGGTGCTTGCTGGTCAGTATGATTACTTAACTGAGCCCTGAATCTGATCACCACAGTCTATCTTACCTTTTGATTAAATCCTTAATGATTTTTCTGTCAGTCACTGAGGGGAGCTGCTCTGGAGCCAGCCCGACCCACAGTGGAGCCGCAAATCTCAGCACACAGGTGGTTTTCCTGAGGTAGGGGCAGCGGAGAGACCTGATGGGAGCCGGCAGCTCTTGTGGGAGGCGCTGACAAGGCCTGGGCATTGCCAGAGCAACCGTGACCCCCCATACCTATAAAAAGCAGCCTATCCATTTTCACCAGAGGTGCTGCTAAGGTCAGAAAGGCCTACCTCACATATCACAACTGCCTCCACGAGGAAGAAAAGATGGGTGACTCCCTTCTGAGGGGAACGGAAGGTCTAATATGTTGGTCAGTCTCCCCTCTTAGGGAAGTCTACTGTCTCTGTGGGTCCTGCGTTAAGGACATCACTAGGAAACTGCCTAGCCTGGTATGGCCCTCAGACTATTACCCATTACTGCTCCTCCGTGTGGGTGGCAATGAAGCCGTACCGCATAGTCCAAGGGAAATCAAAAGAGACTTCAGGGCATTGGGATGGTTGGTAAGGGAATCTGGATGGAGAACAGGTTATTTTTTCCTCTCTCCTTCCAGTTGCAGGCAGTGACACTGGAAGAAACAGACAGGTCCAGTCTATTAATTCATGGCTCCGTGACTGTTGTCACTGACACAGTTTTGGGTTTTTTGATAACAGGGTGGCCTACATAGCACCAGGCTTGCTGGTGTCAGATGGGATTCATCTTTCAGAAAGGGGGAAGAGGGTCTTTGCTGACAAACTAGTAGGGCTCATTGACAGAGCTTTAAACTAGCCTTGAAGGCAAAAGGGGATAATATCAAACTTGCCAGTGGCAAGCTGTGGGATGACATGTCAAGGTTAAAGGGATGAGATGCTAGTGAGGGCCCTCAACTTCTTGCTCTGAGAAGCACTGGCTACACTGCAGCACACTTGAAGTCTTACAGAGATGAACCAGGGTGTCCTGAGGTAATCGGAGCCAAAAGGTGAAACACCAGTGAAATACCTCAAAGGAATTAAGGCGTGTTCCTCTAAGGTTACATGGTCAACAGCCCAGCTGAAGTGCCTCTACACCAATGCACAGAGCATGCGCAAAAAACAGGAGGAGTTGGAAGCCACCATGCTACTAGAAAACTATGACCTGGTTGCCATTACTGAAACTTGGTGGGACAAATCCCATGACTGGAGTGCAGCTACAAATGGCCACAGGCTGTTCAGAAGGGACAGGCGAGGAAGGAGGGGCAGAGGCATTGCTCTCTACATCAAGGAATATATAGAGTGTACAGAGCTGTAGAGCTGTCTCTGTAGAATAGCCATGAGCAGGTTGAAAGCTTATTGGTAAGAATTAGAGACCGAGACAACAAAGGGAACCTTGTGGTTGGTGTATATACAGGCTGCCTCATCAGAGGGAGCCTATTGACAAAGCTTTCTTACTCCAGCTACAGGAGATATAGTGCTCATAGGCTGTCATCCTGCTGGGGCACTTCAACCACACTGACATCTGCTGGAAGAGTAGTACGGTGATCTGTAGGCAATCAAGGAGACTCCTTGAGTGCACTGAGGATAACTTCTTAAGCCAGGTAATAGCCCTACCAGAAGGGATGCGATACTGGACCTGCTGGTCACCAACACAACCAAGCTCATCAGTGACGTCAAGATTGGAGGCAGCCTGGGCTGCAGTGGTCATGCACTGTCGGAGTTCACAGTCCTGAAAGATATGGGTCAGGCAAAGAGTAAAGTCAGGCCCCTGAATTTTAGGAAAGCAAACTTCCAGCTCTTCAAGGAGTTAGTCAATAGGACCCCCTGGGAAACTGCCCTCAGGGACAAGGGAGCAGAACCGAGTTGGCAGATCTTTAAGGAAACTTTCCACAGAGCACAAAAGCTGTCGATCCCCATGTGTAAGGAATCAGGAAAGGAAGGATCAGTATGGCTGAGTTGAGACCTGCTGATCAAACTAAAGGGCAAGAAAGAAATGCATAGGCAGCTGAAGCAGGGAGAGGTATCCTGGGAAAAGTATAGGGATGCTGCCCTGTTTTGCAGGGATAGGGTCAGGAAGGCCAAGGCATCACTGGAGCTGAACTTGGCAAGGGACATAAAGAATAATAAGAGCTTCTACAGGTATGGCAGCCAGAAAAGGAAGGTCAGAGAAAGTGTAGCCCCCATGATGAGCAAGACTGGCAAAATGGTAACAATGGATGAGGAGAAGGCTGACATACTCAACAACGTTTTTGTCTCAGTCTTCACTGGCAACCTCTCCCCACACCTCTTGAGTGGATGGATTGTGAGATGGGGACTGGGGGAGCAAAGTCTCTCCCACTGCAAAAGATCAGGTTCGTGACCACCTGAGGAACGTGAACATACAGAAGTCTATGGGACTTGATGAGAGGCAGCCCAGAGTTTTGAAGCAATTGACTGATGTAGTCGCCAAGCCACTCCCTGATATTTGAAAAGTCATGACAGTCAGGTGAAGTCCCTGGGAACTGGAAAAAAAGAAACATTGCAGCCCTTTTTAAAAAGGATAGAAAGAAGGACCCTGGGAACTACTGCCCTGTCAGCCTCACCTCTGTGCCTGGGAAGATCATGGAACAGATCCTCCTAGAAGCTATGTTAAGGCACATGGAAGACAGGGAAATGATTTGAGACAGCCAGCATGGCTTCACCAAGGGCAAGTCCTGTCTGACCAACCTAGTGGCCTTCTGTGATGGAGTGAGTACATCAGAGGGTGAGGGAAGAGCTACAGATGTCATCTATCCAGACTTCTGTAAGACCTTTGACACAATTCCCCACAATACCTTTCTCTCTAAATTGGAGAAATACAGATTTGATGGGTGGACTGTTTGGTGGATGAATAATTGGTTGGATGGTTACTAATCCAGAGGGTATTGCTCAACAGCTCAATGTCCAGATGGAGACTGGTGACAGACCCTCAGGGATCTGTACTGGGACCAGTACTATTCAATACCTTCATCAATGACACAGACAATGGAATCGAGCACACCCTCAGCAAGTTTGCAGATGACACCAAACTGAGTGGTGTGGTTGCCAAGATGAGGCACAGGATGCCATCCAGAGGGACCTGGACAAGCTCAAGAAGTGGGCCCATGTGAACCTTATGAGGTTCAACAAGGCCAAATGGAAGGTCCTGTACATGGGTCAGGGCAATCCCAAGCACAAATACAGGCTGGGGGAGAGCAGCCCTGCCGTGAAGGACTTGGGGTCACTGGTGGATAAAAAGCTGGACATTACCCAGCAATGTGTGCTTGCGGCCCAGAAAGCCAACCTTATCTTGGGCTGCATCAAAAGAAAAATGGTCAGCAGGTCCAGGGAGACGATTCTGCCCCTCTACTCTGCTCTGTTGAGACCTCACCTGGAGTGCCGTGTCCAGCTCTGGAGCGCTCAACACGGGAAAGACATGGGCCTGTTGGAGGGAGTCCAGAGGAGGGCCATGAAGATGATCAGAGGGCTGGAGCACCTCGCCTATGAAGACAAGCTGAGAGAGTTGGGGTTGTTCCGCCTGGAGAAGAGAAGGCTCAGGGAAGAACTTATAGAGGCATTTCAGTACTTAACAGGGGCTTATAAGAAAGATGGGGACAAACTGTTTAGCAAGGCCTGTTGTGATAGGACAAAGGGTAATGGTTTTAAACTAAAGGAGGGTAGATTTAGACTAGATATAAGGAAGAAATTTTTTATAATGAGGGTGATGAAACACTGGAACAGAGAGGCGGTAGATGCCTCATCCTTGGCAACATTCAATGTTGGGTTTGATGGGGCTCTGAGCAACCTGATCTAGTGAAGATGTCCCTGCTCGCTGCAGGGGGAGGTTGTACTAGATGAGCTTTAAAGGTCCCTTCCAACCTAAACTATCCTATGATTCTATGATCTTATGATCCTATGATTCTAATTTCACTCCCTATTGCATGGTTGACTGCTTCAAGGCCTAGGTGACAGCAAGTGGAGGAACCAACATAATTGAAAACAAGAGCCAGCAGCTGGAGTGGAATGTTGAGCCAGAGGGACTGTGAGTCTGTGGTGTCTGTCACTGGATGGACTTGGGTGCAAGAGAGGTCTCGGTGCCTGTACCTGGAGAAGGGGGCTGAGTGTCACAGGGCTGATAGGTGTATGTGCCAACAATTCTAAGGGCCAGTAATCAGAGAGACCTCAGTATGCTTACATTTACTGATCACATATTTTAAAGATTTACTGCTGCTCAGCTGCTGTTAAAAAGATTTCTTTATACAGATAATGTCTAGAATCTAATTCTGAATTGTGCCAGCTGGACTTTCAGCTTCGTTCACAATGCACCAAATGAAATCCAGTGCTGTGATTTCTACATTTTAAGGCATAACGGCAAAGTAATTTTAAAAAAACTTTTTTTTTTCTCACTCTTACGTAAACAAAACCTTAAGTTCAGATCTAAAATAAATTTTAATTGAATTTTCATCTAGAGCATCCCTAAAATATGATACTAAAATGCCAAAGAACTTTCAAAATATGATTTTTTTATTAAATTAAATCTTGTTGCTCATTTTCCATATTATTATTCCCTAATAAGGGATATCACTTCAGAGGTTTTTTTGTATAAAAACTTTAATTCAAACTTATGATATCCTCACAGCTGGTACAACTGTCCTTCATCACTATTATTTTGAAATAAAAGAGGTGGCATTCTTCCTGGAAAAAAAGATGTAACAATTTCCCTTGGAGGGAAAAATAGTTTCAGGAAGGTATAGTGTCTGAGAAGCAATGTTTTTGCACAGTGGGGTTGCTATCAGCAGTCACAATCTTTTTATAAGAGTGCGAAGGACAAGAGAAGCAACTAACACACACTGTATTTATTGCAATAGTTAGCTCAACAGGGATGGAGAAAGGTCCAGAAACTCTGCTCAAGATTGTGCAGGGCTGGGCAAAGGCCATGTCAAAGTGACTCAGAGCACAGGCTCCAGGGAAAAATCTACCTTGGTATGTCAAAAGACTTGACCCAGACAGAGCTCCCGATGGAGGATGCCATTGCAGATCTTGAGAGCTAGGAGCTGAGTGGCTTTACCTGGGGGAGGTGTGCTCTGGTCAAGGTGCTAAAATGCCATGTGAAGCAGCTGTAGGAGGTGGTAAGCAAACGGTTCACCATCAGGGGGCACAAAAAAAATTAATAGGGTCTTCACAGAGAGTCTGCAGAGGAAGAAGCCTGAGTCTTGTAGTATAAGGAAGGAGGAATGGACAAAAAATATACCCTAAGATATCAGTGGATGCAGACTCCTGAAGTGAGGGTGTCTGGAAACTTATGATTTCTGGCAGCAGAATGAAGGATCCTTCTCCAGTTGTAGCTCTTCAGGACTGGTATAGTGCAGTGGAAACAGGTGATGGCAAACAAGAGTTGTCCTGTAAGGCATCAGAGTGAGAAAAGCCTCAACCAACTGTCTGCACAAAGAGGAAAAGCCAGGTGAAAGTTACTAAAGGCTCCCTCCTACAGGGAACGAAGCAAACTGCCCACCAATCTGACTTGCGTGTTTTGGGAGAACTGATGCTTATGAGTAGCCCAGAACTAGCATGTTGCAGAAAGACTTAAGGTCCATACAGCTCTTGGAGCATTACCCCTTGCTGCTTACCCATGATGGGCACCAACGACACTGTCAGAGCAGACATAGAGTGTACAAGAGTGATTTCAAAGCTTTTGAGGTGAGATTGAAAAGTGTGGGAGCTCAGGTGATATGCCTCATCAATCATACTGTAGCAGGGGAAAGGAGGAGTTAATGCATGCAGTGGATTAACACTTCAAGCATGCCTAACATCTCAGACTTGGTTTTGACTTCCAGATCTGTTTAATATCTTTAACAATGACCTGGATGAGGGAATTGAGTGCACCCTCAGTAAGTTTGCAGATGACACCAAGTTGGGCTGGAGTGTCAACCTCCTTGAGGGTAGAATGGCCCTACAGAGGGATCTGGACAGGCTGGATCGATACACCAAGGCTAATGGTCTGACGTTTAACAAGGCCACGTGCCAGGTCCTGCACTTAGATCACAACAACCTTATACAACACTACAGACTTGAGGAAAAGCAGCTGGACAGATGCCTGACAGAAAAGGACCAGAATATGAGCCAGCAGTGTGCCCAGGTGGTCAAGAAGGCCAATAGCATCCTGGCTTGTATCAGAAACAGTGTGGCCAGCAAGACTAGGGAAGTGATTGTCCCCCTGTACTCAGCAGTGGTAGGGCCGCACCTTGAATGTTGTGTTCAGTTTTGGGCTCCTCACTCCAAGAAAGACATTGAGGTGCTGGAATGTGTCCAGAGAAGGGCAATAAAGCTGGTGAAGGGCCTAGAACACAAGTCTTATGAGGAGTGGCTGAGGGAACTGGGGTTATTTAGACTGGATAAAGGAGGCTCAGAGGAGACTTTATCACTCTCTACAACTACCTGAGAAAAGTTTGTAGAGAGGTGGGGGTCAATCTCTTCTCCGAAGTAACAAATGATTGGATGAGAGGAAATGGTCTCAAGTTGCACCAGGGGAGGTTTAGATTGGATATTAGGAAAAATTTCTTCACAGAAAATGTTATCAAGCATTGGAACAGGCTGCCCAGGGAAGTTGCTGAGTCACGATCCCTGGAGATATTTAAAAGATATGCTGCTTAGGGACATGGTTTAGTGGCAGATTGAACAGTGTTAGGTTTAGTTAGACTTGATGATCTTAAGGGTCTTCTCCAACCTAAATGATTCTATGATTCTATAAATAGGGGGTCCCTGTCTGAGGAACAAGGACTGCTGGGAGGGGACCATTGCATCTGACAAGGTGAGACAAGTATATTTGGAAAAAGACTTGCTATCATAGTGAAGAGAACTTTAAATAAGTTACATTGACTAATGGTTATCATAGCCTAAGTGGAGTGAAGGCATGCCAGGCAATGAAGAAGTACCTAGGGAACACTGTGATGGACAAGGTCCTCACATTCCCTTTTAAGATCCACACAATGGGTAGTTCAGTGCAAGTATCTATGTATATCTACCTGGACTTATGACAAGCGTTTGACACTGTCCCACATGATACCTTTATCTCTAAACTGGAGAGACATGGATTTGAAGGACGGACCACTCAGTGGATAAGGAACAGACTGGATGGCCACACTCAAAGAGGTTGTGGTCAATGGCTTAATGTCCAAGTGGAAGCCAGTGACGAGTGGCATTCCTCAGGGGTCAGTACTGGGACCAGTGATGTTTAACATCTTTGTTGATGACATGGACAGTGGAATTGAGTGGACCCTCAGCAAGTTTGCCAATGACACCAACCTGTGTGGCGCGGTTGACATGCTGGAGGGAAGGAATATCATCCAGAGGGACCTGGACAGGCTTGAGAGGTAGGCCCATGTTAACCTCAGGAAGTTCAACAAGGACAAGTGCAAGGTCCTGCACCTCAGTCAGGGCAATCCCAAGCACAAATACAGACTGGGCACAGAATGCATCGAGAGCAGCCCTGCAGAGAAGGACTTGGGGGTGTTGATAGATGAGAGACTCAACATGAGCTGGCAATGCGCACTCGCAGCCCAGAAAGCCGATCTTATCCTGGGCTGCATCAAAAGAAACGTGGCCAGCAGGTTGAGGGAGGTGATTCTACCCCACTACTTTGCTCTCATGAGACCCCACCTGGCGTATTGCATCCAGCTTTGGAGTCCTCAGCACAAGAAGGACATGGACCTGTTGGAGGGAGTCCAGAGGAGGACCACGAAGATGATCAGAGGGCTGGAGCAACTCTGCTCTAAGGACAGGCTGAGACAGTTGGGGTTGTTCATCCTGGAGAAGAGAAGGCTCTGGGGAGACCTTATAGCGGCCTTCCAGTACTTAAAGGGGCCTCCAAGAAAGCTGGAGAGGGACTTTTTACAAGGACATGTAGTGATAGGACAAGGGGTAATGGCTTTAGACTGAAAGAGGGTAGATTTAGATTAGATATCAGGAAGACATTTTTCACTGTGAGGGTGGTGAGACACTGGAACAGGTTGCCCAGGGAATTTGTGGAGGTCCCATCCCTGGAAGTGTTCAAGGCCAGGTTAGACAGGGCTTTGAGCAAACCGGTCTAGTGGTAGGTGTCCCTGCCCATGGCAGGGAAGTTGGAACTAGATGATCTTTAAGGTCCCTTCCAACCTTACCCATGCTATGATTCTATGAATCTATGACATACATGCAACACAGGAAACAAACTGTGAATTAGAAATCCATGCACTGTTGTAGAACTATGCCCTCTTTGAGACTAGAGGGACATGGTGGACTTCTCTGGATGTCTGTAGTGTGACAGTGGGTGAATATAGTCTCCTCAGGAAAGACCAGCTTGGGCAGTTGAGCAGGAGGAGGTGTATTCAGTGTGAAACAGTGGCTGGAGTGCAAGCAGCTTTGCACTGGGACAAGTGATGAGACATTCAAGACCCTGGCTGTAAGGATCCTAGGACCGACAAACAAGGGCAACTAAGTAATGAACAGCTAGTATCAACTGCCTAATCTAGGGTGGAATTCACTTCACTAAACTATTGATGTATAAAAGGTAGGTATCTCCTGAGCTAGTCCATCTAGTTTTTAGTTTTCAGATTTCCTTATTCTTGCTTGTATTAATGCTTGGTTAGACTGAAAGCTAAGAAGTCATATACTGGCTATTAAAAAGGCAACTTTTCTTTAACATTGGTTATTTTGAAGCTGTCAAGTCATTATTGTCATGTCTCCAGAGATATGATCAAGACGTGATTCACCTCATCAAAAAGGGCTTACTTCTAAACCAAGTTGGATAAATGGACTATGCTTCTCTTCATTTATATCAAGAAGAGTCTAAATTATTATGTTAGCTGTAGACATGTGTATTGTAGATACCTACACTATAATGAGATCAGTCTCACCTACACTGTTCCCCTAAATTCATGAACAGCAAGTGACACGCAAAATGGGTGGATACAATAATCAGTCCATTGAGGTCCATGGCAAATAAAATACAAAAATAAAATAAAAATAAAGCATCGTCCATGTATAGACTAAAGGAGATGGAGGTTGTCAGACAAATAAAAAGGCATGTTACTGAGGTATGACCTGTTCAGCATCCAATTATAGAAATCTGCTTCATATATAAAGCTGACTAAGAGAAAAGCCTCAAGCAAATAAATGTATGGCATTTTTTTTTTTGTTTTCATTCTTCTGTTGTTATAAAAGCATGAAAAGCAGAAGAAAAAAAAGCAAACTAGACACTTGTATGTGAAGACAATTCTTTTATACATACTCTGAAATATAACACCACTAGTATTCAGAAGATATATATATTCTCAAGGAAAAGCAGCTCTCAGGAAAAGCAGCTGAAAATACAGATATCAGTCCATGCAGTGGAGAAGACTAAGAACAATTCCGACTGAACCTTTATTATTAACCCTGATTGTCCAGGACATAAAAGTGCTAAGTGAGATATTTTCATCTTTCTGAAGGGTATTAATTTTCCAGACTATCTAACATTTACCTGAGAGGATAATGAGGTAGCAGCATAACTAAGTAAATCAAATTAAATGCTTATTGATGAGAAACAAAGAATAAATCTGGTTTTCAAAGTAAGAGCTAATACTTCCTCCCGTTTTCCTTGTCAAGAAAAAAAGTGTTCAAACCTAAGACTTAAAATGTATTTAAAGTAAGAAAACTCCTCTACCATCACTTTTGTGATTTTAGTGAACAAATTGAAATCAAATTAGCATTCTCTCAGGGGGAACAAAACCCCTTTTTTCTTTCTTTTTCAAAGGCCTATGTGATTTACGTATCTCTCTTCAATGTATGTAATGGTATTCTGTCAGGTGGTAGAGATAAATTTATTCTACTATCCAAGAAAACCCCAAAATTCTCATCCCTGAACACCTGGAAGAAAAATGTAGACTTTTCTAGAGTTCTAGAATCTTTGTATTGCTTGCCTGTCTTTCCAGGTACAAAACTTATTATTTTTGTGCTTTTAATCTGTTTTTCCTGACATTTCAGAAATGTATGGGATGATCCTTAAGATCAGGTTGTATTACATATCAAGAACATACTTTAAGATATCTGGTTAGCAATTGCTCCGAGAAAAAGATGTAAGTCCAGATTTGTTAGATACTTTCCCTCAAAGTAGATCTCTGCACTTAGTCATAATTCATCTGCCCCTGAAGAAAAACATTGATTCCCAACGTTTATACAGTGGAAGGAATTAAAAACAAATATGCTCTCATCATTGATATCTTATTAGATCATTAAAGCAACAGCAGCAGGGAGAGATGTCCCTACAGCAGATAGCAATTCAGCACACTCAAACCTACGTACCCATCTCCATTTCACATCTTCGTTGCAACTGTCACTATGTCACTGCTCTCTTTTAAAAAGATCTCAGAGCTGTACTCTCTCTCTGCCTACCAAGACCTCTGTTCAAAACTAGTTCAGGGGGAAAAAAAAAAGGTACTCTATAGAGACAGAAAAAATAAGTCTCTTCCAAGCTGCACTGGATGTAGAAGCAGAGTTTCCTATACCTGTATGTTATTGTCAGAAGAGCCGCTACCTCTGTCCCAGAGGGCAGCTGGGAAGCATGGCCAGCTGTGGAGTCAGTGCAACATGCAAAATGTTCCTTCTGGCACATGGCAAACTGGGAACATGGGAGAGGAAGCAAAAGGATAGAGGTGGAAAGAAGCTGGGGTAATCGGATTTGAATGAATGTTCTGATTAATCCTTGCCATAGTGGTGTTGTTTTCCTAGCATTGTAAGTCTTCCTTTTTCCTTCTGTGGTTTTTGTTGTGTTTTATTTTTTGTGGGTTTTTTTCACCTCTGCAGAAGTACTCTCATGTGTGAATTTATATGGCCTTTTATGAATGTATATTCTAGTATAATTCAATTTTATGAACATTTGGAGGCAAGACAAAAGTAATCCAATAAATTGAAAAACGCAGAACATTTTAGAGAATATTCATTGATATGTACATCTTTATTTGTAGCACTCATTTTTGTGCTGACACTTGTTTCAGTTTAACTAAACACTTTGCTGGCAATATCTGCTTGAAAACATAGCAGGTATTCAATCTTATCTTCTTTAAAATAATAATCTGTACAGAGAGCCCAGAGCTTTGTATTATTTGTCTCTCATACTTTTTTATCTTGAAACATAATGACACATTTGGTGCTTCACATGGTCACTGGTGTTACTGCTTGTGCTCTGAACTCTTCCAAGAACGTTGCGTAACAGCCAACAAAAAGACATTTTTGTCAAACAAATTTGGAGAAAGTGTTTGTTATAGTCCTTGAAAACAGGATGATTAATTAAAATATCTCTGCTTTGGATTACTGCAGAGGATTTAAAAACCTGTGTCTATTGTTCAGAGTGTAATCTTTTAGTAATGCATTTGGGGTTTTTTAAAAGAATGTTACTCCTCTCGTTGTTTTTCGTTGAGTTTTTTGGTTTTGGTTTTGCTTTTTTTTTTTTTAAATTCATCTGATTTTGATTGTGTATTTACAGGCTTTTATAAAGCACATGCAATTATATGCCTGTTTAAGTACTGTGTTAAGGAAAAGGAGTGAGTTCTGCCCAAAGGAATGAACGATTTGTCCCCCTGATTTATGATTGTTTTATATTCCAGGAAAAATCCAGATATGGTACCTTTTGGTCTTTTTCCTCTCTTACAGGGAAAAAATGATCCTTGTGATTAATTAACCCTATTGTGTCAGAATCTGTCTTTACGTAAATGAAACAAACTGAGTTTAATCAAAATAACACTGCCACAGTATTTTCTTACTGCAGTATCTTGTAAACAGCAGCTTTAGGACTGCTTGAATCTCTGGATTTATTTCAAATAGAATAATCTAAAATTGTATGACACAAGATGTTATTGAAAATGTTTGTAGTATTTCTGCCAGTCCACTAAATCTATACTATTTTTTCCTTTTTTCTTTTTTAATCTGTTCCTACCCAGCTAGACATTTAAGCATATGCTTCAAGCTTCAAGCATGTAGGTAAATCTCACATAAATGTGTTCAGCTAATCTATTGAATTATACATATTCTTAAGAGTTTGACTGAAACATAATAATTTTTTTCCACATTTTCCCAGGTTTAATGGAAAAATAAATCTAGTTTGATTTTTCTATGCCACTGTTCATAAAGTTTCACCCAAATGCCCTAAAATAAACACAGTATTTAGTTATTAAAATAGTCTTTCATTTATGAGGGGAGTAAACTTTGTGCCACAGGAAGAAAGCGTAAGAAACCTAAATATCTTTATCTGGTTTCAGTGTTGGAGTCTTTCACAAAGGCAAGAAATTTTTATTATGTAAGACCTACCTGGATTATGATACCAATGCCTATGTTATCCTTTCAGGTAAAGGATGCTTCCATATGGAAAAAGGATGGACACTTTTCTCAAAGTCTCTTCTGAGTTGCATCTGAAGAAAAAGTATTTTCCCAACCCAAAATATATGTCCTAGTTAAAGCTTGAGCTGGTGGGCATGATAGGTTAGCCAGTGGTCAGAGAGGATTCTGTGTACTGCTAAGGAAACAGATCTGCTCCTCTCGTGTCTCCCATTATATAAGCTACATTTGAGGTTCAGAAGGAAGAGCTGGAAGAGGTGAAAACTTACTGTGTCAGTCCTCATCTCCGAAGGGAGAAGACAGGATGGGAGAAAATCACCCTGAAACACATCACTTCAGATTTGCTTGTAGTCATTCTCTTGCACAGATCTGCAAATATTAAGGACAAGACTTACTATCTTGATCTGCTCAAAAGTAAATAAGAAATATAGGAACAACTGTCTTATACCATCAAAAATTTCATTGCCAGAAAGAACCACCGTGAACATTCAACTCTGGTGCTTCCTTTTGAAGTTCATATCATGCATAAAATTTATCCGAAAGACTTGATTAAAGCATTATACTTTTAAAGACAGCTAAGCTAATTTTAAAGACTGCAAGCACTGGTTACTCTATTGCCTCCTGTGGAAACTTTTCCAGTGTTTAATTACCATCACAGCTAGGAAAATGCACCTTATTTCAAGGTTGATTTTTTTTGATTCCAGCTTCCAGTCATTGACTCTTCCACTTCTGCTTATGTTGGCAATGCTCTACCACACTGGTATCACATCACTTTTCTGTCTAAGAAGAGTAAGCAATTCTCAATGTGCTTTTGGTAAAAGGAGTATTTTAAGTATTTAGGCTCCACATTGTAACGTTTATTTCCTGGCTTTGAATGATTTGCTTAATTAATGTGAAACCCTACACCACAAAATGCTCTCTGCCATCTCCATGCTGTTGTTACTGTTAGCCTTGACATTGGGTATAAATATTAAAAACGAAAGTGGCATTGATCCATAGGGGAATTCTATGTGAAAAAGCATTTAATGAACAAGAAGCATCCATCCTGCCTGTTTTGAACTGGCTAGTCAGAAGTAACCTGAATAAGCCTAGCAGGGGTCCTTCTGTCCCTGCTAGGTTATGTTGTAATGTTAACATAAAAACTTTTGATGTATGATGGAAATTTTTATGTTGTAGTCAACAAAAGATAGTTAGCTTTTACTATTATTAATCAATACTTCATTGGATCAAGTACTTTCAATAATCTCTGTCTCAGACTTGGTCAGATAACATTAAATAAAGAAAAAAAAGAAAAAAGAAAACTTTATTTAATATACTATTTCATAATTGCTTTCCCTCTTTTGCTATTTGATGACTTTTTAGTTCTTTATTACATATATTCATTGATGCTTTAGGAGAAATTGAGATGTCTCAAATGAAGATTGAGGAAATGGATATTTATTATAAACTGCTGTCACTGATACTCAATGGCTTTCTTAGCACAGTGACACTTGTGTTCCCTCATAGAGTGACACATTCAGATGGTGAGGTGAGATTTCTGCTATTACTGCATAATAAAAATATGATACAGAAAAAGTGCTGGTTGGAAAGTGATAGTTCTTTCCTGTCTGAGTTCTGTTACAAGTAATAAGCTTGCAAGAGGTTACATATCCATTACATAGCAAGAGTTAGTTTCCTTATTTCCAATCTACAGCTACAGTAGGGATGGAAAGTTCAAGGTTTTGTCCTTTCAAGAATAAAATAAAAAATATAAACATTTAAAACTACTGATGGTCAATCTAATTTTACATGATTGCAACTTTCCATAAAAAGTTCAAAGGAGTCGTTCCATTCTTTCTTTCTTTCTAACATCAAGATTTTTTCCCCAAGGTGATATTATTTTTCTCTTATGATTGCAAGCTCACATAAGAAAAAGCTATTTTTCCACCCTTTTAAATATGTTGATACTTACAGTTTATCTAAGACAGACTTTTAAGGGATTTAGTTCTGAATTAAGAGCTCTACTTTTGGGTTTTAATAAAAGCTGCAAAGATATGAAAATGAAAACTAATTTCACCTGTAAACAGGATTATGTTAAGGATAGTCCAAGTAATCTGCTTAGCAATACTTCAGCAGGGGTCTCAATCCACCCATATAAAAGACAGGATCACATATACACTGTCCTGTACCTCCTAGCTCAAACACTGTAGTTTGATAAGATTGTGTATCTTGTTTATAGAGCATTTCGTACTGAATTAAAAACGTGATAACCATATGCTATGAATTACTGAACTACCGCAAACATTCTCTAACAGTTAGGAATATTTTTAAAATGGTGCTTACATTTTTCTCTTGACTATGGAGGAAGAATAGGAAATATTTTAGTGTATGACTATCAGTTTAGAGTAGGACTATTTTTGCTGTAACAAATTCAAAGATTCATGTTATATCATTTATCTAATAAAAAAAAATTAGACATCTATGTATCTACATTTATACCTATCTCTAGACCTATACATATGCCTGTATATCATGCCACTTTACATATCTTCCATTACATAATAACTTGAGAACACAAGTATCTTCTGAAAGGGATTTTAACATCCTATTGACTTTCACAGTAACCTGTCCAGCAAAAGTAAGCTTATTGATTTATTTCCAGAAGTAGTGGAAGATTTTGTTGTCGTTCCTGCTTTTTTTTTGGGGTTGTTTTTTTTTTTTTAATATATATATAAAAAAATGGAGTCTTACCTATTAATGTCTACCAAAGGTATACATTTGCTGATTTACCAAATCAGCACATGGCACTGAAACCTCTTCAGAAGGGGTTGTTGACAGCATGTATTCTATTTATTTTTCTTTTATTATTTTCTGAGTGAGTAGAAGAGAGCGTGGTTATTATTATAAGAGCAGGAAATTGGTCCTTCCCTTATGATCAACTGAATGTGTTAAGAAACAGAAGTTTCTATGGACTAGGATGTAGTACGTAGAGAATAGGAGTCTTTTTACCTCTGTAATTAAAACATATAGGTCAAGCAGAGATGCTCCTGAGAAAAACAGAAAGCTGACAGTCAGGGCTCAGGGAGACAGAAATCAAACTTCATAGGCAGCATAAGGGAGGGCCCAGTACATAGGCAAGGCTAAAGTGGTTTGTAAGTCTTTTGTTTCTGATATGTCTTATTGTTAATTTTGAGGCTTCTCTCAATGAAGAATTAACCACTTGAGTTAATATTCTAATAAAAGTTGGATTCATATTTCTTTATCTTTTTTATCTTTCATAATGTTTACTTCAAAGAAATAGTTTGGACAGATTCAAAGAACAGGCTGATTTTGTGTTCTACAATAAAAGCGATAATAAGCCGTCTATCCGAAGTAAAAGATTCTATATTCCACACCAACAAAATGATACTTTATTATTATTGTATTTTACTGTATTATTCTAGGCCTCTTCATGGTCATAACTTTTTCAGCACAATCCTTTTTTTCTTTTTTCTTTTCTCATCCTCATTTTATGTTTCTCTGGTGTTTGGGGAACAGTATTCCCTGAAAATACAGTTTATTTCCCTAAGGACAGTGAATTTTCCTAAGGACTATCAAACAGGAGTATTCTGTGAGATCTGGCACTCAGAATAGTTGAACTAATGTTTGCTAGTCTTAGAATTAATTAGAATTAAAACAAATGAATAGGTAAATATAAGAACATTTATAAGTTCAATGAAATTACCATTTCATGCAAACTTACTATTATTTCTTTGCTGGAAATTTACTTGCAAATAAAAGTAAAGATTCATCTTAGCTAAATGCATTTACAAGATGTTTTAACATATAAAATTATTGTTATGACTGTCAATCTTCCGTAGCATGTTTTTGAAAATATGTTGCCTATAAGTCTGCATAGCCTTATACTTTAAATGAAACATGTTTGAATATTGGAACCTGTGGATCATCTCTTTTTCTTTTTTAGCTTTAAAAGTAAGTTAATTTAGAACAAGAGACCGTTTTTATTTTTTCTCTATTCAAGGCCACATACAGTGGAACAGATCTTTGGTATAAATTAACACAGGTTCGTGAAAAAGCCATTCTTTTAGTAATATGCTGTAGAAAATACTTTCTATTATGCACATCACTTAAAAGAAATTTTCAATGTAGAAATTAAAGAACACTTCAAAAAGATGTATTTGTAATGTCTGCATAGGAATGCTTTTGAGGACATTGTTTATGCACTTTATAAATGTATCTTTATGACTAAATATCTTTGAGGTATTTTATTACCAGTATAAAATACATCGATCAAAGGATTTCAGTCATAGGTTAAGCTGGAGCTGCTTGAATGCATTTGCATGCATAGATAGTGTCCATGGACATTTTTAATGTTATCTTTAAAAAGAAAAAGCTATAATCAGTAAAATATTGAGCTCTTGAAAGACTCACAATGAAAGGAAATGCTCAATTATATAGTAAACATTGTCATTATTCCTCCACATTTTGTATGGCTACTGAGATGAAAAGAATAAATGAACTTGAATACTATACAAGCTGCAGTTCATAGGCGTAGGAAGTAAAGTAAGTATGGTTTCAACCTTAACTGCAGTTACACTGCTTTTATGGATTTAAGCCTGACCATTAATGCACTTTTTGTGATTTAATTTCTTCCACAATCATACTTAATTGCTTACCATGTCGTATAATGTTCAATAAAGCAAAGCAATGAAGCAAAAAATAGCAGGACCTCTTACAAAGGCTAAAATGAAACTCTTATTAAGACAAGAGTGAATAATGCCTCAGTGCTAATTACCATGGTATAGGCAGAGCCTATAAACAGTGAGAAACCTCATTAAGCTCTATTAAACTGTGTGCTTAGAATATATGTGGTCAGATAGATGAATAAAAATGTGTAGTTATATTAACCCCTACTATCAACCTTTGCTTCTCAGCAGGGAGAATTCTCAAAGAGCTTGGTTACTGAACAATGTGCAATGAATGAAGGTTCCCATTCAAGCTTCAAAAAATAATAGACATTCTATATATAGAATCCAAGAAAAATAAAAAGTGCTTTGATATTCATATAGATTTACAGAAAAAATCTAGTAAAAATAACGTTTGCAATTTAAAAAAATAAATAAATAAAAAGGAAATATTTAGAGACATTTTAAGAGTGTTTCAGCAAAAATCAGGGATTTTTTTTGTTCTTTGGTCAAGTAATTTTTGTATTGTCATCTCTAAAAATAAACTCCTAAAACTCACATTGCTCTGTCAGTCACTGCAAACTATATCCAGAGATCAAAATCATTAAAAAAAAAAATTATTTAATATTATTATCATTCTTTTATTTAGTAACCTGGTTGCTCAGTTTCCCTGGCTGACTTAGACATGCTAGAACTATTATGACTGCTTCTATTAATAATACATTACTGTGCATTAAAAAACTATTTCTTCATTTAGTAAATGTGATGAGATACTGAGAAAACAGGTCAATGGCCAAAGGAGATGGACATGTCCTCTGGTAAATGTAAATGACAACATTGATTGCAATAAAATAGGGGTAGTAAATCAAGTACATATGTCCCCATCTTGTGGATTCATATGCATATATTTAATTTCAAACAGAATAATCAATAATTCCAATGATTTTAACAAATCTGGATCACAGTCTTTTTCTGTACACTTTCCCCCTTCTTATAAGAGCAGGCAAAGCAACTGACTACTTTGTGGAACTGAGTCTACATTTTGTGGACAATAGGAGTGACTTCCTTGTCTTTGAGAGAAGTTGTCCAAATCCTCTAATAATGGAGTGGCTTCTGTGAGAAGTTGTTAGAAGCTTCTTCTATGTCCCATCAAGCCAGTGCCAGTCCAAGACAGACCCACCGCTGGCCAAGGTTGAGCCCATCAGCAACGGTGGTAGCACCTCTGTGATAACATATTTAAGGAAGGGGGAAAGAAACTGCTGTACAACAGCAGCCAGAGGAGAGGAGTGAGACTATGTAAGAGAAATAACTCTGCAGACACCAAGGTCAGTGAAGAAGGAGGGGGAGGAGGTGCTCCAGGCACCAGAGCAGAGATTCCCCAGCAGCCCATAGTGAAGACCATGGTGAGACAGGCTGTTCCCTTGCAGCCCATAGGCGTTAATGGTGGAGCAGATACCCACCTGCAGCCTGTGGAGGACCCCACACTGGAGCAGGTGGGTGCCCGAAGGAGGCTGTGATCCTGTGGGAAACCTACACTGGAGTGGACTACTGGTGGGACCTGTGAATCCATGGAGAGTGAAACCCACGCTGGAACAGGTTTGCTGGCAGAACTTGTGACCCCATGGGGGACCCACCCTGGAGCAGTCCATTCCTGAAGGACTGCATCCCATGGAAAGGACCCACGCTGGAGCAGTTTGTGAAGAGCTGCAGCCTGTGGGAAGAAGTTCATGGAGAACTGTCTTTGATGGGAGGTATCGCATGCTGGAGCAGGGGAAGAGTGTGAGGAGTCCTCCCCCTGAGGAGGAAGGAGCAGCAGAGACAACGTGTGATGAACTGACCACACTCCCATTCCCTGTCTCCCTGAGCCATTCAGGGGGAAGAGGCAGAGAAAACTGGAGTGAAGTTGAGCCCAGAAAGAAGGGAGGGATATAGGGGAAGGTGTTTAAAGTTTTAGTTTTTATTTCTCATTACCCTGCCCTGGTTTCATTGGTAAAAAATTAAATTAATTTTCCCAAGTCGAGTCTGTTTTGCACATGATGGTAATTGGTGAGTGATCTCTCCCTGTCCTTATCTCAACCCATAAGCCTGTCATTATATTTTCTCTCCCCTATCCATCTAAGGAGAGGGAATGATAGAGCTGTTTGGTGGGCACCTGGCATCCAGCCAGGGTCAATCCAATGGAACACTAAACCTCCCTTGAATCAAGAATGGCATTTCTAGTATTTTACACTGTATTTTATGCATTTTTATTGTACACATTAGGAAATAATGTATAAAGGATAAGACTTAATAGTTACATTTTTTTTCAATTATTTTTATTGGTATTATGATAGATACCTAGTATTTTCGTAATGTCCCAAAGTATTCAGGGCCAATAATTTTAATAATGATAAAATGGTTATATTCGATACTTAACTAGTTCATCTGAGACCAACTGACTTTCAGAACTGTAAATGTCTGTGAAGATATATCATTATTTCTATAAATATATATACTTGCATATTAAAAAACTCTCATGCACATATTTTTGAAAAACAACAAAATTAGGCTGTGCTTTACTTGGTTTCTGGATCCCCACTAAACACGACTAGGATCTCAGAAGGCAGTTTGAGGATGTATTACGTGAGACTATCTAAGGAACTTCCAGTACGAAAAAGGTGATATACATTGATATTAGGTTTTTGCATAGTTGTGTGGCTGCTGAGTCACTGCCGTCTCTACATTTCAAAGGAAGGAGAAAGCAAGGTGCAGGAAAATAAAAGTACTAAATAATCATTGAAAGCTTAGCTATAGTTAAAAAACATCTCCCAGCACTGCACAAGGCAGTCTTATTTTCATTTAAGATTAATCTGTCCTTTCATCAATAACAAACACAAAAATAATTGAGAGCACTACTTTCCTTTTTTTTCAGATTTAAATAATATTTTTTTTGACACGCTGCAATATCTCGTAATTTAGGGTATTGAAACCTACATTTACACAGTGCCCAGAGCCATCATACTAACATTAAGTTGAGCTCATGTCTATTATTTTGAAGATTGGAGTCTAACTATAAATCTGCTCATCTCTCTCCCACAGTGCAATTCACTATCATATGTTCTTCCTGTTTTGTGCATCTCATGAATGAAAGTTCTGGATTTATACATGAGATAATTTTTAATACATTAAAATATCTTTTAAGAGATGTTAAAACATTGACATCTCTTTTTAGATGTTTTTTTCTATTACAGTTTAGTTTCCAGTATTTTGCTTGTCAGTATTCAAGTTGTTATTTTTAGGTATGTTTGCTCATTTTTAACAAATGTCTCTGCTAGAAAAGAATAATAACCTCCTTTAAAGTATTTCTGCTGTCAACATTGGAAGTCACCTTCTCATAACATTAACCTTATTAAAAGAAAAAAAGAAGAAAGAACTTAACTGTCACCTTAAAATGCTCTAGCACCAGCAATGACAGTTCAAGCCAAAGGCTGCAGGAAAAGGAGTCCACACTTTTTGGTAAAGGGAGGAAGAAGAATCTGGTTTTTTTGTACTATTGCTGTATGTTAAATGTGTGGGGAAACAAGACAGATGGAAAATAGAAGGTTTGACCTTGCAGAGGGCTGAACAGCTTCTCAAGGTGCTGACTATTCCCTATTGCTACTCAAGACGGTAGGATTTAAGAGCGGTTCTGTAAAAGGGTTCTTAGTTGCAAGTACTGCATTTCTAAAGGTTACTGGCAAGCCAGCTCAAGATAGTGAAATTATTTTTTTCATTACGTTTGTTCCAAAAAGCCTGTACTTGATCTCATTTATTCTCAGAGTCCCATGAAGTGTGCAAATCTTTGCCCAGGGAATTCAATTAGAAATGAATGCCGAGCCACAGAACTGCATTACAAAAAGTAAATCTCCTGTGTTCTTTTTGTTTTCCTTACAAATTTTATCTTAAGAAAACCTTAAAAGTATAAACAGAAAACAAGTGGCAAATTGCGCTCCTTTGTGTACCGATTCTTGAACATCAGTGAAAAGAAATATTTGGCTCTTGCTTTATCATCTCAGTTAGGATCTGGCTGAATGCCTAAACAATCAATGCAGACCTTTTCAAAACTTCTGTGTGATCTGTGTCAGTACCTTAATGTTTAATAATGAGACCAAATCATAAAAAGTTATGTCAGTATCATTACCGGTGTCACTGATAACTGATTTGTAGATGCTGTATTTATCTCACGAGAAGAGGCAATCCACACATGCCTTTCTAATTTCCCCACTCTTTGCCAACGTGGAGGGTCAACCTACTCTTAAAGTTCCTGCAATAGAGTTCTGTGCAGATGAGCAGCAACTCAATGAAAAATTGTGATTGAATTTCCTGAAAAAATGAATATCAACTGCCTATACTGCAACATTTGTATTATTAATTTTTATTTAGTTAACAATACATTTAAGTCATACAGTTAAAGAACTAGAAAATTGATACCACTAGTGCTACTGATGTTCTCAGTTTCAGTTTAGTTTGTTAACGCCTGCACCTCACTCTGTGAAAACAGAAGGAAAAAACTTATTGCTTAGACTTTTTTTGCCATAGAGCATTCAGGGCAATGGTGGACTTTGGTGGTGTGATTGGGGGAAACAACACGTTTCTTTTTAGATCTAAATCTACCTAGCCTTCCTGTCATTTGGAAGAAAAAAATCTCTGTGATTCCATCTCATCCATGACCTTTTCCCTGTCTCATGACATATTCATTACTTTTTGCTATCTCAGTACAGCCTTAGCAAGTATAACTAAAACCTCTTTTTTTGTGTGTGAATATAATATTTGGTAGGGATAATGCCAACCTGGTTTCCTATTGTTATATTTTTTAATATGTGTAAAGATGTGCATTAATAAGTAGAATTTTTAATCCAGTCAGGGCAATCTATTATATTTCACAATAAAAATGGGTAGAATTTGATATGGGTTTTTTTCTTTGTGCAATGTCTGTATTTAGAAGTGAGCAACAGCACTCCTGCAGTTTTATAGAAGAAGTTAGCTTTTTGTTTTGTTTTATTTTGTTGGGGTTTTTTTTCACAGAAACAGCCTTTAGACCACAGTTTGCAATCAGTGAATATTTATATTAGCAGCAATTATACCCAACTAATTATTTTATCACAGAGGAAAAGGTTAGAATTAAGTTTCTTCATGGGACACCTGCTGCGTAGATAATTAACTATCTCTATGGTTTCTTTCATTACTGCATTCAATAATAGCTAAATACCAGGGAATCTAGCTATAATGAGACATGATTTGATGAGATACAGGGGGGAAGAAAAGATAGAGACAAACAAAATTTTCACAAGGAGGCACTAGGGCCTAGATTTTCCATCCTAAACCCAAATCTTCTAGGGAAGAACTGTGGAGAGAGCCAAACAGTAATATCATCAGGTAGGAGCAGCTTACAACAACACATAAACAAGAGCATTCTGTAAATGTACCTCAGGTTACATCAGGTTTCTTTTCCATCATGTCTTGCTCTGCCCCTGTGTCCCTTCCTGACAATCAGCCCAGTGGTAGAGTCTGTTTCATTGCCCACTCTCTTGTGCTGTCCCTCCAAAATAATTTTTACTTCATTCCTCTATTTAGATTAATAGCTTCTAATTAAGGTTCCCACCCTCCCTGCAGAACTGAACTGAGATGACATTTGCTGTAAAAATGTCATTTACTGTGATTCTATATTAGAGAAATTTTCCCATCCCATGGTCATCTAATATGTATTGATTTTAAGCTTTTTGGAAAGGTATCTACCTGTTATTTTGTACTTACATGGAAAAATCCAGTCTACTTAATGTTAACATCAGCAAGCACCTACAGCTCAATTCAGTTGCCCAAACATAGGCACATAACGAGATTTGGTACGTCCTGTAATATCCCACATGGTCCCCGTGGCATGGATCTTGAATATCAAGGTCATGCCAAGTAACACTGTATACTTATGTACAAGAAAATTAATTGAGTTCGTAAGGTTATAGAGATATAAGGCTCTGCTTGAACCAATCACGGACAGACATGTGGTGCCATTTGTCTTGCCCCAGGGTGTCTAAGGAGCAGTGAAGGTCAGGTGAAGGATCGCAAGTTGTCTCAAATGGCATCGCTCGCTTGCAGGAAATTGGTTTATGTTGTCAGTGCATATAGTGAGCAGAATGTGAAGAACTGTCCTGCTTATCCTAAATTAGAAACCTATATTCAGCTATTGAAAATGAAGCAGGTCTCACTAAGTATCATGAGCTTCCTGCAGGGTAAACAGAGTTAGGGAGAAGTTTTTCAATATTTCTAGAAAGTGAATGTTCCCATTGTCACAGAGGCTTATAAGAAAATTACATTAAGCAAGTGATAAACTCAAAATAACTTTATTCTAACCAAACAACTTTATGCTATCCAAACTGTTTAAGACTCTGACAACATTGATAAACCACAGGTTCAAGATGTAAAATGGAATTAATACTACACAGCCAACTTAAGAACTCTTAGGTTTTAGAAACAAGGACACAAAATGCACAATCACTCACCAAATAAGGTGAGGGCTCTCAATCTGCAGGAATAACTGTAGGTGGCATCCCAACCCATGGGGAGAGTCCCTAACTGCAGACTCACTTCTCTGAGGAGGACAGACCCAATTTGCCCTCTGGCAGGGCTCCATTTATACCCTAGTTGAATCTGATTGGTGGTCATACATCGTCATGTTAGTCCTTATTGGCTGAGGGTCTTAACTTCCTCATCTTTTGACAGAAGTGTATAGGTGACAGTAGTCACCATACAGCTTCAAGAAGTTTCAGTCCCTCATGGAAGGGGGTGTGGGGGTGTGGGGTGTGTGCGCGCCTGCCACACCCATATAAACTCAAGCCTCAAAGTTGAATAGATGAGATCGTCTTCTTATAGTTTTCAAAAACATCAAAGCCTTTCCATTTACTGTGCAATCAAAACACATTTAGGATGGCTTGCTATAGACCTACAAATTAGGTTCAGAGTAAATTTCTGAAGTGTGCACATTGGAGCTCACAAAGAGTAGCCAGAGCAATGTAGCATCATTCTAAGTTGGGCTTTTAGTCTCCAGCACTAATATATATGATTAATGATAATTCACCATAATCACTAGAAGAAAAAGGAAGCATTTGCATGCAACAGTAATGCCACCTTATAGCTTCAAAGTGGCTTCTGGTTACTTCTCTTCCTCATTATTTTAACTATTTTCTTAAAAAAAATCCAAACTGAGTAAAGAGTTTAGGAAAAACCTGTAAGTTTCAGGATACAAATAAATGTAGAATTCATCAACCGCATTCCTACAAATATGTAACATAATAGTTCAGTTATATAATATAAAAAACTACATCTGATATTTCTTACTATCAGTCATAGCATCATAGAATCATAGAATGGTTAGAGTTAGAAGGGATCTTGAAGATCATCTAGTTCCAACCCCCGTGCCATGGGCAGGAACACCTGCCACTAGACCAGGTTGCTCAAACCCCCATTCAACCTAGCCTTCATCACCTCGAAGGATGGGGCACTCCCAGCTTCTCTGGGAAACCTGTTCCAGTGTCTCACCATCCTCACAATAAAGAATTTATTCCTAATATCTAATCTAAATCTACCCCTTGTCCTATTGCTATGCTCCCTGATAAAGAGTCCCTCCCCATCTTTCTGTAGGCCCCCTTTAGGTCCTGGAAGGCAGGTATAAGGTCTCCCTGGAGCTTTCTCTTCTCCAGGATGAACAACCCCAACTCTCTCAGCCTGTCTTCGTAGCAGAGGTGCTTCAGCGCTTTGATCATCTTCGTGGCCCTCCTCTGGACTTGATCCAACAGGTCCATGTCCTTCTTATGCTGGGGGCCCAAAGCTGGATACAGTAGTCCAGGTGTGGTCTCACAAGAGTGGAGTAGAGGGGCAGAATCACCTCCCTAGACCTACTGGATACACATCTTTTGGTGCAGCCCAGGATGCGGTTGGCTTTCTGGGCTGCGAGCGCACACTGCCAGCTCATGTTGAGCCTCTCATCCACCAACACCCCTAAGTCCTTTTCCTCAGGGCTGCTCTTGATGCATTCTCCACCCAGTCTGTATTTGTGCTTGGGTTTGCCCTGACCCATGTTCAGGGCCTTGCACTTGTCCTTGTTGAACTTCATGAGGTTTGCACAGGCCCACCTCTCAAGCCTGTCCAGGTCCCTCTGGATGGGACCAGTCCATCATAATGATATAAAATGATTAAAAGCCAGCGACCTCTGACATTTTCCACTCCTAGATAAAGACAACTTTTCATAATGTTTCAAAAAATACCAAAACACAAAACCCCCAACCTAATCTCATTAGATTTCCTGTCAGAAGCACTTCCTTAAAAAGATTAAATACAGCCAGAAGCTACTATCTGTTATAAATTCCATGGAAGAGAGATAAAAAATAAGGTCAAAATTTTCAAATCTTAATTTCTAAGACAGATTCTTATAAAATCAGTATCTTTACCTCCAAAAGAAAATCACTTGGTTTTCAGTAATGCCCCGATAAATTTCAAAAGTCAGAATAGAATACACTTGCCAACTATGTTTTCAGTTAGTTATTTATTCAGACTGCATAATCTTAATTTTTTCCTTTTGTACATATTCAGAATAACACAACTTTATTTTTATATATAATGTGAACTGGACTCAAGAAATGAGACAGTAGTTTAATATTTTATCATTCATATTTAATAGCCAGCACCTATATTACTTGTTTAAACTGCACATACTTAGTTTTACAATCAGTGTTGTAGCTGAGGGTCTCAATCATAGAATCACAGAACCGTTTAGGTTGGAAAAGTCCTTTAAGATCACCTAGTCCAACCATTGACCCTACTCTACCAAGTCTGACACTAAACCATGTCTCTAAGCACCACATCTACACAACTTTTAAACACATCTAGGGATGGTGACTCAACCACCTCCCTGGGCAGCCTCTTCCAATGGTTGAGAACTCTTCCAGTGAAAAACTTTTTCCTAATGTCTAGCCTAAACCTCCCCTGGTGCAACTTGAGCCCGTTTCCTCTTGTTCTATCGCTAGTTACTTGGATGAAGAGACCAGCTCCCATCTCACTACAACCTCCTTTCAGGTAGTTGTAGAGAGCAATAAGGTCTCCCCTCAGCCTTCTCTTCTCCAGACTAAACAATCCTAATTCCTTCAGCCGCTAAATATGTCTCAAAAATCAGTCTCAAATATGTCCCCACTATCATTCTTGCTATCCACAAAACATTACATAAATTTTGCAGGTAAGAACCCGATATAATTGGCCAAATTTTCCCTCTCCCTGAAGCACTAACTGGTCTGGAATCATGCAGAGATAGTTGAATTCCTTCAGAGCTAAACAGATTCGTTCATGAAAGCTGTATGGACATCTCATTATGGTCTTGCATGCAGTGAAGTTGTTTAAAGACAAAAATAATTTGCCTGAAACAGTTCCATGATGATGCAACTTTGGTATTTTCCTGTTCCAGGTTAATATCTATCTACATTTAACAGCTGGTTTGGAACTGTCATGGTTTAACCCCAGCCAGCAGCTAGGATCATGCAGCCGCTTGTGCAGTCTTCCCCCTTCCCCCAGCTTGTTTAATAGAACAATAACAGAAAATAACAATAACAATAACAATAATGATAATAAAGACACAAGTCACTCTCACCACTCAGTGTATTGGTACCTTCCCAAGCCGTGATCGCAGATTCCCAATCCCTGGCCAACCCCCATTTATATACTGATCATGACAGCTGTGGTGCAGAATACTGCATTGGACATTCTGTTGTTCTGTCTATGCTTCTTCTCAGCTTCTATTGGAAGCTGAAAAGAATGCCTGAAAAGTATAAACATCATCTAGCAACAACTAAAACAATATACATTATTGACATTCCTGTCACAGCAATCACTAGAAAGAAAATTAACTCTTTCCGAGCTGAAACCAGGACAGTGATAAATTCAACTACTTCTATAGAGCCCTTAGTCACCTAAATTGGAGCTTAGGAAGCAGTAATGTGCAAGAGTCCAGATGTCATGATTCTTAAGCCCTCCATAGATCTGATAATTGAATTCTACAAGTGAGTTAAATTTTGACTAGTTTTTCACAGATTTTTTTCAGTTCGTTCTCAGAAACACCAGTCCTGAGAGCAACAAATATACAGCCACTAGATCAAAATACATATGATTCAGAGGAGCCAATATTCTGACTGTTCCACAAGAGATACCCAGCCTGATGATCACATGTAATTCCTGACATCTATCACTATTTTAGGCACTCCCATGTAGAGCACTCCCATGAGAGTCAAGTTTCGCCCAGGGAAAAGTGAGTATGAGATGTACATCGTAAAACTGAAAGACTTGAGGGAAGTTAGTAAGCATCATAGAGTTAAATCATAAAATGGGTAGGCAGGTACAAATAATTACTCCTTCCGGCAGAATACATTATTTAGTCTACTAAAATACACTGTCAGGTATGTGGGATAAAAAATTACTACAAACTCAAGAGGACTTATACCTACTCCATACTCCAGACACTTTGAGTCCTAATTTTGTCTTCTTCCAACAGACTATGTTCAACAATCTTGACCACACACCAAACTTTTATATTACTATGAGTCTGTAATTTGTTCTGTATGTAGTTTTTCTTAGAAATCACATGATGCAGAGAACTTAGTTACATCTTCATTCTTTGAACACTATCTTCTGTGAAACATAATGACAGTTTTCAAACATTGATATAAGAAGCAGTGAAGGGAATTTTAAAGGACAAAGACATAGTTTTTCCCTGCTGAATTTCCGTTGACTGATATTATTAACAAGTGTAACACATCTCCCCTCAAAAGATTACCAAAAGTCTTTTAAACTGAAAAAGTATTATCCTACCATATGTTGAAGGTCATTATCAGTTCTCACAAGAACAAAGACTCTTAGATTGTTTCCACTTCAAAATAAAGCTAAAGGGATAAAAGTTCAAATCTTGTGTTTCAATTAATGGAGGCAAACACATTTCCTGGGTAAAAATATAATCAATCTCCCACTGAGCAATGGAAACCAAGAAAAAATAATACAAATGTACTGTACAACATCTATTATGGGGCACCTATATCTGTAATGCTTCTTAGTCACCTACTTCATGTTCTGAAAGAGTTTTATTACTAGAACAAAGTAGCAAAATGGGTCTAACTACATCACTTTTCTCTGGAATTCTGAAAATTTGTCAATATGCCTGTGAAATAAAAATGGGACTTTTAACTTCTGTTTGTTTATTCTTATTATGCAAAGAATATTTTGTCATGTTACTAAACACATTTTAAAAGTTTCTAGGCAGTTCAGTTAAATCACTCCACAAATTATGATTCAGTGTTTTATCAAATGTGCTAATCAAGTTGAAAAAAAAATCCCATAATGAATGTTTTCAGACAGCCCTTGCCATACTAGCAGATCGTTATGAGGCCTGTTTACCAGTATTTCCAGTAATCTTTTCCAATCAGTAGTTGAATTTCTTTGTATTCCTACATAGGAAAAAACACCTCAATTCAGATAACCCTTTTTTTCCTGTTGAGGACTGAGTAGGAACAAAGTCTCACCAAGCAAAAATTTAGCAGTGTAAAAGATGAAAGGCAGTATAATTTGATGAGCAATGATCTGACAAACTTAAATTCTATCCTGGAGGAACAAAAATTGTGGTCTTTCATAAATTTCAGATGAAGGATGTTCTTGATGGCTTCCTGACCTGCATTTTGAATCTTCTATGGTTTCTGAAATACACTGGTTGAAAGATGTACAGGAATACATTAGTTGAAATCTTTCTTAATTCACTACTATCAGGCAGGATGAAAAAGGATAATTTTATAGGGAATGCATATTACATTTGGGTGAACAATCTCTATGTATGTGAAAATGCTGAACTCTTTGCAACGGAGTGTATCTGTGTAGGGCCTGGTTGGTTTCTTGGTTTGGGTGATGATAGGTTTTTTGGTTTTTTTTTTAATTTCTCAGTTACAGAAAGATTTGAACCCAAAACTGGGTTCAACATTCAGCATTAATACCTATAATGGCCCTGGGTAGAGAATGTTTTGAATCTGCAAACTCACTTGCAAAAAATAATATATAAAAGTAGATTTGGCATTTTATTGTTGCCAGGAAAGTTTTGTACAAATAAGCAGAAACACAAGCAAATGTGTTTTTGTTATTTGGAATATATACTCACATTAGGGTACATAATACGTTGCATGAGATAAGGAAAATTAAAGGGATTTGGTAGAGTACAGAGTAACTTGCAGAATACTATAATCCTAGTGGGAGTGACACCAAAGGAAAACATTAGATTTTTGATTCTCGATTAAGAATATTTCTAGCTTTGTGTTCCATACCAGACTAGTACACACAAGTGTTACAAGGAAGCCTAGAATCCCTGTGCCCTCAGTCTGAACAAAGTTAATAACAGCTCTAAATCAGCTTACACTGTACTGGGCCTGATACCATATGATTTGACTCTCATTTTCTACCGTTCAATATATAATACAATTTTGAAGTTAATTTTTAAAATCTTCGTATGTTCACATTTTCTTTCCTGATTTTCACAGTATAAAATCTATATGAGTGTGATCCATCCTATTCAACATTTCAGAATTCTTTTAGCACCAACATATTCATCTTAGATTGATTCTGTGAGTCTTAGCAACTTACTGAAAACATAGGTTTTCTAAAATTTCCATATAAATAGTGGAGAGAATCAGCCCACCTAAAATCTGAAGTTCTCTCTAGAGATTCCCATTATTTGTCTGTCAATAATATGAATCACGAGATGTTATGCTCCTAACTTAGGTAGTTCAGTAAGTGCCTTAGAACAGGTAGGCTCAATCGGTATTTAAAAATGGTACTGAAAATAAGACTTTTATTTAATTATGAAATGTTTCTTCCATATGTTCCATAGAGACAGATGAAGTTCAAGTTCATGAATCATCTGAGAAATGAGGTAAACTATCCTTTCATCAAGATCTTGAAATAGGCACAAATACACATCGACAAAAATATCTCTGAGGGATAAATGTACAAATCTCTGCTTTTTATAGCAGATTTAATTGTATTTGAGTGAAACTGTGCTTTATAAATCTATGGATTTATTCTGTAATCATGAAATAATGAAAGATTTGACATTTATTCAGGATAACTTCTGGAACTACAGACTATGTACATTGTGAGTGCAAAATCTCAGCAATCTTTCAAAGCAGTACTTTAGTAAATACTTTAGAAAATATTTGCTTTCTGAGAGCATAAATCATAGCGAAAGTATTTCACTGAACAACAGAAAAAGTAGTAATGCTGAATTCACTTAAACATTTGAGCAAAAGAGCTTGTAAGTGAAAGCAGAAGTAGATACCAAACTGATATTAGATTTGACCTTTCCAGAAAAATTTAAAAAGACCTTTCACTAATGGAAGAAGAAAAAAGGAAGGGAAGGGAAGAGAGGGGAAGGGAAGGGAAAATAAAAATCAAGTATTCTTGCAAAAAAGCAAAAAGGAGGAGCATGCTAACTATGTACATTCTACAGTATTTATGATATTTGGAAAGTGTAACGAAATGTTTTACAGGCCATAGATAAGTACCAAAAGACCAGAAATGGTAGCTGCCCCTGACACAAATCAGTTAGAACCATGAAGTCCCAGAGACTGAAATGAATATTTTGAATTTGCCAAAGAAGGCAACTTACTTTTACTACTTGCTACATATCACAATGATCTTCTAAAACAGTTTTCACAACATAAAGTATTGAAAAAATGACAGCATGTAAGGACTGGTTATGGACAATGGGGTTTGAGTTGTTAAATGGGGCTTGAATTGTTAAATGTGCGATTTCAGGTTCTCTTGAAATTTGCTTGAGAGTACTGCAGTATCTCTTATTCAATCAGTGGTGTTGGCCAGCGACACAAGTGACCTGTTCAGGCTGGTATGTGATGCACAGACTTTCTAAATAACATTTTGGGAATAAAATCACGTTGCCTGACATTGTGAGTTAACCCTGGTCAGCAGCCAAGAACTCACACAGGCACTTGCTCAGTCCTTGACCCTGCAGGACAGGGGAGAGAATAGGAAGAGCAAAAGTGAGAAAACTCATGAGTTGATATAAATATAGTTTAGTAAGTGAAGGAAAGAGAATAAAAACAAGCGATGCAAAAGGAATCACTCACCACTTCTCACAAGTAGACCAATGCCCAGCCTGTCTTAGAGCAATGCCTACCTTGGAAACCAAAATACCTCCACTACCTTCTTCCTCCACTCCAGTTTTTATTGCATGATACAGTATAACATGGAATATCCCTTTGGCCAGTTCAGGTCAGCTGTCCCAGCAGTATCCTTTCCCAACTTCTTGCCCACTTCCAGCCTACTGTCTTCTGACTGGGGTGGGGGCAGAGCCTTGATGTTGTGCAGGCAGTACAACAGTTAAGCAGTAGCCAAAACATTGTCTTGTTATCAACACTCTTTTAGTCACAAATTCAAAACATAGCACCATATGTATGGGCTGTTATGAAGGAAGTTAACTCCATCCCAGGCAGACCCAGTACACCTGATCAAAATTGGAAAGAGCAGATTGGAAAACAGTGCATTGCACCTAAAAGTACCACAAATTACCCCTGAAGAGTCAAGGAGTAATTAGGTACCTATGAGGAACCACAGGTTCAGGTCAGATTTTATTTCAGTATGCCTCTTGAAGAAGTTTGACTCCTCCACCTCCTAATGACTTTTAAAAAAATCAAGAGTTAAGGCTAGATGTTTCAGTCATGTGAGATCTAGTTCACGTAAATTATTCTAGGACCGAGCAGGGTTAATCAGCATACCACTCAAGAGGATCTTGGTGGGGTTTGTTCCCTGGTGCTCTGTCACAGATGGAGTGATGTTCTTCACTTGTAAGAAAGAAGCAGCAATATATTTATTGATATAAAACAGCAATTTAACAAAGGTTGATAGTAAATGTGACAGTGGTTTAACAAGATTCCATGGCAAGGTACACTCGGTTATTTACTTCATAGAGGTCAGACAAAACTGTCAGGGAGACCCTCCTGTTGAGTCGAGGTTCAGAGACGACACCCTTGCTTTCTGAACTCCTTCTCAGAGGACAGTTTAGGTGCATCTGGATCCAATTCTAGTCCCAGACTTGCTCAATGGCTTCTGTCTAAAAGATCATGTGTGCACAATCAGTCTAACATATAATCTTAGTGAAGCTTCAAGGTTTAGCACAATATTAGTCACTTACCAAGGATCTGTTGCGGCAAGGAATCTCTGAATCTTAAGAGGTAACCTTGAGAGGCTTCCCTACTCAAGGGGAGGTCCTGATGTACAGCCCACTGCTGTGCAGGAGATTTCAAAGGGCTCTTTGGTTGTTCACTATTTGTGGGCGTAAGATGATTGACTTATAGTCATATTTACATATCGACCACAGCACAGGTATTGTGGTTAGGTGGGCGCATTGCTCGGCGTAGCCCTTGGCTATTGTGGTGTTATCAAAACCACTTTGAGCTGCATGCAGCCATCGTGACTAGATGCACCCATTATGACCACCAGGGGTGGTTATCGCTTGGGCAGGGTTATGGGAGATAAAGGTCAGGCTGGGGGTGGGAGGGGGCACACAATCACACTTTCTAAATATGTAAGAATTTTGTATTTTACATCATAGAGTCAGTCAATCTCTCTGTCTCTCGCTCTATATGTTTATGACTTTTAGAAAATAAAAACAAACAGAAACAAAGCTCTGGCAGTGTGGGTCTTCTCCCATCAAAGTGCTCAAGCTAGGCTGATATGCAATCACGTTTTCCTTCTGTTCCTATGTCTATAGTGTCTCACTCACAATGGTGCAGCCTGAAGGTGAAGGGGAGAGAGAAATCCTGATCAACTAACAAGAAACAACATTCCCCACATAACATACAGGATTTTAGTTCATACTTAGGACACTAAATTTTGGTGTCCACTTCTGCATACATTAGAGCACCGAACTCCCACATATATGGGTTTTAAGCGTAATCAGTATCACAATTTCTAACTGTAACTGATTTTAGTTTATGAATTCAGGAGAGATTAGTTACAATAGAGCTGACAAACTTATGCTGATCATAATTTATAGGTGGAACTTTTTATAAAATATTTATAGAAACATATATAAGACCAGGGATGATACATAAACTTCCTACTATTGGAACTATAATCTTAACAACTTTACTTTAATTCTCTCTGCTTTAAACAAAAAAAAAGCTTTAAACAATTTTTGTTTAGAATAGTGGACACAAAAATGTCAGTCTTTAGCATTTTTTTCTCACTAAAACACTGAAGAAAAATAAATCCATTTTATATCTTGTCTTCTCCAAATTTCTAAAAAGATTCTCACCAGCAGCCACCTTTTGGCTCTCAAATACTGCATGTCTTGTCTGACTGCTTATTCATTTCACTTTGTCATTCTTTGCTGTTTCAAACACTTTTCCATAGTCCTTTTATTCTGACTTAGTCACTTCGAAGAGTAGAAAATGCCTTAAAAAATGTACTCTGAAGATGTGTTTCATATGAACCACTTAGAACAACTATGTTGGAGTGAGATGTTTTCCACTGACACTCCAGAGTCCTACTCTAGAAAAGTTTACTTTTCTATATTGACCATAAGACAGGCTAAAGTGACTGGTTCAGAGGCAGTCAATGCCTAGCTGCAGACTTTTAAAGCTGTTGAGTTGATTTCCCTCTCCCTGAAACGACTGGCTAGCTCCCATCGCCACAAGTAGAAGTACAGGAAGACGGTCAACGCCGCAGTGACTGGCAAGGTAAATGAGAATGCAAGAAAAATGGAACCTTTAAAAAACAGATCATGGGCATGGCAAAACCAAATAATGAAATGAAAAAAGAAAAAAAAGAAAAAAAATGTAGAAAGACTGATGGCAAGCCAAGCTTTTCTCTGTGGCCATTGTGATTTTGTAGAACTGAGCTAGAAAATTCATTCAAATATGTATTTAAATGCTTAACATTTTCTCTCTTTATTATGAGCATAGACATCTATAAGAGTGATCTTTCTCATATTTGTTCGGTGAACCACAAATACACAAAGGCACTAACAAAAAAGCAAAAATAATAGTTAGCATTGTTATAGTTTATCCAGGCTCTTCAGTTCTTATCAAGATTAACAGTTTGTATATGTTCTATTTTTACACTGGAGCTTATTCCCCTGACCTGAGATGCAGGTCACTCACTCAGGCTTGCCCAAAGGTCTACTTGGAAGTCTGGTCCAAAGGGTGTAATTCTTGGGCAAGTGTTGCACATCTATTTGTTCAGATGAACTCGACTATACTGTAATCATTTATTAGTATATTATCAGCACATTTATTTGGCTCTAATCAGTTAACAGCTAGGTAAGGGTTAGCTAGCTCCAACCAGCTGATTAAAAGTGCTAAGAAGTTTTGAAAATCTAGACAATTCTGTTAGGTTCTTACATGGCAGCTGATCTCTTCTGCAGATTTGGCTTGAATGTTGCAGCCTCAAAACATGCCTTCTAAAAGGTGTACTACTTCATAGTTTAAATAGTCTTCATGGCAAATAGGGCAGAGCCAACTTCTATGTAACAATAAATAGAAAATTAAGAAAAAAATGATACCTACAAGCTAGCTTTTGTAGCATGCTGTACTCTGGAGTTACTTGCAAAGAAAGTGAAATAGTAAGTTTTATTAACTGCAGTATTTATGTAATGATTTTAAATTAACCAATACAGTAATTGCTTTTAACTTCTTTTTTTAACTGCCTTTAAGTGCCATATAATCTTTACAGTTTATGTGCAACATTGAATGTTCTAAACTGCCTGAGCTATGAAATAATAAATATTAATAAAACCAAAATAAAAATAAAATATTTCTAAACTTCAGTCATGGAAATTGAGGGGGACATCTATTATGCTGTGTTTGTATAATTGTGTCAGAGAAGAGGGAAGGGGAAAACACAGAAAAGAGGGGAAGGAGGAAATAGGGAGTAAAAAAATAAAATAAAGTACTACTACGTAATTAATTTGGGTGTCTGAACTCAGACCTATACATAGTTCCTCTGCACACTTCTTTAGTCACATAGTAGATATTGTTAAATGTCATTGCTATTGGAATTTAAACAGGAAGCTCATCAATACAACAATTATCAGACAAAATCTTCATGGCTGGTAGAGCTGGGAGAATTTTGCTCTACTGTCACTATGCCACAGTAAACTGTTACGTATGCTCTCTGCCAGTGTAGAATGTGACTTGCTGTTACCTGACTTGTCCTGGGAAAACCAGGAACTTTTGTATCTCATCAAAACAAAATATTTTCACCTGTGCTGCTACTAGTACCACTACAACACTGCAGTGGATAAGCTTTAATGTAGAATTAGGTCCTGAATGATAATACAACAGTTCATATAAGCATTTTATGCTTTCAAATAATTCTTAATTATGTATGGTATATGCACAACTGTCTTCGAAGCTTAAAAAGCAAGACACATAACTGCCCATCCCTTTCTTTTTGTTTGAAGGGGGGCTCAAGTGCTACATATTTTTACTGCGGTTGCTAGGAAAAAAGTAACAAACCCTTGTTTCCTCTATGATTAGTTCTTGTTTCTGTTACAGCAAAGCACGCTAAAAGCCTATTGATATATCTTCTTAGCCTTTTTAATCAAAATAAAAGTTTCTCTGTGATTAACCTTGATTTTTGGTGTAGCTCACACTGAACTATCACATTGCTTACCCTAAAGGTTTCTGCATAAAATATCCTAAGTTTGTTCCCATTAACCTTAACACCTAGTCTATTTCTCTTCTCCCTCTCCCCCTACTCCTTTTCTCCTGTGTGAACACAGATCTGAACATGTAACACCGTTGATAACCAGTGAACAGATGGGAGCATCCCTTGATGTCTCCCAAACTTGGGTATCTACTTGTATAAAATACTGTTATGTGGTACGGTGATTTATATCCCCAAACCCTTTCTGCAATTAACATCTTAAACTGACTAAATAAAATAGAAATGCTTTCTTTTATGTGGTTGATCATTAGCTACAACACTCATACAGGAAGAATGCAAACCTATACCCTTCTAGAGAGTTTCCAAGACACTAAAACAGCAGTAAGGTATAACAGGACAAACTTCAGTTTATTTTTTTTTTTAATCTGACCAGATATATAGAGACGAAAGGATAGAAGTCTCTGGTTTTAGAGAGGGAGGAAAGAGGACAGAGTATAACATCTTACTTATGAATCTTCTGGTAGCAGAAAAGAATCTTATCTCTTCTTCCCCACTCCCTGTTTTGTTTGATCAATGGCTCTTCAGTGCCAAAATAGTTAAATTAGTCCTTAAATGACTCCTCTAGAGAAGCCAGGTTTAAAAATTATCTCTTGACATTTCCTGTTGGCTGGTTTTTAGTGGGTCTGTGGTCAGTACATTGATCCTAGATGTTTCCTTATACCGATTGCTAGGAATTCTGTTCTGGTGCCTTTTATTGTCTTCATGCACTTTATATGATTTTATGTGCTTCACTCAAAATTTTGGATTTTATTCTGGAAGAGTAGGATTTGTTTGATTAAAAATACATTTGCAGAAGCCTGCGTTTGTCCTTAAGCTCTCTACAGAAAGAAATATACTTCCAGAATTAGTTGCAGGAGTTGTCATATGCCAACATGAACATCATAAGGTTGCTCTTGGCCCATTTCTCAGCCTGTCAAGGTCAATCTGCATGGAAGCCTTACCCTCCAGTATACTGATCACTCCCCACACTTCAGTGTCATTTAGAAATTTGCTGAGAGTGCACTCCATCCTATCATCCAGGTAAATAATGAAGACATTAAACGGTATTGGGTTGAGTATTGATCCCTGAGGGATGTTACTAGTTACTGGTTGCCAGGACTTTGTACCACTAATTATAAGGCACCATACTGGAGACAATACTGTGCTGAGGTCAATACTGTTTACTATCTGCATTAATGACTTGGACAGTGAGATGATGAGCACTTTTGGCAAGTTTGTAGATGAGACTAAACTGAGAGGACTGACTAATACACCAGATGGTTGTGCCACCATTCAGATGGACCTGGACAGGCTGGAGAACAGGGCAGAGAGGAATCTCATGAAGTTCGACTCAGGGAAATGCAAAATTCTTCATATAGCGAGGAATAACCCCAAGCACCAGCACACAATGTGGACCAATAGTCTGGAAAGCAGTTTTGCAGAAAGGGCCCTGGGGATCTTAGTGGACAGCAAGTTGAACATGAGCCAGCAATGCACTCTCACAGCAAAGAAGGCCAACACTATCCTGGGCTGCACTAGGAAAAGCGTTGCCACCAAGCTGGGGGAGCTGATCCTTCCCCTCAACTCAGTACTGGTGAAGCCACATCTGGAGTGCTGTGTCCAATCCTGGGCTGCCCAGTACAAGATATGTACTTACGGCAGCAAGGCCAGAGCAGGGCTTCAGGGACTGAAACATCTTTCATGTGAGGAAGTGCTGAGAGAGCTGGAACAGTTTAGCTTGGGAAAGAGAAGGCCCGGGGGGCTCTGATCAAGACGTGTAAATACCTGACAGGAGGATGTAAAGCAGATGGAGACAGACTTTTCTCAGTAGGGCCCAGTGACAGGACAAGAAGCAAAGGGTGCAAATTGAAACACTGGAAATTCCCTTTGAATGTAAGAAAATATTTTTTTACTGTGAGGTTGGTCAAGCACTGGCACAGGTTGCCTAGGGAGGTTGTTGACTCTCGATCTGTGGACATAATCACAACCCAGCTGGACACGGCCCTGGGCAACCTGCCCTAAGTTACCCTGCTTGAGCAGGGGGGTTGAACAAGGTGAACTCAAGAGCCCTCTTCCAACTTAAAAGATTCTGTGATTCTTTGAGCCAAACTGTCCAGTCAATTTTGCACCCAACCTATCACGTATTTATCTAGCCCATTTCTTACCAGTGTGGTAGTAGTGCAAGTGGAAATTAACAAATACTTGTTTAACAATTGTATAAAAATATAGTGATAAAATATGTATGTTTTGTAGTAGACAAGGAAATGTGATTTTGTGTCAATGACTTTTCACTGGCATACACGTATTTAAATTTTTGTTAGAATTCGGGGTTGTGTCTTGTAGAGAATAAATCTGGACAAATCCTAGACATCAAAGTCAAACTATAGTCATTCTATCTGAGGGAAAAATGAACATCTCAGGATTTTGAATATACTATTACTAGGATTTCTGAGATCACAGTGTTGACACCATACATGTACAAAGACAGCAGACAGCAAAAGTGTCCAAGAATAAACAATCAATAACCAGAAACCTATATTCACTAACTTTAGCTCTAAAATATTTCTGGATATGTTAAACAAGGCATCCTTTGAGAAAAAATTCCCATTTTTCCTTGCTACAGAAACAATTATGAGCCTAAAAGAAACTTTTTTACATACTTTTTGTCTATTGACATACGTGGGAGATAATTAAACATAATCAGGAAAAAAAAATAGTATTCGTTATCAACTTCTGGCTCTTCATAATCTAGCTAATGACTGACATAGAAATGTGGCTTTGAAAAAAATTATATAAAACAGGTATCACAGTACAGCAACAATAAATTCTCCTGGAAATTCTTTAATTATTTCAAGTGCATTAAAATAACTGATCATAAACTTTGATTCTTTTGTTTAATTCAAACCTCATTAAAAGCACAAGCTTGCAAGTTTCAATATTATGTATCTTATCACCAAGTGTAGTCATGGAATTTTTATACATATAATCCTGCAACCATATAGCAGAGAAAATGAGATTACTCAAATAAATTCTTCCACTTCAGTAAAATTCACATGAATATTACATATATACTTACAGCCATCCTGTAGAAATAATGAGATTACAACTACTCTACTCCCTCTAAGGATAATAAGAAAAAATACAGTAATCTACATGATTATATTTCTTAAGTTATTGTAAAAGACTAAGCACACCATGTTTTTTTATAATAAAAGTGCAAAAGTGTAATTATTAGTTCTTCACAGAATTAGCTCTTACAATGTGTTATCAACACATACAAGGGGGACGGTGAAATTCTCTTTTATTTTACTAGCAAAATAGAAAATACACAGTGGGAAAAAAAAAGACCCAAACCCTTAATAACAATACCATCATCACTTTAACTATATTGAAAGAAAAAAAACCATAAGTAAATAAATTAAGTATGCTTCTACTAACTAAGATAAGGG